>WAAD01005357.1:56906-144178 GCA_013389945.1 Fregata magnificens
CTTTCTTTGACCTTCCTTTTCTGGCTGACATACCTGTAGAAGCCCTTCTTATTATTCCTTGCATCCCCTGCCAAGTTCAGCTCCATCCGCACCTTGGCCTTCCTGACCCCATCCCAACACAACCGGGCAGCGTCCCTGTACTCTTCCCAGGATACCTGTCCCTGCTTCCACTGCCTGGGCATTTCCTTCTTGCCCTTTAGTTTGACCAGCAGGTCTTGACTCAGCCATGCCGGTCTCTTGCCTTCCTTGCCTGATTTCTTATACCTGTGGTTTGAGAGCTCTTGTGCTCTATGGAAAGCATCCTTAAAGATCTGCCAGCTCTGTTCTGCTCCCTTGTCCCTGAGGGCAGTTTCCCAGGGGGTCCTATTGGCTAACTCCTTGAAGAGCTGGAAGTTTGCTTTCCTAAAATTCAGCCTGACCCATATCCCTCAGGACTGCAAACTCCATCAGTGCATGATCACTGCAGTCCAGGCTGCCTCCAATCTTGACATCACCAGTTAGCTCACTTGACAGTGATGCCACAGGAAAATCAAGACCCACCCACCGGCTGTTAAGATATACAGGCAACCCAGTCATCTGCCTGCACTTCCTAACACCAGCAACAAACTAATAATTCACCACCAAATCAACTCGCAAGCGGATTACCCCTGGATTTGCACGAACGGGACGTGGTGTGAAGAAAAGTGAAGGTGGAGTGGGAATAAGGGAGAAGGAACAGGGCAGCCCCTTCGGTGAGCAATCCCACCAGGCTTGGTGTGATGCAGGTGCTCATGGAGCCTCAGCAGGGACGGAGAAATCATGTCCCTCTCACAGCTTTGCTGTGCCAAGTGCCCACCCCTGATGTGTAGCAGGATAAATGAAAGGTCAATGCCAGGCAAGCCTCCATTTTCACTGCACTGTAAGATGTTCCCTGGCATTCAATGTTCACTTCCCAATAGCTGCTGATATGAATTCTCCATGTGTACAATGCTGCCAGACTTCAGACATCCCGAGATGCACCATCACAGGGGAAAAACATAATCCAGCCTGAAGGTGGATTAGCAGCTGGAGGTCAAGCCTAGAAAGATGGTCTATGTGTGCTCTAATGTGAGACCTGATCTCAGACTTCCTCCATGGTCCAAAGAGGGACCTAGAGGAATCTCTCGAGGTTCCCATCTCTTGGGAGAGACTTGCACATTTATTTAGATGCTTGAAAAATTCTGACACCTTTGGATCTGTTAAACAAAGTGAAGGCGACAGCCCAATGTGTCCTCTCTGTCAACGATCCCCCGCCAGCTGCTACGTGGGAAGTGCATAATAGGAGTCCCACCACAGACACATGCTCAAAGCAGAGGCACAGGGTCCATGAAAGAGGTGGAGAAATGGCTTTTCTCTAACTCCTGTCATAGTGTCCAGTCAGAGAATGGGAAAGGGTCAAAAAAAAAAAAAACTTTAAAAGTTGAAAAATAAAAGCAAGCAGGAAGGAAAAAATGGAGATAAAGGGATGCTCATGGGGGATTCCTGAAATAAAAAAGTGAAATCAAACCTGGAAATGTGGCATTGGAGGTGTGGTGGGCTGACCCTGGCTAGACACCAGGGCCCCACCAAAGCCACTCTATCACTCCCTCTCCTCAGCTGGACAGGGGAGAAAAAATATAACAAAAGGCTCATGGGTCGACATAAGGGCAGGGAGAGATCACTCAGCAGTTACCGTCATGGGCAAAACAGACTCAACTTGGGGAAATTAGTTTAATTTATTATCATTCAAATCAGAGTAAGGTAAGGAGAAAATAAAAACTAAATCTTAAAACCCCTTTCCCCCACCCCTCCCTTCTTCACAGGCTCAACTTTACTCCCGAATTCTCTACCTCCTCCCCTCGAGCAACACAGGGCGATGGGGAATGGGGGTTGTGGTCAGTTCATCAGACGTTGTTTCTGCTGCTCCTTCCTCCTCTGCAGAGGACTCCTCACACTCTTCCCCTGCTCCAGCGTGGGGTCCCTCCCACGGGAGACAGCCCTCCATGANCTGCAGGGGAACCTCTGCTCCGGTGCCTGGAGCACCTCCTCCCCTCCTTCTTCCCTGACCTTGGTGTCTGCAGAGTTGTTCCTCTCACATATTCTCACTCCTCTCTCCAGCTGCTTTTTTCTCCCCTTCTTAACTATGTTATCTCAGAGGCGCTACCACCGTCACTGATGGGCTCGGCCTTGGCCGGCAGCGGGTCCATCTGGCTGGCGTTGGCTCTATCAGACATGGGGGAGGCTTCTAGCACCTTCTCCCAGAAGCCACCCCTGTAGCCCCCCGCTACCAAAACCCTGCCACACAAACCCCATACAGGAGGGTATTAATGAAACAAGGTGAACAGGAGACACCAAAAGTTCTGCATTTTACTCTGCAAACCCCTCATCACAAGTGTGTTCACTGAGAAAACAGATTGCCATGCCACTGCAATTTCCCACGTGGATGCTGTGTCTGAAGAGGTGCCAGGGAGTTCTAGAAAAGGACCACGAAGGGAGTGCTTGTTAGGTGGGTTACAGCTCGCAGACGTGGCATCAAAGGAGGCTGCTGGGGCAGGAACCATTTATGGGCTTGAACAGAAACTGGGATTTTGGATCTGTCTCCACCTGGAAGCAAATTTGGCTTGTTTACAATTTGTACAATGTACAAATTACAGTTTCTCCATGATTCTGCATGTCCAGCACACAGCTTTGCCATTGGGAACTGCAACCAACAATAACCACAGCTGGGTAGTACCATATCCAACAGATACCTGTGGCCTTGGAAGTTTAGGATTTGAGTGTTTCCCTTTAAATAAACTGC
Organism: Fregata magnificens; assembly: GCA_013389945.1. Lineage (NCBI taxonomy): Eukaryota > Metazoa > Chordata > Aves > Suliformes > Fregatidae > Fregata > Fregata magnificens. Next base: position 59,704 of record WAAD01005357.1, read on the forward strand.
AGCCCTTGATTCACATCCTGAACTATTCAAAGCTCAGGAGCTGCCTTTCATTCTTTGCTGCTTCTTCTCTATGTTCGGGCAGCAAATGAGCTTGAAATAAATCCCAGCTGGATGGGGCTGAGCCAGATCCATGCAGGAGAGGAGAAGGGCTTTGATTCACACATGTCTTTCTAACCACACCAGCCCCCTGGGTACCAAACCAGGAGTGATCACAGGGGATACAGGTCGTCTTGTCAAAGCCAAGAGTCCAGAAGTGCAAATTATTTTGAAAGACTGAATCCAAGCCATTTGTGCATGGCTGGTAAACATCCAGCATCCTCCTGAAGCTAATCAGGAGTGAAACAACGGTCCTCATTCATCTAGTCCTCCTACCCCACCTCTCCCGTGCTTGCCCAACCACCCCTGCCCCACGCTGAACAAGAGACCTTGTGTGCAAAACCAAGTTCATCAGCACCGATGCCTCCTCCAGTGTTGGAAACAGCCTGTCAGACCCTGGGTGCTATGCAAGAAATGTTTAATTTGCTGTGTGTTGGGCCAAGAGCATGAATGGTGCTGCCTTTGGGCAGCCTGCTAGCTGGAGGTGAAAAGAGAGGCAGTTTGTGCATCTCCTCCAGCTGCGGGAAACAGACAGCTCCTTGCTTAAAGCAAAATCTGGGCACCCACATTGGAGAAGGGTCATCGATCATGGTCCCATGGTGATAGGGGCTACAAAAACACAAAGCAAGAGCCTGTTCCTGCCTGGGGTTTATGACAGACTGACCAGAAGGCGGGAGAGAAGACAAGGATACAGAGGGCTGCTCTGTGGCTGGGAGGACCATGTAGCCTGCCTGGCCACTCTCTTGGGTGAGATTTGAGCTGGGGTAATCACAGAGGCTCAGCCCTGCTTAGGTGCAGCTGGCAAAGAGCAGCTCAGCATCCCAGGGTACCAGCCCACCAGGCAGATTACCTGTCCAGGGAGTGAGAAGATGCCTCTGTGACTCCCTATAAAGTACTTGGGCATCCTTTTGGAGAAGGAATGCAGCACAAACCAGTAAAACTGGTACAGGACTCATGGTGCAGGATGCCTGGCTCCTGGTTCTGCCCCAGACGTGCTCTCTGTGCCTCAGTTTCCCCAAGTTTTAAGCCAGGACACTCAGCCTTGCCCAATTTCATAGAACTTTTGGACATCTGCAGATGCAGGTCTTCATATGTGATGAGTCAGATCTTCCCTTGTGTGACTCAGCTCGCAGATGCTGAGCCCTGCATCACCGTGGCTGTCTCCCATTGAACAGCTTCAGGGCTTTCCCTGTTCCAGGATCCGTATTTGCTATTCTTACTGCAGCAACGCAGCCACAGACACCTCCTGAGTGTCTGACTATTCCCACAACTAAATACTTCTGTGAGTTTCTAGACCTGTTTGGGAAGACCAGGAAAAAAACCTTCCTAGGTTAAACACTTCTGTCCGCAATACAGGGGTCATTGCAACATCTTCACCAGTGTGTTATGAATTAATACAACCTCTGGTCTACGCAATGATGCAGGAGAGAGACAAAGGCCAGGGTGTATTTACCTGCAGTGGCCAGACTTCTGCCAACGCCCACAGTAGCTCATTTAACTATAGAAAGAGCCAAAAGGCACTTCCATCCCCCCGTCCCATCCCAGTTACCTGCCAAGGCCTTCAGGTTCCTGGTGGCCAGGACACCAGCTGAGCATAACAAGACTCAGCCACACGCACAGCTCAAACCCGGCAAGACTTGCTGTGTCCTATGGCCAGAGGGTGATTTGGGAGGAAAAAGCAAAGAAGAAACGTTTGCAACAGCTGGATGTATTTTTTTGTGCTTTTAGCAAAGACTGCAGCAGCTGTGGTTAATTCTAAAATGGGAAATAGAGAAAAGTTCACTGGATGATCAACAATTTTCCTCCCTGCAAGTTATAAAAGAAGGAAAATGGAAATCTAACAGTGGCTTTCGCTTCTGAAATTAACATAATTCTCCCTGACGCATGAATGTGGCTCTACAACATCAGCAGCACAAACCCCGGTGCTCTGGCAGGACAGAGATCTGACCCTGGAAAAGTCTTTAATGTGGGATGCAGCCCGTTAACATTTTCAGCAAAATGCTAGCGGCCCCTTCTGAAGATTTCACTAGCAGACGTCGCTCTGCAAGAATGCATCAGGGTTGCATCATGTGGGCTCCTTGAATTTTCCAGAAATCCTGCCTGCCACCTCTTTGCTGCCAAGTTTTTGCTGAAAAACTATACAGTAGCTAGGAAATACACACTGCAATTCTCTGCTGGCATATTTTAAACAGAGGCCGGAGTATTTAGGGTAAGCATAGCATGTGGGTTTTGATGCATGGGGACATATGAAAGACGTCCCTTTTTGCTAAGGGTCCCGCATGCAGAGCCAGTATTCTGGGATATAGGAAACATCAGAAAGAGAGAAATACACAGTTAAATGTATTAAACATTACGTGTGACACTATGTATCTATCACGCACTGCAAAATGACATCAGAAGTGGCATTAAAGTTCCAAAAAGCACTAAAAAGCTTGGAAAGGCCAAATTAAGTTCAGCTGGGTAACTTTCACTTGAGCTCAACCTCTCTTATGAGAGAGAGAGCAAAGAAACCCTCAAATGCCTTATCTTTGTTCTCATCGATGCATGCTCAATCCTCCACTGGTCCTCTTGCCTTGGAGACTGGTCTTGGCCCTTTGCAGATACATCCTAAACTGCCATGACCCAATTTGGACCTACGTGAAGGGACCCGACCAGTGTGACATTTGCTTCCCAGGTGGGTGCATTGTGTCATCCCAAGCAAAGATGCAGCAACTCAGATCTAGACACAAACTGGTTTGGTCCCACCAGATCAGCACAACAAGGTCACCAGGGTTGGGGCAACCGAGAGGCTGTGGTCCCTGGACCCTGGGAAGGATGAAGCCCCTTCTCCTGCTGTATCTCTCTGGGCAGCTTTTCTGTTGCCTCTGTAAGAGCGGAAAAGATGAGGAGGCTGCCAAGCCCCTTCCTAAGCATCCCTTTGCTTACATACCCACAGCACGTGGGCGATGAGAAATGTACATGCTGTTTGCTCCTGCTGGACTGCTGCCCGGTGCAGGGGGGATGCTGAGCCCAGTGTGTCTTTCCCCAGATTCATCTCTCGCCACCTCCTTCCCTGCCTTAAAACTGCTGCATCAAGCACCCCAAAGTCCACAATGCAGCAAAAACACCAGGCCCAGCCCTGTCCTGCATTCAGCCCCCCCATCCCATCGGCATCACCAGTGGCAGAGTTTTGCAGCTTGGCTTGTTGGGGACCTGATTTCCAACAACCAAGCCACTCTGAGGGACAAGGGTAAGATTGGTGAGACGGGCAGTTGTTTAACTTGTGTGCCTACACACAAGCGGGCACGCACACACATGGACACGCATGGACACGCGTGCACACGCTGAGCCCGCCCCGCTGCCTGCCCCAGCGCAGCTCTGCGCTGGAAGCAGAAGATTGGCTGGCGGAGGATCTCTCTCCAAGCAAGGGTCGGTTTTAGGGGCGTTTCTGTTCCCTCAGCTGGCTCCATAATAAATGGTTTCCTTTTACATCCCATTTCCTTAGAAGAGGCCTGAAATGTTGCTGCGCTGTAGGGGGGGGCATGTGGGTCTGCGCCTCCTCTCAGCTTTCTGACAGCTTCCACCAAATTTAAAGGAGAGGCAGAGAGCTCAAACCTTTTAAGTTCCCATATGCTTCTTGAAAACAGGCAGCCAGGAAGAGACGAGGAAGAGCTTTAACGTCGCAGCGGACAGGAATTTAGCTTTTAACGAAACATCAGAGATTCCCTTTTGCAGCCCCCACTCCATGCACAGCTCTGAGCAGACCAACCTCCCCATTCCTGGGCCTTCTCTGCTCATATTTTGTAATAAAGGGTCAAAAGCTGGAAATGGCACATTCCTTGCTGCCTGCCTCAGGATCCCCACAGTGGAGAAACTGAAGCTACAGCATCCCGAATCACTGGTCTCACCCTGCTCTCGCAGCCTGCCCATGAGATGGCCCTGGCGTTCATGGGGCTGACATGGCTGAAAAACTAACCACTTTCTTTTTCTTTTGGTTAACTTTCGGGTGGATCCAGATGGTCCCAGTCACTGCGAGGCAGAAGGGTGGGGGTGAGGAGTGCATATCACCAGTCCAAGGCAGCTCATCCAGCCAGCCTGGAAAGGGTACCCCGGAATCCCGAGTCCTGTTGGTTTGCCATGACCCCAAACAGGAGCTCCTGTATCAGTGCAGAAAGAGCACAGGATCCGGCGGCCATGTGGGTCCTCCCAGCCTGCTGCCCAGGGATGGCAAACTCCTGCCCCCGAGCTGTGGCTGTCCGCAAGGACCCCATCTCCTCCCCCCATAGCCTGGCTCCCAGGAAGGTACAGGATGCAGGGGTTTGCAATCCGACCTGCCGTCACCCATGCTGGACCTCCGCCAAGGCTGTGCAGATGCCATTCTTTCCATCCGAAAGCCCCGGAGGAATTTCACCCCGCCTCAACGTGTTGGCAGGAGACCCTGTGGATTTTGAACTTTTCTCTGGGAGTATTAAACAGGGATTACAAACTGGGATCAAGGGAGTCTCTCTCCTCTATGCCCTGTGGGAAAGCTGCAGCTGGGGCCTCGCTAGCCTGTCGTTCCTTGTTTGTGCATCATGGCATACCTGCGTGGTACCACAGATGGAGAATTCCCCCCTCTCCAGGGCAATCAGAGTTCTCTTCCTCTTCCTTTTTCTCCACCATCACATCTGCTGCAGAAGCAAAAGCTGACCGGTGCTTTGCAGAGGATGTGCGCATCCATAGACTGAATTTGCACCTTTAGGTCATATAAACTCACCCTGTGACCTCCCAGAAAGCCAGGGGCCGGCATCCCCAGCTCCGGGCACAGCAGGCTAGCAGAGATTAGTTTGGCTCGTCACTGCTGCAGACCAGACAGGCCAGGGCACAGATCCATGGGACATTCAGCCTTTCAGCTTCACTGCCATCCTTTGTGTGCTGTCTATTCAGACAAAGCTGGTCCCTTCCAGCTCCAGCCAAACTGGGACCCAGGCGCAAGCCAGAGAGGGGGAAAAGGGCTGCAATTCTGCCTGAGTCCGAGACATTGCTGCCTGCAAAGCCATTGCTCTGTGATGCCTTGAGCTGCATGAATGAGTTCAAAGTGGCAAAGGAGGATGTTGCAAGGGAAAAATTAAAGTACCAAACCTGAACTTGCCCTTGAGCTGAGCAGAGAAGCAGAATTCCCCCAAAGCCTTTGCATGTGGATACCCAGAGAACCAGGTGACCTCTGACTAGCTCTGGATGGGGAACCCCTCATCCAACACATGTTTGATTTGCCTAGAGATGAAGCCATGGTGTTTGAGTGCTACTGGGAACTCACCTGAGCCTGAAATCATACTGGTTGCCGCCGGCCCTGGCCCCCACGGCTCCTCACATGGCTCTGGGGGACGACCTCAGGCTGGATCCCTCCATCAACCACGGCTACTTCCAGAATCCATCCAGACCCTTTTGCTCTGCTTTGGGGAGAGATTTGGCTGACGAAACTGAGACACATGCAAGTTCGTCTGCAATCCCAGACAAATCAGTGATAACACCACTCCTGGGATTGAGAAATGGTCTGGGGAGGGTTGAACTGATTTGAGAAGGTTTGAGCTGACCTAGGCTGGTTCACCTTCCCTGTCCATTCCTGCTCAATAGGTGAGAAAACGATGCCCAGCAGATGCGGGCAGGAGATGCAAGAAGCGGTGCAGAGGCAGGGGAGCATTCACATCAGTGCTGCCTTTGTCTCACCCTTGCAGGCAGGTGAGATAATGCAGTCACCATGATGGGGGACACAATGGGGACGTGCAAATTTGGGAATTTGACTGTATCAAGGAGTCTCCCAGGCTCGTTGCATCCTCTGCAGGAACACTAGATGCATTCAAGGTGGAGGCTGCAAAGGGGATCAGTATCACCTTTGCTGCCCCCGCCGTGATCTTTGCAGGTCCCATGGTTTTTAATCCTCCAAGACTTAATCCTGCCATGTGCTGTGCTCCCTCCAAGAGATGTTCAGCACCAGGACAGCTTCTTAGCTGCTCTTCAGTGCCAGACCCATGCTGGCTCTGAGCAGCCCTGCCTTCCTCATCTGCAGCACAGAGAAACCCCAGAGGTAAATGAGTTACCCAGAAGGGGAGGCGAAGCTCATAAACTCTGAGGCTCACAAAGACAGACAAAATGTCCTACTAGGCCAGCATGGTCCGTCTACCTCTGCTCCACCAGCGACCATGGGAGAGGCAAGCACCTTTAGGGCAAACAACTGGTTCCAGCTTGCCTGTAGTCCATTGCGCTTGTGCCACCCCAGCACCCAGACCTGCTGGATTAGGGATGTTCAGCGTACATCCCCGTTAGTATCTACTTCTGGAACTAATTAGCCTAATTTGTCTAATCCTTTCAGATTAGATCCCATCTGCCTCCTGTGGATGCAACTGCGTGAAAAAGGACTGCCTGGGATCTGTTTTAAGATGATCTCCTGCTAGCTTCTACCTAGCTCCATGCTCTTAACTGTGGGATCTGGTGACCAGCTTTAGTCCCCTGCCCTGTTAAAGTTGCGAGTTACAAGAAGGGACTAAGTATCTCTGCTCTACAAATTGCCTTCATTGCTAGCCTTGCTACACACTATGCTTGATCCTGGAAAGCAGAAATCCTGCATCAGCACTGCTTCATGGCAGCTTAGAAGATGACAGACTCTGTCACTGACACAGGAAAACAAGGGTCACTGTAGCCTACAGGAAAGGGTGAATGTGCAAAGCTGCTGGAGTTTATATTTAAAAAGTTCTGTCCAAAGAGCCTGTTAGACGGCAGTGTTAGCTTTCGTTTGCTTTTGTAGAAATGAAGCGCTCCTTTAATATATAATCGAGTCAATTCGTAACACTGCTTTAAATAAGACAAGCCAACCGACCACGACAGCATCAGTCCAGATGTTTTATGCCTGGGCATGGATTGTTTACTGCAGGGCTGGGTGTAGGACTCCCAGCACCAGTTGGATTTCACTGTCCTCCACCCCAGCAGCTCCCACACACCTGGCCCAGGTGCTGCGACAACAGGCTGCAAATCTCCATCTGGTTTGTCGGGGTGTGTAGTATCAGACCCATATGACAAACTCTTTGGGTTTTTTTAATTAAAGTATGTTATAGCTCAGTAGATCTGCAGCGCCCTAAATCCAAAGGCTCCCCAGGGAATATGACCACACTTGAAATAACTCGCGACAAAAGTTTTGCCCTACGCGCAAGTGCATTTTAAAGCTGGGCGGTTGGAGGGGAGGAGTTGTGCTGGAGAAGTGGATGTGTCTTTTGGCAGCTGGGCCCTCTCATTAAAGGAACAGAGAAGACGGAAGAAGGCAACTCCCAGTATCGCTCCCCCTTCCCGGTCCTCTCCCACCATCCCACTGCTGTAGGATCTCCTACGTGGCACTGTGGGGGCAGGGAGTGCTGGCCAGAGCGCCTGCAAAGTCCAATCGCACTTGGAAATCACTCGATGGCAACAGAAATCTCCTCCTGCAACACAGATCAGCCCAATTCCTAGCACTTTTACCCTGGAAAATATGTTCACGGTCAAGATTAAGCTGTTTGCTGACATTTCGGTAGGATTTACTCATTTTCTGCATATTCACATCCTAAACCCCTGTAGATTTATTATGGCTGTATTAGAGCAATGCACCCAGGACTGCATTGTCTGGGGGATGAATTGGTGGGGACACTTAGCGATAGCAGGAATAGGGGGGAATATATATGTAAAAATCAGGCAAAAATATGAAATATCTTTTTGCTAGGCTGCCTGTCCTCAAACACAAAGAACTACTTTTATTCAACTCCAAATTCCCATCATTGAGGCAAAGCCATTTAAAAGGACTGAAGCACAGAGCCCTGCGCTTGTGTCAAAGGAGTTTGGTGCTGGGAAGCATTGAAAGAGATCAAGACTAAAAGTTTTAGAGTTTATTTTAAATTTCAGTAGGAAGAAAAAAAAAATCTTACATGGGAAGTAATTACACAGAAGGGTTTGAAGGTGGAGCAATTCAGAGCTTGACAGAGAAAACCAGCTGACACTGGAAGTTTAAAGGAGCTTTTCTCATTTCTCAGCTGGTACATGCTGCTGGTACAGACTAGTAATATTTCATCTGTGTGTTGATTGTTTGTTATCCACAAATTCATGTTTTACTACAGCAATGTAGTAATAAAGCAAAGATTGTGCTATAAAAACCCTGGGGCCACATTCTGATCATTTATGCAGACACAAAGCCAAGAAAACTGCTCCACATAGGAGCAATAGGGTACACAAAAATATGATGCTCAAGGTACTTCAAACCTCTCTCTCCCACTGAATCCCTCCCAGAAGGAAGCTGATCTCTGAACATAACCGCTGTGAGGCCATTAGGACCATTTAGGCACGTTATCACTAAAGACTGCAGCGTAAGGTACCTGCTTGAATGCAAAATGCCCGGGGAAGATGTCAGCTGGAAACATGTTTTGTTCAGGTATTTCTTTCTCCACGTGTGCCACTGAAAAAGAAAAGAAAAATTAAATAAATCACACAAAGCTAAGAGCCTTCAGGCATATGAAATGACTTCATGCTTGGCACCCAAAAGGTCACCCAGTGAGTGAGACCCCTTGGCACGTTTCCCCTGTAACAGCTTTTGTGCAAATGATGCCGCATGGATCAATTCAGCCATAATAAAGGCTATTGGGAATGGATGAATGGTACAATCTTTCTCACAGCCAGAAGCAAACACCCAGTGACCAAAGCAAACCTCTCGTTATCTGTTACTGCTGTTATCAAGGTTTTGTTGCCCCAAACCGTGCTGTGAACAAAATCATCGTAGAGACTCACATTTTGTTTTGCTATTAGAGTTCTGCGGAGCTGGTTTAGTGCACCCTCATTTGAGCTGTGGAGTATCTACTCACATGGCATCACCTGAACGGTTTAGACAGAAGAAAAATATCACTTTTTGATGCCATCTTCTAGAATTAGTGGCCTGATGCTGTGTGGGGCTATGGACAGTGGAAAGATGAGATGATCCCAGCGCAAGGCGTTTGCAAGACAATGACCCAGGTCTCTGGGCAGAATATTCAAAGCCAGAAGACTAAACCAGCTGCTGTTTTCTACTATAGCAACAAGAGGTAAGTAGCAACCTGCTGAGACCCCTGTCTTGTGAGGGAAGCAAAGGAACTTGCAGAGCCAAAACCAGCATTAATAGGAGGGGGGAAAATGAAGTTACTTGGTGATTAGAAGAAAGGGAAGACATAGACATCAGCTAAACAACACAATGATGCAGCATCCTTCTGCTAATGTGGTAACCATCAATGAGGATGGTGCTTAATTACTGGGTGGTACCTAGAATATCACTATATCCCAGACTGCCATTAAAAAAAAATGCCATGCCCACTTAAAATGTGACAGGGTTGAAACCGAGCAGCATTAAATACTCGTGTCTTAGCGCAGAAACTTCTCTATGGCACATACTTCGCTGCAAGCGCTCAGCCAGGCAGTCTGGCACTGGGCGGCATGAGCATTTAATTCCTCCAACATCACTTTGGGGCTGCAAAGATTTGCTGCCACAATGCCTTTCTAAACTGCCTAAGTTTGCCAGACATGAGGATTTTGCCACTGTGTTATGCTACAATAAAGAACAGACCCCAACTGTCCTGCTCCTCTCACACCTACGGTGCAGGGGGAAATTTGGAACTATGGAAGATGTGATGGGTAAGAGGTTCACCATTCCATCAGCCCAGCTGATGGGGAAAAGGAGAGGTGGGTGTTAGCGCAGGTGGGGAGATGGATAGAAAACCAGTGTCTGTGGGATACAGCAGTATGAGGAAGTTCTCCAGCTGCCTGTAATGTGGCCACCAGGTCCCTGCAGAGCAAATGCAGGTCCTCTTGGGTATCACCAAACAGGGGGGCATTTCAGATGGCAAGATGTGGCTCGAATCAGGTGCAGATGTTAAACCTTCGCTGCCTGTGGCCTTTGCAAGACCTCCGACTTCACGGAGGATGACACCCCAGAAAAAATAAATAAATCACTCGCCTCGTGCACCAACAACCACCCAGCCTCAAGAGGTGCCAGCAGAGGGGGAAAATAAGATGAACCAGAGCCCCGTAAAAATGCCAAAGCACCGTTTTGGCTTGGGAGAGCCTCCCGTACCCCTGCTGTCAGGCTGGCTGGGGGCAGGCAGAGAGGCAGCTCCGGCCATGCCGGCAGAAGGAGGGACCACGCGTCCCCCCCAGCCCCGCCGGACCCCCCCTTGCAGCAGCAGCAGGGCCGGGCGCTCCCTGCCATTGGCGGGAGGCCGGGAGAGCTTTATCGGATCCTCCCCTTCCTCTCCCTCCCCAGGCGTTTTTGAGAGGTTTTCTCCCAACTTTCCAGAAGTTTCTCCCCGGCCCCTTATATACCCCCTCCGCGGGACGGCGAGGTGCACAGGGGAGCAGAGCAAAGCAGCGCCCCAGCCCCGCACCGCCCCGCCGCAGGTAAGGGGGGGTCCGGGGCAGCCCGGGCTCGCAGGACCGCTGCCAGGCAGGGATGCGGCCAAGCTGAGATTGCAGCAGGCCGGCTGTTATTTTGGGGTCCTGCATGCTCCTGGCTGGCCCCGTAGGGCAGGGAAGTCGGGGNGGATTGGGGGATATGTGTAGGGTACAGACTGCCACAAGCTGGCTCTGGTTTTGGAGAAAAGACATTAAAAAATGCCCACCACCACCTCCAGTTTGCTAGAGACTGTTGCAGCAAAGCTGCACCCTGGTTTTGTACCCAGGAGAAACTTTCAGGGGGTGAAGAAAGCAAAGAGGGGGATAAGGGAAGCACCAACTTGGTCCAAGTGGTCCCGGAGCAGCCCTGGCTGGAGAAAGCCTCCAGCCCCAGCTCCTGCCCAGCCTGGGAGCCTCCGGGACCCTGGGCACCAGCCCAGCACAGGAGGGAGAGCTCTCACTACAGCCTCCCTGCGACAAGACTGACTAACCCTGTCCTTCTGCCTGCCTTAACAAAGTGTGACGTCCTTCTGCTGACATGGAAATGGCCTTTTGCTTGCATGCCTCTGTCCTGCGGCTTTGTCTTGGGGATGGAAGAAACACAGTCCTCGAAGGGGTGCACGCCTCTGGAGGGGGTGCATGCCTCTGGCTGGCTGTCGTGGGTGATGGCACCTCCAAATCCTGCCAGGAGAGCGGGTCCCTGACAGCCCCGAGGAGGTCTGCGGAATGCCACGTTGGCACGGGGCGTCCCCTTGCAGGGCTGGGCCGTACAAACGCAAGAGAGGATGTTACCAGCTGCGCATTCCACCAGATTCCCTCTATTTTCACCCTGGGTTATGAATTCACCAATAATCTCAGCCACAATCCAAGGATGGGCAAAATTTCTCTGTCTCGCCGCCGCGGGCTGCGTCACTCATCGCAACGCAGTGCGCCTGGCCAAATTTCTCACCAGTCTCTGAAGTAATGAACCTTTTTTAAGCTGAGGATGTAAGCAGCATGGGCCGCCTGTTGCTCACAAGAGAACTACTCCATGTATCTGTTTTCTTTCAGAATGAAAAAGGCAAACGTTGACCTCACTATGAAAGAGTTTCAAGGTATCTTTAGAAATAAAAGGGAAGAAAAAACCAAAAGGAAAAACCCTCAGATTTTAAATGCTTGCTGCACCCGATGCTGTCTGCACCTTTAAAGTGCATCAAGGGCAGTTTTGAGCCTGTTGCACAAGTCTTTGCTCTTAGGTAGCCGGGATGGCTCTTCCTTTCAATGGAAGGCTTGCTCCCAAAAGGATTTTAGGATACAAATTGCCTTCCTCTCTGAGGCTACGTAATTCCCATTCTGGCAAAGGGTCCATGGTGCAACTGCGCACTCTTTGCTTCAGGCTATGTGCGTGTTTCCTTCCATATGTAATCCCAGCGGGCCCTTCGCTTCCTGCTCTCTTTGGCTTTAACCCTGAAGCTGCCCCATTGCAGCCCTGTCTTGTCTCCGCATGCAAGGAGCAGCCTCTGAGGCTGGCCAGGAGCAGGGTGGGAGGAGAGGACCAAGGAACGCAACTCCACTGTAGCCTCAGGCATGATGCAGCCTGCGGAGAAAAAGCTCACTTTGGGCGTGAAGGTGGAATTTAAGCCCTGGGGATCTGCCATCAGGAAGGTTTGCTGTGAGCAGTGTGAAGTCAGGAGGGAGGGAAGGTCTGGGGACAGGTCATAGCCTGGGAGGCAGGCAGGATGAGCTCCAAAGAGCTTTCAGGCACAGCATTTAGGACTGGTCAGTCTGCAGATTTATCAAAGCTAGTAGCTCGGAGCCCTCACTGGGGATGGGTGCACTTATGTTGTGATGGGATGCATCTACCTAATGCATGAACTTATTGGGAAGGGGCTCTGCCAGGGGAAAGGAGCGGTCCACCACCTTCCTCTGTCCCGGTACCTCCCTGGCAGGGCTGTACAGGCAAAACTAAGTCAGACAGAGCTGACCAGACAGCGTTGGGTCTTCTCAAGGGGCCGCTCTGACTTAGCTTGGTGGAAGCTCATGTGCTCCATCTAGTGTCTAGAAAGCTGAGCATTTGCATACCAAGCTGGGGTCCCCAGAGAGGACGATCCCTGCTGTAGACTGACCACAATAGCCCCTGGATCGACAGGCAGCACTGTGCTATGTGGCCCTTGGGCAGCAGAAGCATCCCACTTTTAGCTTTTCCTAACCAGCGCAGAGGTTTGACCTGCTACTCTGGGGACAGAAGTATCTGTTGCTTCCATTCCCTGGCCCCTCCTAAGTTTACTGTACATGAACCTATAGTAATATAGTAAAATTGCTTAAAAAGGAAGCTTTCATTCAAAATGCACAGGCTCTGCATGCCAGAGTGCAGCCTGGGCTCTTGAAGATTAATTGTTGCTCAGGGGAAAGCCCAGTGTGGACTTGGGATTGTTGTACCCCAAGTGAAGCATTGATGCAGATGCTCTGGCTATCACTGGAGCAAGTTGCACTGGAAGAGCCCCTGGGGTCTCTGAATGCTTAAGGAAGGGCTTGAATCATGCTGACGGTGAGCTCTTCTTGCCCAGCAGGTCCTCAGAGGTGTTGGGTGCTGCTGAAGCCATGTGGATTATTCCGGTGCTTGCTCTCTGCGGCCTCGCTGCAGCCGTGCCCTCGGAGGACAGGAAGCTGAGCGACAAGGCAACAACGCTTGCCGACCGCAGCACGACACTGGCCTTCAACCTCTACCATGCCATGGCAAAAGACAAGAACATGGAGAACATCCTGCTGTCCCCCGTGGTCGTGGCCTCTTCCCTTGGCCTCGTGTCCCTCGGGGGCAAGGCCACAACTGCCTCCCAAGCCAAGGCAGTGCTCAGCGCAGACAAACTGAATGACGACTACGTGCACAGTGGGTTGTCCGAGCTCCTGAATGAGGTCAGCAACAACACAGCCCGCAACGTCACCTGGAAGATCGGCAACCGCTTGTATGGCCCTGCCTCCATCAACTTTGCCGATGACTTTGTGAAGAACAGCAAGAAACACTACAACTACGAGCACTCCAAGATCAACTTCCGAGACAAGAGGAGCGCCCTGAAGTCCATTAATGAGTGGGCAGCCCAGACGACGGATGGGAAACTCCCAGAGGTCACAAAAGACGTTGAGAAAACTGATGGGGCCCTCATTGTCAATGCCATGTTCTTCAAGCGTAAGTTCTACCTTCAATTCCTGATACAGGTGACCCAAAACCTAGCCTGAGCCAGTACACAGCAGCCCAAATGGGAAGGTGAACAAATCCTAGGTCCACTGGAGGCATGCTCTTTTTCAGAGCGAGTAGTTAGGAATGGTGCATGAAAATTACCACCCATTCCCTTTTCTTACAAGCTGAATTTCTCTCTCCTGTAGCTCACTGGGATGAGAAATTCCATCATAAGATGGTGGACAACCGTGGCTTCATGGTGACCCGTTCCTACACTGTGGGAGTTCCCATGATGCATCGCACAGGTAAGTTGCAAACCTCCTGCCCCATGTCAAGACCAACTGGAGTTACGCTCACCACTGCTCCGTTACCCAGTTTTCCAGCAACTGCTTGCAAGATTGTTTTACCTCATGGTCAAACGAGTGAGACAGAACAAAGTGGAGGGTGCTTGTTCTGCTGATTCAATCTCTCTGTGAGCAGAGAGAATCCATGTTTACTATTGGGTGCTTGGCTATTAGGAATAAATCCTAGCTCATTGCACAAATGAGAGCCACAGCTTTGAGTTGTTGCCAACTCCAATAATGCTGGGCCAGTTCCCAAAACAGTGTTCAGACTCACTTCCCTTGCTGGTCAGGGGAAGTCCAGGGTGAACTGACAACAAGCTTGTGGGTAGCTTTGCCTCTGCTCCACATCTCACCATATCCTGCTTCTGATTTCAAGGTCTCTACAATTACTACGATGATGAAACAGAGAAGCTCCAGGTGGTAGAGATGCCACTTGCTCACAAGCTCTCCAGCATGATCTTTATCATGCCAAACCATGTGGAGCCTCTGGAGAGGGTTGAGAAACTGCTGAACAGGGAGCAGCTAAAGGCCTGGGCTGGCAAGATGAAGAAGAGATCAGTGGCCATCTCGCTACCTAAAGTCATCCTGGAAGTCAGCCACGACCTTCAGGTAAAGGAGGTCCTTAAAGAAAACAGTTGGGCCTTACAGTTCTTTGGGGTGGGAGAGAAGTTAGTGGGATGATGGGTTATCTGTGCCTGTCACCCTTTTTTCAGTGGCTAGTCTAACCATGGCTGGAAAGAATTGCACTGTGTCATCTCTGGGAGGGTTGCTGACCTCTTTTCTCCTCCTAGAAACACTTGGCTGATCTGGGCCTGACAGAAGCTATTGACAAAACCAAGGCTGACTTGTCAAAGATCTCTGGCAAGAAAGACCTTTACCTGTCCAACGTCTTCCATGCTGCTGCTCTTGAATGGGACACTGACGGGAACCCCTATGATGCTGACATCTACGGCCGAGAGGAGATGAGGAACCCCAAGCTCTTCTATGCTGACCACCCCTTCATCTTCATGATCAAGGACAGTAAAACCAACTCCATTCTCTTCATTGGCAGGCTCGTGAGGCCCAAAGGGGACAAGATGCGTGATGAGTTGTAGTTAGGTTTTTTTCCAGAGCTTTGGTTTGTGTGTTTTTTAGTGGGGGATTTCAAAAAAGGGGAAACACTATTTTGTATCCTTCTCGAACTATGGGTGCTATTCAGACCAGGGTGCATTGTGATGAGAAACCAGCATACACTTTACCTCACCCCAAAATACTTATTGCACAAACCCATCTCCAGAGAGGAACAGGGGAGCCTGGCACAAGAGGGTCACCAGGAGAGGAAGGGAACTGGCATGCAGTCTCAGCTACTGGCATCCTCAGCTGAGAGGTTCAGGCTGATGCCTAGCTCCTCCCTGCACTAGAATTAAGCCTCCTGCCAAGTACCTCGCTGCTACCATCAGCCCTGCAAAGGCACAAGCCCTCCACCCTTCCATCTCAAATGCTTCTGCACATTTAGCTCTGCCACTTACTTTTCCTCCCCCTTTGATACTATGCAGCACCACACCAGAACTGCTCTGGTCCTTTGCAGTTGTTCCTTGCTTCTCTCTTCTATCTTCAGTGGTATATAACAGAGCACAAAGGGCCAACTCTGCGGTTCAGCCCCCTGTATGGCCCCGGGAGCAGAGCAGGACTGTGACAGCATGTAAGAATGGAGAATGTATGGAGTTGTGCCCTTCTGTCCTGCCTAACTTTGCTCTGGATGACTTTTAGATGCTTCAACTGCAGAAGGTCATCAGCTCCTTAGCTAGAAACACTCATGCAAAGCCAAGTGCAGCTCTGCACACTTCATAGAGAAGTAAGTGGCTTAGGGGTGTCAGCAGAGAGGCCAAAGAGCAGACAGGCTTCTAGGAAGATAAACCCGAGGTCCCTTCAGCACTCTTGCATGACAGAAATGGCTGTGCTCCACCCCTCTGGGGATCATGAAGGGGGCCCTTGGGCCAACATCTGGAATTAAACATCCTGTACCAGGCAGACAGAGGAACTTCACTTCTCTTGGTGCTTCCGCATCAGCACATAGGGCTGGGAAAGAGACAGTTAGCACTGTGATGGTTCTCCCAATTTTGACCAGGGCTGGCACCTATCAGCTCCAGCAGCAGGCCAAGGGACTCCTGCTGGTTTCTCACAGGGAGGTGGATCAGGTTCACTTCCACTTTCTGGTTTAAATACAAAGCTTTAGAGCTGCTGTTACCTGACTTCCTAATGACCCTTTTCTGAAGTTCCTCTCCTCCATGATACTTCAGCTCCCTGTTGGCTGACCTGGATAAGGGCACGCTGAAAAACAAATGTATTTATAAAGTTATATTTATGTCTGATAATTCACAAGTTTCACAGCCTGCTACAGCCTAGACTTGGAGGTTATTCCTATGTTCTTCTCTTTAAGGGATATCATCAGGTTAATACTATTTAAAGAAGTAACCGATACGATCCCATGAGCATTGAAGCATGTGTCAGGTAAGCTTTGCTACGCACTGAGAGACATTGCAAAGCAAGTAATGACAAGATTACTGAAATGAGAGAAATCTGTGCATCACTATCATAAGTGCCAGTTATTTGAAAACAGCAAGGGCAGCGACTGCAGTGCTTTTCTTTGTTTCCCTGCCAGTGTGCTTGCTGTCAGGTTGCTACACAGAAGCCCAATACTGCATTTTTTCAGACCATACGCAGGACTATTTCCACTTATTTATTAAGTTACAACTACAACGTCTCTTATTAGGTGTGTCCTACAGGCAAAAATACAGCAGCTTGCGCCCCCAAGTTTGACCCGACCATGCCTTCTCCAGGTTTGCAAGGTTACACAATTGCAGAAAAGCTCATCTGCCCTAATTCCTATCCAAGCCAGCTGGAATGGGAGATCTTGTCCCTACTCTCTTCCCAGATCATACTCCCAGATGCTTTCCCCACTGTGTTGGGAGGTAGGAGGCAATCCACAAGGACGTACCCAAATGCACAGGAAGCCTAGAGCCCAGAGTGTATGCTAGGCACTACCCGGTGAATCAGCGCACTGAAACCCACACGCTGTAGCATGTTATGGAGGATGGGGGGNGATATTGTGAATAATTTGCATCATGTGGATGCAGGCATCTGATGGCTTTTGTTGTCTGTTCTTGTACCACACCATGACAGTTGTATAATTTTGCAATAAAACTTTTTCAAGGAACCTCTGGCAGCCACAGTCACTCACGGGGTTTGGGCGGAGACAAAACGCTCTGAAAAGAGCTTAAGAGAGGCTCCTTGCCAATACACCTTTCTTAATCTGGTAATTGTGGACTAAAGTTACACTTAATACACAACAACATGTGAATTCCCATGACATCCGTGTCATGGGAAAGGAACACTATTAGCAGGTTGGCTTTTCACTCTAACATTTTTCTCTGGAAACTGCAAGTATCCAGCATCTTTAATGCCTCACAGGTAAGATGACCTCCTGCCCTCCCCTGCTCTTGACATTTAACAGAGCAGCAAATGGCTCAGTTAAAGAGAAAATATGGCAGCGTAGGAATACAACTGAGCTGTTAGCCACAGGGACCAGTCTTTCTGACTTTACAACCCAAAGCTTCTCTAGCTGGGATCCAGTGAAGATAAAGGAAAAAGAACCACGAGAACCTGCACCATCGCTGTGGGAGTACAGCTAAGTCTTGGAAAATCCAGCAGCGTCAGATCCTGCTGGCCCACGTCCTTCCACTGCTGGAAACAGATTAACCTGCTGCCACTCAGAAGCAAAACTGGAGCCACAGATATCTCCCCTTTTCCCCATGCCAAAATAGCACAGATCTGGGATGGGCAGGCGCACACATCCGCATGGAGCTCCTCACAGACTGAAAAAGCACCATATGCTCGCCAGATTAGACTTTCACTGCAGAAAATTACAGCAGCCATCTCCAGCACTAACCGTGGCAGCCCAGGAACACCATCAACCTGGAAAAGCAATACTGCAAGGAAGTTAAAAGCCTTCCATAGATCCTGAGCCCATCCTACCCCCAGATCATCTTGCAAGCAGCTTTCAATACTCATGTTTTTCATCCTAGGGAAGACAGCACCCTGAAGATACAGGGAACTGAACGAGTCCCCTGCCTCTCCTTTAGCAGCTTCTTCAAACAGCTTGTAGTGGTGGTATACTCCAATGGACACCAGAAAGGTATTCAGTTCACACGTGCAAACCTTGACCATTATGGGATAATCCTTGATGTTGCCCTCAACTTCTCACAACACGATGGATGTAGCAAGAGAGATACATCAATACCACTCTTAAAACACACTACTTGCCCATCTCTTGATCTTACACACAAGCAACTAAACATCTCTTGATTCCACCACTGATCAGCACTGAGATTAACAGGCTGATGGACCGGGTTGGAGGGCTCTAAACCAGACAGAGAGTCAAGTGATCTCCAGGAAAGCCAGCCCTCACTGGAGGATTGCAGGAGAAATTTCCAGCTGATCATCTAGTATATAGGGACTTTTAACAGTTCAGCTACAACATGCAAGGCCTTGCACTGCATGTCACCCTTCTACTGCTTCAGGCCTTCCAGCTTTCACACATTCCCTGCTCCTACAAAGTGACAAAGCTGGTCTCTCACCTTTTCTGGAATTTTTTTCAAAATTCATATTAAAAAATATTTAAAAGTTAATGTTGGTATTACTTACTCTAACACTTAACATGTAAGAACTCCTTTTTAAAGCTTTCCACTGAAAGATGTGCACAGAAACCTGAAATCAGACTCATTTTCTGACACCCTGAGAAGGCACATCTGTCTCTGACAGACTTAACCAGCTTCCCAGCCAGCACCCTGCCAGGCTGGGTTCCAGGAGGCCTGCCAGAGAAGCTGGGAACAGGAAGGCTGAGGCTCACACATCCACACACGCTGGCAGACAGACCAGTTCCTGACACCATCTGTTTGAAATTCCAGTTCATAAGTTACCTGCCTAGCTCCTGCAGAGAAGCCTCCTGAAAATGGAAATCTGGATGTAAAAGCTATTCCTAAGCAGCAAATTTTGCAGATTTGTACAACTTTTGTTAATGCAGGTTCTGAATTTCTCGAAATCTGAACAAAACAAAGCCTTGATCCTGCGCACAACATGATCTCTTATGATGTGCATAACAGCCTCTTCCCATTACTGCACCGGATTTGAAAAACACACTGGGAAAGGAGCTGACAAAACTAGAATCTCTGCCTGAAACTTAACCAAATGCTCAGTCGCACTGCTCCAGCTACAGGGCTTTAGCTTGACCGCAGCAGGCAAGAACAGCATCAGAAGTAATTCATACAGCAACGGAACCGAAGTGAAAACACATCCCTGCCTACAGACTATGCACTTCAATAGTGTAAGTAGCCTTGTCATCTATTATCAACTTCAGGATCTACCTATGTTATCCTACAGCTCATTAAAGCCAGTTATTAATACAGTGACAAATGAACAGACTGTCTATTCAAGCCTCAAAGGAGACAAGTTTTTTCCCCAATCACTTAAATATATTTCCATCTCAAAGCTTAGGACAGAAGGTTTGAAATCCACAGTGTACACTTTTTTTCCCTCCCCAACTAACATGTAAATACCTACTCAGAAGTTTGTCTCACCCCACATCTCCACCAGCTAAGGTTACCTGACCCTAACACGAGCTGTAACATTCCTATACAAGTCTATAGCCCTGAAAGTCACATAATGAACATCTTTTCAGTGTCAAGGGAAATGGATGTACACAGGTGAAAAAAGCATTTAGTAGAATATAGTACTACTTCAGCTGAGGCCAAAAAGGTACTGCAACTGCTTTGGACATTGCTAAAAAAGCTCCCTCTTCTGGAAACCTCGGAGAAAGGGACAGGTATATAACTGAAGAGTTACCAGTACTACTCCGGTTCATGGAGTGTTAGTCATGACCCTCGGAACACCAGATTGCTGCTCCAGTTCTAGCTAGAAATCAGCATTTTGTCCCCACTTTGTTTAGATCAGGATGTGGTAAGTTCACTCCAAAAGGGTAACACAAGCTGGAGGAAATGCCAACAGAATTCCTTCCATACCAAAGGTGGGAGCAAGGCTTTCCTGGAATACATCTTGCAAAAAAAAGCACCTCCACAAACACTGTCTTTTGTGATTTTATTAAGAGATGTTTTCAGGACAGTCAAGCTTCTGGTTGCAGATGTTACAAACCCTACAACGAAAAAACAAAATACTGAGTGAGCTGGTGGCAAATCATTTCCCATAACCATTCTCCTACCCAAAACACTGAGCAAACAAACAGGCTCCAAGTTTTCAAATTAAATGGCATCTCTCACTTCTGGCATTTTAGCCAATGAACCCCCTTTTCCCCAGAGGAGCAGATCTTGGTAGTCAGATTCCCTTGTTTCACTGTGGCCCTGCAAACCCCCTGAACTCTTCCTGTTCACACAAGGCCAGCTTCAGTCAGAGAACAACGCAGCCTGGCTTTCACTAGCAGCTAAGGAAGTCTTCTGGAAGAGGCCTTAGGCCCTGGGCCTCCCGCTGCTCTCATCAGAGAAAGTGAGCAAAACTTTCAAAAGCAGCAAGTTGCACATTTTCACTGGGAACAACCCAGAGCAGGTCTCAGACAATGTTAAGCTATCAATTTCTGTCTTAGAAGCTACGCATTCAGGGAGACAGGATTTCAAACCTTGACTATTTACTTATGAAACTAGCCTACACATTGTGCTCAACGTTACCGGCTTCTAAGTCTATCCCAAACTGGATCCCATGGAGGGGGGAGGCGGTGTATCAGGAATATATACCCTGTGCTGTCAACTGCACACTGGCAGCAGGTGGTACAACGTGAAAACATCCAAGACACTGAACCCTTCTCAGACAAATGCCTCTAAGTCACTCAATTGTGACCCAAGGTCCCCAAATCCATGTTGTGGAACAGAACATGAAACAGGGCACTTGGACAAGGATATTCCCTTTCAGACTCATCATCTCATCTTCACTGAAGGGTGTGCTTATCTGGTTTGCAGCGTGCCTTAAACCATGCCTCTTCATCCAGGGCAATACTCTAAACCCAACCCAGCTGATCACTGCACCCGGTACAATGCAGCAGCTTTTCTCCCCAGCACCCCAGGTACCTGACAGACAGCTTTTTTGGTGACATGACACCTTTTCCGCATGGACCCTCACCAAAGCTACCTCCCACCACTCGCAGGCACTTACCCCTCAGGCAGTGGGAACCGGCTGAGGCATGGCTGGCTGTTCTGGTTTGCCACCTTTCTGCTCTGAAATGGGGGTGGTGGGCAAGATCTCTTCTTTGGGTTCCACAATGCTGACATGGTCTGGCAGAGGCTTTTTGGGGCCAATCTTTCCACTTGGGTCCCAGGGCAACATAATCTTTACTTTGATCCCCAGTACTCCTGCAAAGAGCAACAGGACAACACAGACATGTTCATTCAACACAAAATATCAAGCACACATTCACTAGTGACAAGTCCCAAGGTTACAAAATACGCTGTCTGCGTCAAAAACATCTCGTGACAACACTGAAGATGCAAGCTGATTAACACAAACGTGCTATAGCTTAAAAATCTAGTTACTGTGAATTTACATCAGCGTGTTTACCTTTGTCCAATTCACTGCCTTTGCTAACTGCAGCCTGGGACTACGATGAAAGCGTGCTACATCCTTAAGTCATGCCGTGGTTTTTAAACCCTGTTTTTCCCAAGGTAACTGGGCTCACTTTCCAAGGAAATTGCACTTGTTTTTTGCATCCCTTCTCAGACAAATGCCTCTAAATCATCCAATGAATAGGACATCCTGCCCAAGGCAGCCTTAGCACAGCACCACAGAACATGGCACTGAACAGGCTGCAGTGACACAAGGACATCCCTTCTGACTCGTCATCGTATCATCACCGAAGGGAAGGTGGAGAATAGCTTTGTCTATGCTAGCATCCCTACATCAGGTGTTCTGCAATTAAGTAACCCAAAGTCAATTAAGACACAGAAGTCATTTGTGTTTTACCAGGAGGAAGGACAAGTGTAAGCAGGCTTGGCTGGTTTAGCTGGGAAGACTTGCCAGGGCACAGCTATGGGAGACAACTGTCTGATGCTCGCTTTTTCATGGGTCTTGTAGCACCAGTGTTCTGCCTGCCTACCCCTAGGAGCCAAGAAAGTCAGAATCCAAACTGCCAACAGCTCTTAAACTCAGTCAATACGCGTTTCATTTGTAAGTTGTTTTGCTACCAACCGCAGAAGCCACAGGACACAAGTGACAGTATCTCGAACATCTAAAGCCACATTCTCAACTGGAAACATTCAATCCCCACCACTAGAAAAGTGGATGACCTGGGATAACTACACAAAATTCTACTGTCTGCTGAAGGCCCCTTCTCCATTTCCCATTCACATAACACAAATGCAAATAAAGTTCTACTTCAGATGTAATGTGAAAACTCCACAGTGAGAGCTTAGTTGCAAAAGGCCAAGAAAACAACAGATTTTTAGAGTCAGAACAACTAGTGACAACACAATTGAACCACTCTGCAACATCAGTGGTGCATCAAAATCATGGGAGTCACCACCCCACAGGTGACAGAGGGAAGCCTCCAACCTGCAGGCATGGGATGCCAGGAGTTAAGATCTTCTGGCTCTGAAGCACTGAGAGAAGGAACCAACAGAGCTGCAAAGGGATCTGCATCCCAGCCACTCACCCTGCCGGAGAAGGACGTGACGCACAGCTGTGTCGACATAGTAATTCACCGGGTCTCCACTGTGGATCATCAAGCCATCCACAAACTTCATGGACTTGGCACGCTGACCTCTGAGTTTGCCGGACACAACCACCTCACAACCCTTGGCACCGCTCTCCATGATGAAGCGGAGGACACCATAGCAGGCTCTGCAGGGAGAGAGCAGCAACAGCCACAGCGTTACTCCCACTCCGCCAAATCCACGTGGCTCTGTGGAGGCATTTTACCCCAATTTCAAGCAAAGGCAATCACACTTCAACTTTTGTTTGTAAAAAGCCTTCTGAATGCACCCCCGTGCAACCAAAGCTCTGTCAATGCTATGCGAAGCAGCAAAAATCTTCATACCGTTTTAGCGCTGTCAAACCCAGCCTAACAAAACTCCTGTGACTTATGGTCCTCATAAGATTGTGGAAACAGTAACAAGCAGACATTCTTTGTAACACAAAAGCAGCTCCACAGCTGAAGGTGACCAACACACCCAGGTCAGGAGTGCAGCTCCCCATCCCTTCTCAGACAAATGCCTCTAAATCATTCAAGGATGACAGGACGCTCCTGCTGAAGAACCACACGCAGCATCACAGAACATGACGCTGCAGAGGTACCGCAGCAAGAGCCACCTGCTTCTGACTCGTCATCTTATCATCACCGAAGGGATCTGAGAAGCAAGGCCACTGTCACCTGAAGTACAATTCAGCCAGAAGGTTTGAAATTGTGTTTCACTCCTCCACCCATTTATTCACAAAGAAATAAATGCAAGCTGTATGCACGCCAGTCAGACAACTTGTAGTGTGATCTACTCTAAGACTTCAACTTTTATGTCTGAAATACATCATCTAGCAATTACTATCAAAAGTAACTGTGTACTAAACAAAAAGCTTCTATGAGGTAGAATTATCAAAAATATGAACTTCCCTCTCCAAGTGCAGCATTACTAGGTTAATTTTTCAAACTAAAGACAAGTTGGCAAGGATTTTTTTTTGAGATGGTATTTGAATCCCACACTTCCTCACTGTGCCATCACATTGAACTTGCTCTACTCACCGACGCACTGCTAAACCTCCCAGAAGCTTGTACCGCAGGGACTCTGCCTGAGCGATTGCACACAGACCTCTCGTGGCCACCTTCTCGGCGTAGAGCTACAAAGGAAAAGAAGTAAACTCAGAAACAGGGTGGTATTTCAAGATACCTTTAACAGAACACAGGAGCTTCATGCTACTCTATGCCCCATGCTCTACGCTCAGTTCAGTTAGTCCTTCCACATTTACATGCAGAAGCTTTACCCTCGGACACTACACTCCCTGAACTCCTTTGGTACCTGTCTCCTACTCCTGGCAGAGCTGAGATACACTGATGACACTCCACTGAAAGTCAGGAGACTATTGAAACAGCCATGATGTAGTCTCAAAGAGCTGCTGCTTCAAACAGCCCCAAAACATTAGGTATCACTGGAGAGAGGTATCCAGACAGTCACGAGAACTTCGCTTGAGACACAGTTTTACAACACATCAGTTATGTAAGTCTGCTTAAGTATTAAAATCAAACCTAAGAAAAGGTTTGATTTTTGAAAACTGGGAGAGTGAGGTGTATTAAATCTAACATCTCCAAGTGACTGAAGTCTGATACTTCAGAAGAAGCAGACATTCAAAATCATGCACACAATATTCCTAGAGCTGACAAACCATGACATGCTCTGTGAGGGTTTGTGCCTTCCAGTATGTTAAAGCATTTGCTGGAGATAATCAGCATCTTCACTGTATAATGTGATCCAGCAACACTGGCCAAGCAGGAACAAATGTGAGTAGCACTCCAGACCACACATTCCACCCCCCTATTCCACCCCTATTTTGTTTTAGAGGAAAGTACTAGTAAGGGCACCAGATTTCAAACATTAAAAGATCGGAAATTACTGGTGTGTCACTTCATTACAGTATCATACTCAAAAATCTCAAAGATCCTTCTGCACCGAAACTGTTTCTTTATAAGGACAGAAGCATTATAAATTCAATAAGGGTAATGGTAACACACAAATACCAAACATTATGCTGTTAGACTAGCTTCTCCCCTCAATATTGGGACAGCAACATTCTCTATAAAATATTTACACAGAAGTTTAAAAAGTTTTATCTGCATTCTCCTTGTTGGGAAATCAGAAAAAACCAGCCCAAGTGACAGTACTCAAAATACCACAAACAGCACAGCATTTCAGTGCAAAAAGCGTTTTGTGAGAACAGGTAAAACACGCCCGAAGTTATCTTCAAGTCAAACCGCCTTTCAGCTGACACCATCCAGACAGTGCATAAAGCTAACTGCACAACCCACTTACTACTGTTTTAACCGAGACAGTTTTACCTCAACGCTTCCCTCAGGGAATCCAAACCTCTTCTGCACGACAGCAGTCAGCTCCCGGATGCGGCGCCCCTTCTCACCCAGGACGTTCTGAGTTCTGGGGAAAAAAAAAAGTACAGTATGACTGAGAAAAGTGCCTCCAGGTCTGAGCCTGTAACCATCCCAAAGAGTTCCCAGGCTGAGCATCTAAGTTCAGGGGTTGTAACACTGCTTTATCACGAAAGATCACTTCAGGACCTCTTTCCCAAGCAGGTTCCCGTAGTAACATTTACCACTTTAAGCTTCAGCCTGCAGCAGCATCCCTTACAGCCTTGCACAGCACCTGTGATCAACAGCAGCATCTCAGTTACCTGGTGGCGAGTATGATAATCTCAGTCCTGGTTGGAGTGACCCGGACTTCTACTCCGGAGTACCCATCTTCAGCCAGCTCACGAGTCAGAAACTCATTCAGCTCAGCTTTGAAGATACCATCAGCGACAAACTAAAAAACAAATGGACCAAGTCAAACTCTGTTTAAGTGCTCAGCCTGAACACAACATTTTCACATTCTGAGTCGGGGTGCCATTCATCCCTGGGACCATCCTGCAGACTGGCAGTCTCGCCCCCCACGAAGAGAAAGCAGCAGTAGGGAGAAATAAAAGCATCTCCCCTGAAGTTCCCAGAGACAATTCACTTCCAGCAGGAGCCTACACCACTGCCCGATCCACACGTTGCTACAGCCACACTTCATGATATAGACTGAAATCACAGCTCGCTGCTATGTCTTGCGATGGTACTTTGATTCAGTATGAATTTGCGTAAAATAATTAGAGGGGTCACATCCCTTTACCAGCCCCACAGGGGCCTGCTGGTAGGGCTCCCACTTCCACCCTGACAGTGCACAGGCCCCAAGCCTCCCTCCCTCCCTCCCCGGGACAGGCAGAGCCCTGCACCCTCGCGGCCCCTCTAGCCCACAGAAGGAGGGAGTCACTAAACCCAAACTCTTTCCGCTAAAAAAAAGCAAAACCCAATCCAGCTCATCAGCTTCCAGCACCGCTCCGCGCCCCTCAGCACAACCCCCCCCTGCCTCCCCTGTGCACACAAGCCCAGAGCCCTGTGCAAGCCCCACGCAGGGCTGTGGGGGGAATCATGGTGCCCCCCCGGCCCGGGGCCCGCACAGGGCCCCCCGCGCTCTCCCTCACCGCGGCCTCCTGCCGCNTGCACCGCCATCTTGAGCCGCGCCGCCCGGCGGAAAGGAGGAAGCGGGTCTTGGAGGGAGGGCTATATCTGCCTTCCGCTGCTCCCCATTGGGCCGGAGGGATCACGTGGGCTAGCGGGCGGGGGCGATGGGAAATGTAGTCTTTCCGCTGCGCTGGCGCGCCGCCATGTTGGGGAGGCTTAACCCTACCGCTGTCAGTGGGTTTTTCCGCCCTGCCAGGCTGCTGTGAACGCCCACAATCGGCCTTAAAACGGCTATAAAACCGGTAGAAACGGGGACAGGAGTTAGCAGCATGATAATTCACCCCGATTTTGCACCTGGAGGCCCGCTCTGGTGGTAAAGAGGCCCTCGCCTCACGGCACTGCAGCTGGGCACCCCAGGCGTGAGGGGAGCACAGCTCGAGGGCCGGTGGGCGGTGAGGGGAGCAGCTGAGCCCCTCTCCTAAGAGGCTGCTTCTGTCGTTTTAACCTTTTTTTTTAGGCAGTCACAGGCGAAGGAAACACCCATCACAAAAAAGGTGTGAAAATCACAGACAGGCTATTTGGTTATTTCCAGGGAAACATCAGGAGTCTTTGCTGCCAGAGGATGCTGTACTGTTATCCAGTAATCTGCTGCTTTATGTAAATTTTAACAATAGCTATTAACTATTTACAGTTAACTGTAAATGTGGATGATAGCTAACTGTAAACTTAAAGCTATTGCAGGTCTTTCCTACTGGATGTGTGCAGCATCTTGAGCAACAGGGCTGTGGTCCGCTGCAAGACAAATGATTCAGTAAATGGGACAGTTGTGGCTCCCAGGGCAGATCTTCTGTGGGTTTTTTTCCTCCTACGATAGTATCATCACCTCTGCAGTCTGGGCAATGGGTTAAATCAGTAACAGCAGGATGGAATTTCTCGCTTGAAACTTCTGTGGTGGCCAAAGATGGGGAAAGTGGCAATTTTTTTTTGGTAACAGTTTAGGGATTGTAGGGGTTTACAGGGGTTTGGTTGTGCCATTTCAATTAGAAATAATAACAGTGGGTAGAATTGATACATGAAAATACCAGCACACTAGTGGCTAAATATGGTCTGTTTGGGAAGAGTCACCAAGGGGAAGTTCTGCCTTTCAAACCTCCCAGCAGTGAGCCAAAAGATAGGGAGATAAGGGCAAAAAGGTTGAAATGAGCTGCTTGGCTTTCTGTAAGGCTTCTCTTGGAAAGCCTTGCCAGAGGCTTTACAGAAACTGAGCGGCCATGGGCGAAAGCAGGGGCATTGCACAGCTCTGCTCCTTACATGGATGCTGCAGGGGTCTGTGCGGCAAAAGAAGAAATTAAATGTCAGAATTATCAAAAAAAGACAGAAGAAATGGGACACCATTGTTTCATGGCTCTGTAAATAATTCTGTGGTGTGCCCACTGGGTACATCTGATCCTCTGTTTCCAAAAGGGTAGAGGAGACCTGGGAGAGGGTCAGAGCAGGGCAGCAGGGATGCTTACGGGTCTGGGAGCACCTCTGCTTGAAGTAAGCTGTGCAGATTGGGTCTCAACCTGGGAAAGATAAAATGTGGTCGAGATCTACCAACCCACACAAGCTTGAAGTCCTCGTCCAGCTGTTTAACCTCTCTCCCAAACAGGGTGGCTGCATCCAGACCCCTGTTGAGGTTTGGCCCGTGCTAACTCCTGGGCCAAACCCTGCCAGGGCCCCGTTAACGATGGTGTTTTGGGGCCCGTGTTTTTTCGGTACCACTTTGCTGCCTCATTGAGACGTAGCCAGGTAAACCATGCAGTGAATACCAGTATGACCCGTACAGTGCTGGTAAAACACCTCTCCTTCAAACACCCACCCCAGTATCGCCCGTGGGGAGCAGTGGGTAGGCAGCAGTGCCCGCAGCAGCCAGCTCTCCTCTCTACCAAGGAAAGGACTATTTTGCCACTAGATGTCAGTGGAGACGGTTTCGAGGGTGGGAAAAACTTCGTCTCTCTCCTCACCTCCCTCCTCCCTCTTCCTCAGGGATTCATTTGTCCAGGATTTGAGGGATGAGAGAGACATCGGCGAGACAGAGCCTGTCCGGAGCAGCCCACGGTCCACTTTGCAAGGACAGCTGCCAGTGAGGGACGTATGTACCCTCTTGTCACCAGACACCTTCATCTCCCTCCGGTGTGTCCAACCATCACGCCCTGCCTTCAGCCAACTCCTTCCTCTCTCTCTGAGCCTGTCCAAGCTTGGCTGTCCCACACCCTCCACCCTTCGACCTCTCTCCCTACCCTTTGCAGAGAGCTATGATCTCTCCAGAGAGCAGAGACACAGCAGGACAGGCTGTCCCTCACCCCCATCCCCCTTTCCTGCTCTGGTTGTGCCCACTGTCCTCTGCTCCCACTCTCCTCCCTCACTCTCAGGCTGCCAAAACACGCTGACCTCAGTAGTCTCTCTGGCAGCCCCATCCTCCTTTCTGCTTTCATCTTCGTGCTCCTCAAGTGCCAGTTACTGTCCATGGACTCCAGCAGTGCTGTTTGCAACGGAGGCTTCCTCTTGGCCAAAATTAGGAGCCACAGCTCCATCGATCTCTTCCTGGTCTCTCCCCCAGGGACTGAGGCTGTGGCCAGGCTGGAGCCGGGCTGACCATGGATGGATTTGGGGGGCATTGGGGGCCCAGGGTTCAGACTGGGCTGATGTAGTGTGGACAGAAATACCTGCTTAGGCACTCTGTGAGCTCCTAGTGCTCTTCATCTGCATCCCTGGCCACAGTGAGACAAAGCCAGCTCACATCCAGATGGCAGAAGAGGTGCTGGTCCCTTCCTAGCGCTGTATAATTCACCACCAACACTTCATCCAAGCCTGTATCTGCAACAAATTGGCCTGGGTGCAAGGCACCCTAATTTCTGTCCCCCCATCTAAGCCTGCAGGTTGCTCCGCACCGTTCTTTCTGAACTGACCCCTCAGAGGGACCCACTGAGCCTCATACTCCAGAGGAGCTGGGGCCGTTGGGCTGCATGGAGCTGTGGCAGACCTGCAGGGGAGTTTAGGAGGATGCCCAGGATTTAAAGCAGATAGGAAAAAGGGACGGGGAAGGCACCTTATGAGGAGATACTAAAGCCAACAGGCCAGGGATGTACCTCGAACATCCCTAATCCACCTGGATGGACCATAGGACTGACCAACACAGCGTTTCTGCACTGGATGCAAACAAGTGTAAATGCTCGTGACCTTTCCCCAGCCCATCACTGAGACACGAGATGAGCAGGAGAAACCTCAGCTCTGAGGAAAGCTTTCCTTTTTTCTTCCAGCATGATGCAGTATCGCATTTTCCCTGGCAGCAAAGAGGCTTAGAGGAGCTCCCCTCTTTCCTCCCTCACCCCTACCCCTTCCTCCCCCCCACCCTGGCTCATCCCGCTGTTTCTGGAGCCCGGCTGTCAACCAGCTCCCAGAAACGATCCAACACAAACACACATATATTTTGGAAGAGGTTATTTAAAGCCCTGCTCGTTTCCCTGCTCCAGCCCAGCTCCACAGCAGCCTGTGAGCACCAAGGAGAGGGCAGCAAATTGCAGCAGGGGGATGGGGATGAGGCCAGGCAGGAACATCTTGCCCAAAAGACCACGAAGGTGGTCAGGTTCGGGGTGGCACTTGGGGAACCCACAGTCCCAGCACTGTGCCAAGTTGAGGGGACATCTGTGTTTGAGGTCCTCACCCCAGGGTAATGCCAGATCATCAGACGCTGGCTTTGGAGAAGTGGCCAGGAGCTGAGGATGTCTCTGGGCAGGGATCCGAGCCCAAGACCCTGTTAATCAGGGTCTCAAACAATTTTTAAGGAAAGACCCTCCTAACCTGCACAAAACCCACTCTGTTTGCTAGTTTCCAGCTTGGGACCACAATACTTCCAGAGCAGGAAGTATCTGCCCAAGATCATCTTTTTTTTAGGCTGAGTTTACCCAGGAGGGGCTCAACCAATGTATTTCTGGATCATATAAAGGCAGGGAAAGGCACAACATTAGCAAAAAGCCTGCCCCTGACGTGCATTGCCTTTTCCATGCCCTATTAAGGAGAAACTATGTGTTGTGTCAGCATTTCAGGGTCAGCATCAACAACCGGAGCCGGGGTCAAGCTGCACCCTGGTACAAACCAGGGGCCTCGGTGGCGTTAGGCAGCAAGGGAATGTCCCCTTTCCCCCCAAGACGTGGCCCAGCTAAGCCAGCGGGCTCCGAGCCATGGCCTTCACAGCCAGGAACATTTCAGTCCCTTCCACAAATAGCAACGTGGGATTCCTCCCTCAGCTCCAGCCATCCCCATCTGCAGCCCAAGCCAGCCAGCGCAGCTCCCACAGATACGTGGTGATGCTCCGAGAAGCTGTTTGCAGCCAAATGGGGACGGACTCACCTCTTCTCCATTCCTGCCGAAATGGAGGCTGGCAGCATCCCGAAAAAGCTGTGACATGCCCACACCTCTCACCCCGGACAGCTCAAATCTGGTCCAGCAAATCAAAGGGCCCTGGTGGCTTCCCAGTCCCAGCGAGGCCAGTCGGTCGCTTGGATCGGCATCAGGCCCAGGACTATCCGTAAATCCCACAACGGGAGCAGCTGTCGCTCAGGTTTCTGGGGCCGGAGGGAGCAAGGGAAGGGGTGTCCATCCTCGGGGACTGCAACCCTGCTGTCCCCCATTTCCCTGCCGGTGTTGCATAGAGCCAGCCACGAGAGGGCAGGGGCTGCCTTGCCCTGGGGACAGGCTGCTCCCTTTGTCCCCAAGGCCCCGGGTAGATGGAAAAACCCTTGGAGTTGCAGCAGCAAAAGCGAACGGTCCCCAGCTGCATCCCCAGAGCATTGCCCCTGGCTGGCCTCGGGGCTCCCCCATCCTCTGGGAGCAGGATAAATGGGGCTGATCAGGAAGGCACCAGCGATCCCAGCTCTGCGGCAGAGCCTAGCCACGATCCACTGTGGAGGACTTGGGGTTAGTCCCCATAGGCTGCCACAACGATGCAGCCACAGGCTACGGCTCCCGTCATGACCCTCCGCCTGGCTCCCAGGCACAGGATGGGCACCCTTGACATCCCACCTGCCCCCAACTGGCATTAAAACCCTGCTGCAGCCCCCACTCTGGCTTGCAGCACTTGGATCTCCTCTTGCACTTGCAAAACAGGTTCCCTTTTGCAGCCATGGGCAGGAACAAAAGCAGGGGATGCACGGGAGCGATGTTACCCCTGGACGTGGCATCTGGCGGCATCAGGGATGTCCCTGTGCCCCTGCTGAGGGCCCCTTGCAGGTGCCGGGAGGTTAGCGGCAGGTTTCCTCGCTGCAGGGGAAGCTGGCTTGGAGCAGGTTCGGGAATCAGGAGCTGTCCTGCCTCCCCCCAGCTCCTTTCATTGCCCAGACAGCAACATGGTTTATGGCAGCCGAAGGCCATTGAACAGGCTCAATTAAGCCGGCATCCCTGCGTTTTCTCTCCGGGAACCTGGCTCCTGTTCAGAGCATCCAGGAGGGGCTGGCAGCCCTTCGCAGTGAAGGGGCCAGGACAGCCGGCAGCTTTCCCAGCTCACAGGCACGCTGGATTTTGGGATACCCCGTGCTTTCCCTGAGCGATGGCGAAAGGTGGCATTGGGAGCAAATGTCCTGCCTGGGAAGGTCCCGGACTGCCATTGCTGCTGCTGCTACTTTCACGCAGCACGCTGCGGGGAGATCCTGCAGGCACCCAGGGACCATGCTGGCTCTGCAAAGGAAGAAAGCATCAGGGAACAGCCTCGGGGTCATCAAAACCGCACTCAGACAGATTGGTATGGGCAGAAGCACAGGGCCTGCCCCTTCCCGTTGCACCGAGACAGCCATTCCCCAGCGACACGGGGCAGCCACAGACCGATCCATTCTCTTCTACCTGTGCTCACAGAGCAAGATGCAAACTGAATTTCATGAGAGGGAGGGAGGCAAGGTAAAACCTCAGCCCTGTGATCCCTTGTGCTCAGACACCTGCGGGATTTCAGGTTACGAGCTGGGTCCCCACCCAGGGCAGGACAGGCCCTGTCACCTCCCTGGATATGCCTCGGGAGCCCGTTTCTTCCCATCTCTCTCCCTGCAAAAACAAGCTGTGGCACAGTCCTTGGGGCCATGCTATGGGGGGATTTCAACAGCTTCAGCAGAGACCTTGTCTCCATCCGCGGCAGACCCCAAAAGAGCCCCTTGAGAGCGAGTCCTCACTATGGATTCTCTCCCAAGCTCTGGCTCTGAGAATGTATCTCCTTCCCCCAAAAGCTTTTTGGGGTGTTGGAGGGGTGGCACTCCTGCCCCTAAAATCACCCCTTTCACAGCAGCTGAGCTTGTCTGCTTGCAGCTGCAGAGATGAAGCTGGTGATAAAGGAAAGGGTGGCTGCTTGGAAGGATCCATCTGGATATAAATTTATTGACTGAGGCCGATAGATGGTCTCTGACAGACAGGCTCCCCAGGGCCGGCTGTTCCCCAGCAGGATGGTGTACTACAACCCTGCGCTGTCAGGGCAGACACTCCTGGACTTGCTACACCAGACTGAGGGCCAGTACAGGGCTCACCAGACCCCAGTCACCTGCAGTCCTGAGGAACAGCAAGGAGGAGCTGTGGAGGACCAAGATGGCCTCTGCAAGGTAAGAGCTGCCCCCAGCAGCAAGAAATCTGATGGTCGCTATTACAGGAATAACCAAATCATTTAAACAGAGGAAAAAAACCAAAGCACTTATGCCAGTCAGCTCCCGACCACATTTCTCAGCGGCGAGGAAGCTCTCCTGTAATGGGGTGGTCCCAGGGGAGAATGTCTGCTGTGGGAAACGGAGCAGGAACCTCAGCCCAAGCCGAGGCCCCGCTGCGGGCTGGGAGCTGCATCATGGCAGCCCAGTGCTGCCAGGACCAGAGGAGGGGGGCAGGATCATGTATACAAGAAGCCAAGGATAGAAGCTCTCTTCACCTCCCTAATGGAGGGTGCTGAGCAACCTCCTCATGGAGTGTTTTGTTGCAAAAGGAGCCGTTCCCCTGAAACAGTAATTTGAGCATGAGCAATCCAAAATACCTATTTGGATGAGTATCTGTTCAGACACATAATTCAGACTTGTTTCCGTCAGTTCTGCCCAGCCGGGATGAGGACCAGGTGCCAGGACGGGGCATGAGACCCAACAGCTTGATGCACCTACCCAACCTTGCGTCCATAGGATGCTGCTGTCTCCACATGGCCTGTGAGCGGTCCCAAAACTGGGCCATCACCATCCTCAAAGGGACAGGCTGCCTGTCCCACACTCCCGAGAGCCTAACCCCCATCCAAAGGTCCCAGGCCCTGCTGCGACACCAAGAAACAAGACCAAGGTCAATGCTCCAAGATAAACCTACATCCCACCACCTTTTTCTACAGGAGCTGGAGGCCTAGAAAAGAAAAACATCCAAATCACCATCCCCACAACCAGCGATTTCATCAGACGCACCAGAGTTAATGAATTTTCCCAGCAAGTAGCTGTGGAAAATAAAACCCAGGGTAAAGATGGACAAGATGAGATAGTTTGCATTGAATGAATGGAGACCGGTCCTGGAAAGTAATTCGAGTAGAGATATGATGAATTGCAAGCACCAGTTGTAAAGCATTTGTAAAGTCTGACTCAGATGGGAGTTTTATTGCAAGAGCTGGAGTATTATAGTTTATTGCTGCAGTTGGAGCAGCTGCTACCGTTCGAGTTGAATTGCCATGTCTGTTAAAAATCCCCTCACCAAGTTCCTCACAACTCTCTGGCAGCTCTGGAAAAGTTCCTGAGAAACGTGTCCTGCCCCCGTGAAGCCAGTTGCCTTACGGGGAGCACAAGCCCTGCTCCGGCGAGCCCCTTCCCGCACGCAGCAGCCCAAGGAAGCCGTCAGAGTGGGGCGAGATGGAGCGGAAACACATCCAGGAGGAGCGGGAGTCAGGGCCACGTTTATGGGCCTTTTGTAAACATTTCACACGCAGGAGGATTTACTGTTTCTTGGCTTGGCGAGAACACGGGGGACTAAGTCCAGCAGTGGAAGGTGGTGCAATCCTGCAGCACAGGGAGGGGAAAGGGTGCCGTATTTCCAGGCAGAGATGGCATTCAGCTGCCCCAGTCCTGTCTCCTTCCCTGCAGCTGGCTGAAGGAATCCAAGCAGGATTGAAACTGGGGCAGAAACAGCTCAGGTCTACGCTAACGACGAATAACTGTGGTCTAGTGAAATACGGCTCTGGAAACGTGCGTGTGATCTCCAGGAGGAGACTTCACGTGTGTGAGAACATGGTTGAAGTAACAAGGCTTGAAAAACAAAATCCCTAAACTTACAAATGGGCAAACTTAAAAGTTCTGCACCAGAAATTTTCTGGACTTAATCTATAAATTGCAGCTATCACCGAGCCGTTACTGAAACACAGAAATCCAACCCACCAGCCTGACTCAATAGTAATCCTGGCCCATTACCTCCATTAAAGCCAATAAATTGTTGGCAGCGTTTTAGTGGCTGTTCACAAACGGGTCCATCACTCTGACACTTTCCTTTGGGCATCTGTCCCGGTAAACAAGATTTTGCTTCACTGCCTGGATTCACTTAAAGGACTTTAAGCACATTAGTAAATAATTTATACTTCCTTTAAAAACAGGAAATGAAATAAGGACGCTCGGTGTGCTATTTAGCTGGAAATTGTTTGGCTCTTTACTATTTAATGAACCGACTGGCTGCTAACAGAGGTCATTCCAGCAGCTCACACCCCAGCCCTACGGCTCTGTGCAAGGTACGTAAATTGAAACTTTAATGGGCATTTTGAGGCGAGCAGTTTGCCCTGGTAGTATCACTTGAAACCCATCAGCTTAAGTAAGTGATTCTTAATCAGCTTTCAAGCTCCAGGAAATAAGCAGAGGGCAGGAGGCGGCTGTTTTCCCCTGTGTACCGCATTTTATGATGATTTATGGGTGCGTCTGTATCAGAGGCGCTGAGATAAGGCTGGTTGTAAAGGCCATTAGCTGCTCTTCCATGCACTCCCCGAAACGGCAGCTCGTGGTTTAACCGCTCGCTGTGGTTACATGACGCAGGAGGATGTGGAGAGCCCAGGAGAGCTCGGGGCTCCGTCGAGATGGATGTGGGTGTGCATACATGGAGCATGCACTCAGTACGGGGAGAAAGCAGGGAAAAAGGGTTTGCTTTTTCTCCTCTGGCCTGCAAGCGAGGAATAGCGCAAGTGCTCCACGCTCCAGGCCAGCACAGATCCCACAGGAGGCATTTTTGCTGCTTTATATTGAAAAAAGAGGAGAGTGGGAAAGTGCTGTGGCACCAAGTTTCAGACTCCTCAGTTCCCGCCGCTGCTTTTTGCCCTGACCCGCGGCAGGCAGCACGTGGTGCCTGCTCTCAGCAGCGTCATCTGGAGCGCTCGGGCTGCTGCAACGACGGACGTTCGTGCCTCATTAGCTCGTCTGGACAAAGCCTCTCGAGCTGATGGTGATCTCAGCCATGGCAGTGTTGGGCCGATGAGGGCTCTCCCTGCTGCTGCTGTGTTTCTCCTGCTACCTCTTCATGCAGCTTTTGATTTTCTGCTGGGAAGCTGGTCCTCAAGGGAAGTAATACTAATGCCCGGAGGCACAGAGTGAAAAAACACAGCCTGAAACCTCCATGCGCCTTCTCCCCACGGCGCTGCTACCTGCAGCCTTAAGCTCCTTTCTGTGTTAGGTAATGAGGTGATTAAAAGCAATAATTACAGCAGCAGAAATACAGTGCCAGAAAATTACACCCCTTTTATATTTTTCACAAAGGTGTCGCGCCGCATCGGAGACTAACTGCCGAGGAGCTTTTCCTCCTGCCAGCAAACATTTCCTGACGGTCCAGAGGCCCAAACATCGTGGTGGGATATCTGGGTGTTGCACACAAACGCTTTCCCTCTTGCACAGGGGTGGAGGGGAACGTGTGGCTGATGCCTCTGATGCACTTGTGGGCATGCAGGTCTCTCTCCCCTGGGTTCTGAGCAGCGGCATGTGTTTTCCACACGTTCCTGGTGCACATGTAGCCCCCTATGATGGAAATGTCATCTTGCGATGGAAATGTCACTTATTTCACTGTTGTGAAAGGGGACAGGCAAGAGAAGAGCACACACGGAACTGCAGTGGTTCAGTGGAGGAGAGGACACAGGTGCCTTATCCACTGCACCGGTGTTTCGCTCCCCACATGCACCCCATCACTGACTGCAATCAGTTCAGCCTGTATCACTCCCTTTTTCTCCCAAACAAGAATCGTGCTCCGGTTGTTCCTAACTGCCAGCAGCCATATGGCCTAACACAAATCCCTGCCTCTGCTGTTCTTCACCCAAAGTTTGGGAAACAGTGCGTAAGAGCCCAGGTTTAAAAATACACTTTTAAAATACCTTCCCTCGCCCATGCTTCTGGTAATGGAAAATGTCAGCACTGGCCCCAGCTCCAATGGGAGAATTGCGGGACGCCCGCTGACCTCCCACGCTGGCGCTGTGTCATTTGGGGATGGATCATGAGCCCGCCCCGGTTCTGGGCTCAGCATGTGGCACTGGCGAGCAGAGCCTTGGCAGGCAGCTCAGCGGCGTCCGTGCCAACGTGCACGCTGAGCCCTGAATCCCATTGCTACTGCAGCCATCAGATGGGAGCACAAATATCAGGTTTTGAGCAGTTTAACTGACCTGGTTTTTTTCTCTTTGTAGGGCAAAGGAAAGCAGTTGGCACAGCTCTGCAGAGTTGCTTCTCCGAGGAGCACAGGACCCATAGGGTTTCTCCACCTGGCTTCCTCCTGCGTAGCTGCCCTTGGTGATGTTCACACAACCCTGGCTGTGGCCACCATCAAACAGTTGCTGCGGACCCGGCAGCGCTGCTATAGGGCCTGTTCCAATCATTCCCTCTTCTACCTGCTGCAGTGCAGCCTGCAGTCCTCCACGGGCAGCCAAACGCAACCAGCAGCTTCTACAGCAGCTGCCGGGCCAGGGCAGCAGATTAGCACCACGTTGCACTCACATCTGTGAAGTCCTCACTGGCCACAGACTCACAAAAACATTCCTTATTTTCACACTATTATGGTCGAGTGACAAAGCCCCGAATATAACTACAGCCATATCAACAACCTGTGTATAACGAGGCCATCAAACACCAGACACTGAGGCTGGGTGACATTAAGTTGGCCGTACTCAATATAACTGCCAGTTCGGTCTCTCTGCAAACATGCAACACCTACGGTCAATGCTGCCCTCATCTCTGGAGCAGGCACGCAGCACCTTCCAGAGGAGATACTGCTTAAGAATGTGAAATCTGTTATGCTGCAGAGTGATCGAGATTTTTGGGGGTTTTATGGAAGTCTGGGGATTTGGAGGGTGTAGGATCTTCCCTACTCGGGGGAACGGGAGAGGAGCAGTGCTCATTCCAGCCTGACTGCGATATGGCGAATGAAAGCAAAACCAATGATGAAAGATTCCAGGTGGTGAGCAATAACACGCAAGGCCTGAAAGGGCCAGAAATCTGCAACGTTTGCTCTGTCTCCGCGACACGGCACTTCTCCATGGAGCCGTCCATCTGGCAGGATGACAACCACAACACATTTTAAGGGAACTAGAGGCAAGCACCAATGAAGTGACTTGATAAGGCTGCAGCAGGAGTCAGCGGAAGGGCAGGTCTTGACGCCCAGACCCTTGGTCCCTCGAAAGATTTCAGCTGTGTCGCCTCCCTGTTTGGGCTAGGGGAAGCAAAAGTACTTTGCAATGCAGAGAACAAAGATGAAGGCATCAAAGAGGCAGCATCCGTACTTGTAATCCAACACCAGGGCTCCTCAGGGAGGCTTTCTGATCCAGCGCTGGCTGACCTCCATCCTGCAGTTCCTTCTAATGGCCGTTGGCGAGAGGACAGACTGAGTACTAATGGGGCAAAACGCTCTCTGAGGTCCCACCGCCAGCTGAGTCTCGGGGTCCGATCCCGTCCTTCACAATACGTACATCTGATCTTTGCAACTCATGGTTTGCCAGGCTGCCGGCTCAGTGAAAACCCCGAGTCAGCCAGCCGTGGTGGGCAGGAATGCTTCAGGCTCGGGACCGGCGGTGCGGAGCAGAGTGGGAGCTGTTCATGAGCAGCCTGGCAATAACCTGGCTGTTGCTTTGCCCTGCTCCCTCAGACAATTCTCCACCCCCAAGAAACAGCAAGAGAGCAGCAGTGATAAAATGGCTGTTAGTCGAAGCACAAGGTTATTTTCTAGGACATTAACCAGAGTCCTCAGAAGCCGGCTTGCAAAAGACCCATGAAGAGCGAAAAGACACCTCACCAGAATGCAAAAGCAGAGCCGCAAACTTAACACCTTTTTTTAATCTTTTAAAAATAGCGTTAAAGAAAGGGGGAGCTCAAACCAGCGTTAGCAGTTTGAGTGGCTATTTGCTTTAGAAAACGAGCAGTTTCAGCAAAAATATCAGATGACTGCCATCCAGAAAGCTCTTATTTTCAGTATCTCAGCTATTCACATCTCTAAATAAAGCATTCAAGCTGCAATACAACACAACTGTTTTGCAGGGGCTAATAAATAAATGAAAACTATTTACCAAGCCTGCTTTTCTGTAGGAATAATACCCCTAACATCCTAGAATTATCTCCATCTACGTCTGGCTAGGACTTCAAATCAATAAATCATCTCCTCATCCTCGGATTAGCTTGGTCAGATAATTTCGAAAGCAGCAGCAGCAGTTCCCCACTATTAGTCCTAACAGCTCTGCCAGCTGAATTAACATGAGATCCCCCTTGTTATCCGAGAACAATCACACTCTGCCAGTGTCCTTGGGTAATAATTTGCACTGACCTCAACAACAATTTGTGGTAGTCTGAGAATCGGCTGTGATGCGGGTTTCCTTTCCAGGAACATTAACTGCCTGGCATTTAGTCTTCTCACACCCAGCGTGGCTCTCTACTGCAAGAGCCGCGATGCGGTAACGTCGGTTGAGGGAAGCAGCACTGATTTATGGCGCGGGGACACCTGGCCTTGCAAAGCCAACGGCGATCAAAAGCCAACTAGTACGAGACATTCAAGAGATGAGAGCCGGGTTAAAGATCACAACAGTAGATTTACTTATGTACCTCTCGGTTCAGCCACCTCTCTCCTCTGCTGGAGTCCCTCAAATGTCACTCTGAGCGAAGAATTCAGCACTTCCTCTTTCAATCTTACAACCATGCAGCTCCTGGGGCCGTGTCCTGCATTGCAGTGGGCTTCCACTTCAGATCTGTGCAGGCTTTTTGCCACGGGGATGCTCAAAACGTGGCATTTCTGTTCTGCTCAGAAGTCTACCATGTAAAAAATACGTATTTATAAAGTTTAATATTTGGAATTAAATTGCTGTTAAAACTGTGGAAAAAAACCCCACCCGTTTTGGAAAAACTGGAGGCAGATGCAGTGAATCCTGGATGCCGTGACTCAAAAGAGGCCCTTGGTACTGGGAGTGAGGGAGAAGCCCCCATTACTGGCAGGGAAGCCCACTGAGGCACCGAGAGCTTCTTGGCTCTGCAGACAGCTGGTCCTTGTCTCTATGTGTTGTTCACGGGCTTCCAGCTCCACACAGGCAGTCTGCAGCTGCAATGTTCCTCGATCCTGGTAGGAAGGCCTGCCTTTGATGGAAACCCAGGAGTCCCCAAGGGGACGGCAGCGTGTGCGGGGACTTGGGGGTTTGCGACCCTCAGATCCACAGGGAGATGAAAATTTCCAGCAATGCTCACCAGGGTTTGGGGTAGTCCTCTGCCAAGTTTCCATGCAACTGACTGAAGCAGTGAGACGTTTTGGTTTAGCTACTGCTACAGATTTTTGAAAGGTTTTGCCAAACCAGCATTTCCTAATGAAATCTGCTTCATTAGAAACATTTTTAATGGTTCTCCCAGTTTGCTTTTTCATTTCAGAAACAAGACCCTGCCCAGCGTCCACCAACACAAAGCTGAACCAGCCCTGGCACAGGTTCGCCTCTGCTGAACCAGCTACAACCTACAGCACAGAACTCGCGGCAGCTTTCCCTCGCCGCTCTGCCTGCAAGGGGACATGCAAAACCTGATTTGGCATATTAGAGCAACACAGACAGATAAAAACCGGCCTGCTGGTACAGAACTTAACCCGTCAAAGCATTTTGGACACATCCGAGCTGGCAGAGGGAGTTTATCTGGATCAGTGCTCCATCGTACGGGGCCATGGTGTTCTTGCATTAGCACAAGGTGCCCTAAAGCTGGATTTACTCTATCACCGAACCATGGCCTCAGAAAGCCTCCTGCCACTTTCACGCCTTAACAAGTGATTATTATCTGGCTTAGTCTCAGCTCTGCTGGCTCAAGCACCCCAAGAGGAGTGCTTGGATCCTTTCACTGAAGTTCCTGGGAAGTCCAAGCACTCACTGTTTCCCTCTGTCTTTCTTCCAAAGCTCTGCCAAAAGGAGCTTTCCTCTGCAGAGTCCTTCCCTTCTGGCATCCGAACACGCTGGCTGGTCGAGCGCTGCCGAGCAGGCCTCTGCTGCACGGTTTGTTGTCTCCCACCGTTACTCATGTTCTCAGTAACCACACACGTTCCAGCCACAGTCCCCTCTTTGTTTCTTCCCTTGCTGCCGTATGGAGCGCCCCTTTCTCCTTTTTAAGGAGCAGCAATAATTTCTGTCATCTCATTCCCAAGAAAAATGCCAATTCTTCTGTTTTAAAATCAGCTCTGCTCACTCCACAGCGATGCCTGCAGCCATAAACCGAGAGCACAAACAGAAAATCACAGAATGCGATGGATCGTACCTCACTTCTCGGAAACCAAGATATTCTTATGAAGGAGGACGTGAAATTAATAATATGTATTTTTTAAAAATCCTGTAGCCTTACTTTTAAATGATCAGCCTCTCGTGTCTCTTCATGCAAGTTTACTCAGCAAGTTAATCTGAGCTTGTTGCTGTTTTCTATCCACACTTGATGCCTGCAGAGT
The DNA here is from genome assembly GCA_013389945.1 of Fregata magnificens. NCBI lineage: Eukaryota > Metazoa > Chordata > Aves > Suliformes > Fregatidae > Fregata > Fregata magnificens. Next base: position 100,838 of record WAAD01005357.1, read on the forward strand.
GCCATCACTTCATCATTCCCCTGTGTTAAGCAGGAAGGAGGCCTCAGTCTTAGAGAAATTAATTAGTGTAGTAATTTGCCCGGGACACAGAGGTGAAGCCGAATTTGGCCCACTCTGCAGGATTCAGCTGAGTAAAAAAGACAAATAGCTGTGCTATGGGATTTTAAAAAGCTGCTGTCAGCATTCCCAATGCAACTAGACCTGGAAATTCATTTGTCTTTCAATAAACAATGGAAAAAGGAGAAGCAATTACAGTAGACAAAACTACACTAGAGCAAAGCATACCTCACAGCAATTGCTCTTGAATCTGCATTAAAAAAGAAAAATCTAAACCAAAACCCACTCCATAAAAAAAAAAAAAGGTAAAAATTCAGGAGCAGAATAAAAACAATTTCAAAATAGAAGGGTACTTCATCACGCAGCTCGATAATGCACAGACTCATCTTTGTAAAGATAAATCCTCAGGTGATGCTGGCACTGCTCTGCAAACAGGACACTGGGGCACAGAGAATTTGGCCAGAGAGGCTAACGTTGGAGCAGGGAGCAGAAATGAGCTCCCAGCTCCTCAATCCAAGGTATTAACATAACCATCCCTTCCCCGATGGGCCCATTTCACGTTCGTCTCACTCGTGCCACAGCCACGACCACTTTTGTGTTGATCAGTAACGCTGCTCCACCAGCCCAACCTCTTCCTTCAAAGCAGCCAGTTAATTTTGTTTCTGTCCTCACTGCAAATTCAGAATGCAATGTAAAATTGTATATTCTCATGCAGCAAAATCCTGCAGGTCAAATTTTAACCATGTATTTCCAGAGCTGTGTGAAGATGCACAGGCGTATTAGCGATCCAAGCCTGACCACCAGCCTCAGCAGCACGCTCTCTCCCAGTAAGTAATCAGAAGAGGACCCAGAGCCTTCTCCATCTGTGGGTATCGACACTGCCTGTTCTGCATTCAAGCGCATTTTTGGCTGAAATGATCTATTTAGGTGGAAGAAGAACTGGAGTAGCTGGGGAGACCATCTGTGGAGCTCGGCTTGCAGATCCGAGGTTGAATAGCTTCTACTTTCGTAGCAAAGCTGAAGCACTAAAAAGGCAAGCTTAACAATGTCCCTGTTCTTCACAGCAAATACTAGATGACCCAGGAGAATACTTAAGAGATATTCACATGGTTACATTTTTGTTGGGTGAAATGATGTAAGAGGATCCAAAGCCTTCTGTAAAGTCCATTTAATCCTTGCCCAGGCTGTCAAGTAGCAGGGACAGGAGCAGTGACAGTTCTCGTGAGAGGCAATGCCTGCTCAATAAGAGCTAGATGGAGATTGCCGGGCCCGTTTCCTCCACTGTGCCCCCTTCAGATACTAGCTGTGAAATTCGGCAGACAGCAAAAGAGGGTTTTAAACAAAGTGGTGGAAGAATCGCTGCTTAACACATTCGAGATAGGCCAAGAGGCTGGAAAATTGATTGCAGGGAGCAAACTGGAAATGGTAAGAGGAGGATGAACGAGATTGGGCTGTGAACTGATCTGGCAGGCACCGCAACGCACCTCATTCACTGATGATGTGGTCTGGACTCAGGATTTGAAAGCCTCCACAAGCCATTTTCAACATACAAAGCAGCCAGTCTCTATAGTACGTGGTTTTTTCCAGCGCGTTTTTGGGAACAGAAACAAGGCCATGTCAGAACATTGTTTTTTGTGGCCCGTTAAGGAGGTACAATCTGAACCCTCAATCCTGTAACCCGATTTCTGAGTCTCTGTGGTGATTGCCCAGCACCCAGCCTAACGCACTGTTCAACACAGGGCTATGACCTGTCGGACCTACAAGACTCCAGACCAGCTGAAGCAGCAACCTGGGATCCACAGACAACACAAAGGATTGCTTTCTGAAAGGCTTCTGGCTGATTTAAAAGCTCTCCATCCTTGGAGATATTCAAAAGTCATCCGGGCACGGTCCTGGGCAACCGGCTCTGGGCCAGATGATCCCCCCGAGGTCCCTACCAACCTCAACTGGTCTGTGATTCTGTGATCTGTTTCCAGATGACAATATCATCAGCTTTCAAACAAAGCAGTGCCATATACTCAGAGAGAAAACTCGATGCTGGCTGTATACAAAAAATAGTTTAAATAATTTACTAGGAGATACTTTTTTTCGCTCAGCCCGTCTCAATTTTATCCCCCGCTGGGTCTGCCGTATGTGATATAAACTAAATCGTGGTCTGCTACAGATAAAAATAATTCCAGGGTGTATTTTTAAGGGGGGGAGGGCCGAGTTTTCCCTTGGGATGTAGAGCACATTCCAGCATGTTAAACGACAGCCTGGCGACCTGCTGCCTCCACTGCCTGCTGTTTTTCTTCAGCTTGTGGAGGAAAGTACAGCTGTAATACGATTGTACCCAGACTTCGCACACAAACGCTGCTGTGTTGAAACGGTGAGCGACTGCATTTGTACTTCAGCAAACCCGTTATCGTCCTCCTCTCCTTGCTGCGAACAGAGGGGTGGTTATTCACCGCACGTCTGGTGCCTGTTCCAGTTCAACTCCGCTAACCACAGAGATTTCTTACCTTCTCCAGTCCGGCCCCGGTATCACTGCAGTGCTTTTATTTTCTGGATGAAATGACCTGCAATGCAGAGGCTCACTGGCTACAGTGATCCTTCTACCAGATCTGTAATTCTCCATCCCCCTGGGTAATGCCTGGAGTAGGAAACTACTTGGTATAGTAAGCACGTCAGCATTTTCCTAGCTGCATGTTCTATTGGCTCATCTGCTGCATCCCTGACTTCAGTTAAGTTTTCTTTCCTTTTATCCCTCACTTTCTCCAACCTTGAACTGAGGTCTCAATACCCCCGAGCTCACCTCTTGAAGAGAGCCGGCCAGGGGTAGGATAACAGGGACAGCACGCTTCCTCCCATCCCTCCCGTCATTTTTTTTGTAGGGCAGCAGATCTGCAAACGGAGAAAATGTGGGGAGACAGGACACCTTCCATGGCAGCAGCATCTCGCCTCCCAAGCTTCCTGGGAGGCTCAGTACAAGGAAAGGCTGATTAAGGCAGATTTCCTGCTCCTCCTACCTCTGCCATACTGGGATTTGCAGGTTATTAATTATAGGGACCTTGCTGGAAGAGCAAGCAGGAAAGAAGTGCAAGCTGCAGAGTAGCCAGTCCTCCACGTTATACGCAGAGAAGCAAAAGATCCTTTATTTGGAGAAGAGGGTGGGGGGGTTTAATTTTTAATTACTATTAACAGTGAGAGATACTTCTGCTATATGGGAAAGAGAACTCACCCACGTGCCTGGGTTTCTTTTAACATTTCCATGAAACAAACAAACAGAAACCCTGGCACAACTAATTTGTAGCAAGGTACACTACATCATTTACCCCCATCACTTCTGTCGAGCCTCCGTCTCATTATCCTTTTTGCAAATCTGGGAACCAGAGCCGTCAGAGGAAACCCCAGCTCTAACTGGACAGCGATGGTCCTGCTGCCGACTTCCAGAGACCAACATTTCAACCTTTGTGCTGGGCGAGTTCCACATACTGCTTCTCTGAACATCCCAAGCAGAACATATAACCACGGAGCCTTTGTTTTTACTCAGCACCTTTTTTTTTGCCTCTTAATGGCCACTGCGTGCTGTTAAAACCGCAGCCGTCTCCCACTTGCAGGCAAACAGCAGCAACAGGGGCTTGCCGCTCAGTTGGGAAAGCACTTCAGGGTGAAGAGATTTTCATGGAAATAAGTTATGTTCATGTTAATAGCAAGAATGATGCAATCACAGCACACCTGCTCAACAGGCATTCGCTGCTGGGTTTGTTTTGTCACGGCACGGCTTTTAAGGAAGGGGGGAGGAGAAAAAGTAGAGGCATGAAGGCAGCCTGTTAAAAAATGGAAGAAATGAAAAGTGGCATCATTGGTGGATTTGAGGATTAACATCACCTCTAAGCGATGCTGACGGTGAAAAGAATCACAAGCGAAGAGGTTTGTGTGTGATGCAGCAAGAAAAGGAGAGATGCAACGAGCAAGAAGCTAAAAATAAAAGGACAAAGCGGTCAAAGCAGCAAGCCAGGACAATAATCTTTGGAGGAGCAGCGTGAATGCATATAAAAAGCAGGGGAAGATGGGATTCCTCAAAGGAAGAGGCTGCAGGAGCTCAGGGAAAAAATGATGAAAGCCTGTGTAACAGTCCTGTGTGAACAGCGGAAATGAAAGATTAAAGATCTAACCCAACACCGCAGCAATGCCCAGCAGCCGATCGTGCTGGAGCCCTACTGCAGCGAGCTGTGTTCAAACAGGGTAAAATACGGTCTTGACTCCAAACAGCCAAAAGCAAAAACCAGGAGGAAATCAGCACGCAGAGCTCACATATCACTTAGCACCTAATGCAAAAAGCACTCACCTTTGAGAAACTGAAATTAGCCAAGCAAGGAGCTGGTCACCAGCGGGTGGCTTCCGAGTGCCGGTAAGAAAATATAGCAGGGAAAGCCGGAGCAAAAAGGGATCCTAAAGCTGGAGAGGTTTGGGATGTAGGGGAAATACCCCTCACACAATTAGGCAGATCAGCCCTATTAAAGGACAATCACACTGAAGAGTTATTGTCAATCACTCTCTCCCTCCCTTTCTTTATGCAATTACCCTAATTGCAAAAAGGCTATTAGGCACTTATTTTGATAACTGGAGCTTTGTTACTGGCTCTCCAGTTTTGGCATAATTTTGCTCCTCACATAAATACCACCTTAAAGCAATATTTAAAGATCGCTTTAAGTATGTGCATAAGTGTTTTCCTGAGCAGGAGATTCAAATTTCTGTGTAAAAGCATAAACCATAAAAACGATACCCAAGAAAATTTACGTTTTTATCCCCAAATGTCAGGTTCTACACCCAAATCTTCTAACGACATTCTGCCACAGGCAGAGCGGTGTCTGTATCAAGGCAACATCATTTAGTTCCACCTTTTTATTATTCAACTTTTTATACATAATAAATACAAACTTTTTACAGCCAATATAAAGAAAGCATTTGCACCTATGCTTTCAGTGTACTGACGCTGTACACGGTGATACGTCGAATACATGCCCTGTATGAAGAAATCATAGTTAAAAAGGAGGCATATTTTTACAACTTTTCTTCTTTTTTTTTTTTTTTAAATAAAATTAGCAGCTCTTACAGAAAATATTTTAAAATACAACTAAAGAGACTTTAAATAACACTTTCTGAATTTTGAAAGTCCAGGTATGAAGGACACAGAAAAACTGGCCAAAGAAATTGAACATGAACGTTACGGCAATACTTGCTTTTCTTCTGCGTTGTGAAGCTTTCAAAATTTTTGCAAACAGTTAAATCTTTTTTAAAAACTTTTTTTTTTTTAAACTTAAGAATAAGTTTGATAAACACATAAAAAGACCTCAAACAGATCAACAGGACAAGAGGTGCAAAAGAATGAAAAATATGGAAAAGATTTCATTGGACAGTCACCGATTGCATAACTGATCCATGAATTGTTTTCTTCAAACAGCCCCACTCTTGGTTAAAGATCCCACTGGGAAGGAGATTGGCAAACACGAACGTCTTGGAGACCCAGCCTGGGTTGGGATTTACAACTATGTGCAAAGTTTATGATAAAATCTTGTTAGGTGATTTATTTTTTGTAAATGCAGCCTCAAAAAATAGCCCTTGTTAGTAAACTAAAGGTAGAAAACTTACTGGCTTAGAAAAAAAATGAAGACATAAGAATGCATTCAACAGAACCCATATAACAGCTCAAGAAAACCAACCTTGTGATGCCTTTTAACTGAAGCTTTGATCTGATGGAGATTGCTGAAAATAATTTAGTACGTAGACAACAAAGAACCTGTTTTCATCTGGTTTTCCCCCTTCCTCTGACCGTTTCTCCATGTTAAACCTCAGAATATCCTTTGCCCTTGTCTTTCCAACAACAACAAAAAAGCTTCCTTTTCAGAGATCCCTGACTGAAAATTGGGTTTGCAATTCTTTTACTCTCTATTTCTTGCCTAAGAGTAATTTGAGACCATAGTCTCGGCCACGAAGGCGGTCTGAAGGCTTCGCAGAAACCAGAGCTTTTCCTGCCTCTCTGGCTTTGGCTAGTTAACGGGCTTCGCATGGGAAAATGCGACAGGACCATCCAATGCAAAAACTAAATAGTGCATGTAAATACTCTAAATGTAACTTCTAACTCTAGCCAGATGTTTTGATGACAAAGATATACTGCTAACGTTGGATAATAAAGTACACGGCAATAACTGGGATACGAGTGACCCAAATACTTTAAAAAAAACCCAAAACCCCCAAAATCTGCTAAGAAAAAAATGAAGCTCAGTTTCCAGATCTAGACAAAATCTCACTTACTTTTCTACCAGTTGGTTTATGCTATGGAACAAGATGTTGCTACTAATTCAGCACCTCCATATTAGATACTCTATTACTAAATGTACTGCATAAATATTAATACAAAGAACATTTAGTTCTGTTTAACTGTTAATTATCGAAGAGGTGTGCATTAATGTAATTAACGCCGTATGATCTGCATCAGTTTTCCTTATCTATAAGATTATTTTCCTGTTTCTTCCTTTCTGCAAGGGGATTAAAGAGGAGCCAGCCTCTCCTTATACTTATTTTCAGTTCCCTTTTTCATTCCGCAAGATCTGATTAATACCTAATCAGACAAGTAACACTACTTGAAGAATTGACAATCTTTAACACATTCCTATGGCAACAGTAATATACTGTACTAATGCATGTGATCGAAGTATGCTATGACTAAGTTGCATGAGCGAGGCTCTTTCCTCAGCCTCCGTATAAAAATTGACCATCTTCAGCCAAGAGAGAAACCTGCTCCAAGGCAATCCTCTGCTGGCTGTTTGGCCCGTCTTGGTTTGTGCTAAGAGAGGAATAATGATGTATACAAATCAAAACAAAAAAAAAGGCACAAAATATTCATGACTGTGGGAAGGAATCCACCATGTCACTGCCACATAAAATCCTCCCTATCTCTTGCTCTAGTAAAAGTCTTCATCATGCAAAGGTGCCTAAAAAAGAGATTGACCAAATACCGCGTTTGGTCTTGATTGTAGCACTACTACTTAACTAGTCCAATCATTACACCAGAGTAATTTCCACGTCCTCTATCTTCTCTGTTGTCCGGCGATGATGCTGTGTAGGGGGTGGTGGAGCTGCCCGCACCTGAAACAGCCAGAACCAGCCTGTAACTATCAGAAAACTGTCAACATTTCAGAACTTGTATAGACTAAAACTGCAGCTTTGGGCTTATACCTCAAAATGATGCAAATACACAGATCGTATATTAAAATCAACACAACTACAGTGAGTAACCAGCTGAATTCAGGCCCAGCAGCCTCCAATTAAGCCACCAAGGCTCTTTGTTGTAAACTGTCACCACTCTCAGGTGATGTTTCTCCAGGATGACTAGCAATCATGACAGTGTAAACATACCGAGGGAAAGAACATATCTATTCTGCCTGTACCCATGGATAATCCGGTACATAAACTGGGGATGGACTTTGGACTTTACATCAAACGCTGAAATCTGGTGACGCCCTTGCCTGGAACTTATGTGGTCTGGATACTTCAAGAATGCCTTGTTGCATCTAAGCAGCTTACTCTTATTTAATCAGTCACTGACCTGAACAATATACACCCGAAGTCTGACGCTATTTTTACACTCTGCCACATCCATGAAGTTACGATTGCCCCCGACAGAGATCACCTTAAGTGCTAACAGCATTTCATGCAGGGTTTTTATCACATGATTTCAGAATACACCAGAGTGACCTGCTATGGAATACATGAATTGTGGAGCAATGCCAGAACAAACTTCATGATATTTTCAAACCAGACACATTTAAAATGCAACACTAAGAGAAATCCTTTTAATTAAGGCATGACACTGTAGTAATATCTTGAGAAGTCAGTCAAGAAACTCATGAAGTAAATATAAATCTACAAAATGGAAAAGCTGAATCAGTGTCTTTTTGCAAGGGAATAAGATAACGTGAAACTTCTCTGTTCAATACGTAAAGATTTAACCTTGCAGTACTATCTCTGCCTGGCGTATTTCAATGAATAAGGCTAACTCACTGACTACTGGAATATTCAGAATATAATTTCTGAATATCCAAAAACGCTCTTTTTCTGCAACCTCATTCACTGAGAATGCCAGGGAAATACAAATGTTACATCTTAATATGATTTGGTTTAGGACTTTGAAACCCCCAAAACTTGATTTCAAAGTTAATCCTAGGAGATGGATTTTGCAAGTTCTAAGTGATTAAATTCTTCCTTTCCTTTTCTGGCAAAATCTCTCTTTCTAGGCAGCAAAGACATCACAAAATATATAGATCTTATCGTTAAGAATTTTCAATCCAAAACCCTCAAATCAAGGGGTTTGGAAATAAATTTAACCCTAAACACAATCGAGTCCCAAGGACTGCGTATTACACCAAACTGCTGGCAAACAGGTTTGTCCACCAGGACACTGGAGAAGAAGCAATTGTACAAATCGTATGATTAAACTGTTCTGGCATTTATTTGCCACCTCTTTTTTAGTTCTGTTTAGGGGGTATTACACGTGGCAAGAACAGAAATAAGCTCCCAATGCCTGAAAAGGCAGAATAAGTTTATCAACTAACATCTATATTACTACCATTATAGACTTAATTTACTCCCAGGTTAGATTTCGTGATTCATATGCCTCATAGAGAGACATGCAGGTATTACATATAGATGTAATAGGCAGATACAGGAGGGCAGGTTAGATGAAGGATAGGGGATGGATAAGATTCAAGGTCATCTTTAAACCCAGTGACTTACTGTTTGAACAAGCGCAGCTTTGTTTTGTTCTAGTGTTCACTTAATCTCAAATAGCTCTCATGTTCTATAGCTTTTTGACACATCTACGGTACTATCAAAGGGGAGTAAACAGACCTTTCCTCGCAGTATTCATCCGAGATACCGCGTTTTTATACATCGTAATTGGATTTGCAGAACACAGAGAGCCAAATCATCAGGTGCTGTATCACCACCCTGCTTTGAATGTACCTATCCCGATTTACCTAGGCTTGGCCTTATAACTTTGTAGCATCAATAAAAACAACAGTATTTGTTTTTAACTTACAGGTCGCAGTTTGCCATATGAAGTTTCAGGAGGAATTCGTGGAGGCTGTGAGAATCCAGGGGACTCTGAACTGAAGCTGTTTTCTGAAAGACAAAGCAACAACCCATCACAAACAAGCCACTCAGATTTGCTGAATTAACTTTATGTTGCAAAAAAAGCTTTTTTTTTTTTCTCCCCCCTCTGAAATGTGAACAATCTAAATTAAGCATTTAGCTGAAATGCTTCTTTTACTATCACAAAATTTCTTACCGTTAGTTGACGGTGATCTGGGGAAGTACTGAGAACCTCTTTTATCTGGACTGTGGTAGGGACTAGTGGGAGGCTGGTCATACAGCGGCAGCAGTGGAAGGGCATTATTAGGCTTGGGAGTCGGGGATACCTGTGTTAAAAAGAGAGAGGGGCTGCAGAAAGCCTCACTCCTTGACGGTTTTTATGTAGACACCGAGGTGCAGTAAGTTCTCGGACACATCAGTATGCTAGGAACTTTCATCTGGAGAAAAACACTCTGTCAAAAGTGCTGTTGGGTACGTTTGGGAAGGAAAGCCAAGATATCCAACAGTGATAATATATTTTTTTAAATCATAGGTTGCCACTGAGCAGAAATTTTCATCCTCTCCCAGATAATTTAGACAGACTTTTTGAAGGTTATTTGAGAAAAGTCATTTGGCCAAGTGCACCTCTCCACAGATATTCACACATTAGGATCATGAGTTTTATCCCAACTCAGTTGCATATATATCATTTAAATGTTAAGTTTTCATGGTCTTCTCAAATCAAAGAATAAAAATACTGGAGAAATTACTTCGTAGCGAACATGGAAGTCCAGTTTCTAGCATCACAGTTACACATGAGAATGTGTCTGATTTTCTAATATGATATAAGGATTACAGAACTATACTGAAATGAGGACATTTTTTCAAAAATTACTGTAATACAATATTTGGCGGTATTCTGCCCTTCAAAAATTGAGAGGATACAGAACAGATTTAAGTATGAAAACATTAAATTAGGGCTGAGAGAGCCTGTAATTCTCTTTTTGCCAGGTTCTGTTTGGTGTCTCAGTCTATGCCGTAAATTAATTACAGGAACTAGACTGTGAATTTTCTCCTTTGGTTCATTTCCTTTCTACCCAAGTACTTTCCTTTATTCACAAATCTGTTACATTTGCCAAAATATATCAGTTGATAATTATTAGGCTGGGTAAGAAATGAAAAGGTTTTCTTTTTCTTCTTAAATTGGTTCTGATTTTCTTTTCCCTAAGAAGCGGCAGATCTTTTCAGCCTTGCAAAATTGCCCTAACAAACTAATATCATACGTGCAAGGTAGCACCGCAACTCTTCACATACCTGAATATCTCCAATCCACTGAGTCTCTCCATTTTCTGAGGCCGTAAGCTCTTCAACTAATACTGATGGGAACACCCCAACGCGTCCGTTGAATTCTCCTTCCCAAAAGCCATCATCATCTTGATTTTCCTTGTTCAAGATGCGGATGATCGCTCCTTCCGGGAAGGACAGCTCATCATCTGTCTGGCCCTCGTAATCATAAAGTGCTTTTACAAAACAGACTGAAGAATGGAAGAGGGGAAAAAAAAAAGTGTAACTGGCATGAGCTTAAAAAAAATAATGAGTACTATCATACTTTTACGGTTGGGCTCAGTGATCTTAAAGGTCTTTTCCAACCTAAATGATTCTTTGATTCTCTAATTGCTGAGTCAAATTATTTTAGTTTTCCTTTATTTTAGTTAATCTCAACTCTATGAGATAGCCAGGTAAATTATGCAGATTTGATACAAGACACATAAGTACTGAGAACAGTTGTACTCAGATACAGGCCACACATGAGAAATTCTCACGTGCAACTCGATATGCCAAATGCTTTCGAGAACAAGCTCAATATACTATTTATTTATTGGTATTTACCACTGGAGTCTCCATTCAGGCTGCCTGAGACTAAGTCGGCCTCAGTGGAGTTATTTGAGGTGTGTGATCGACTATCCAGTGCCGCAAGGGACTGTAGCATACTCAGCAGGCTGCTGGATGTCGGGAACTGCAGGTACTTCTCTGGCACATAACCCACTTGACCCGCTTTATTCCGTGCCTGTAAGTAAACGACAGAAAAGATGCTCTGCTTTTGCATACCACTCTGAAAATAATCCTAATACTTTCTATCATCCCAAGTTCCATTTCTAAAAGTAATAGTGAAAAGAAAACAATCTCAGAAAAATGATACCTTTACCCAGTCTTCCATATCTCCATCTTCAATAACCTCCAACACCTCATGTTCCTCTATGGTCAATTCATCTGGCTGAGAAGCCTGAAGTATGTAACAGGAAGATTAGAAAATAAAAGTGTTTTCAGGTGCACGGGACAAGCAGTGTAAAGAACATTCTCATCCAGGCTTTTATTAAAACTTACGTTTTTTAAAAATTTGAAAATTTTATGATGTAGCATGCTTTAAAATGTATTAATAAGCGTTCTTCTGTACACCTACTGACATTCACAAGACCCTTTTTCACTCACGAGGATAGATGGAAAGACCCTGAATACCACCCAGGGCGTCGAACCCCATTTACTTTTGAAACCCTAATTACTCCATACTCTAAGTCTGCCACTGGCTTCAGCTACCGCAGCGGTGTGATTTACAACTGACCTAGCAGTGCTAGCAGAAGTAAATAGCATGAATGCAGTTTGTCAGCAAAGCTTGAACTCATGAATGGTGGTTTCACTATTATAGTACAAAGAAGAGCTTTGTTGTACAGCATACAAGGTCGCCTGACGCTGAGAAGGCATTTCTAATACGGCCACACCAGCTCAGCAACAGAAATTACAACATCTTCTAATGTCAATGGTCTCCTTGAAGCCAGACAGGGACATCTCTACATACTTCCATTCATGCACGGACTTCAGTACTCTGATGAACTGTAGCATGAATGTGTTTCACAGCGTCACAAATTTTACCCTGCCGCATTTTTTCAGAACTAGATGTTAGATATATTTAATGTGCACCCTTATTGAGCCAAATGCTGACATTCTACCTCAAACTCCCACAGAACACTCACATCTATTATTTGTTTGTTGCATAATTCATTTTTCTAATCAAATTTAAAAAAAAAAAAAAATCACAAACCTTATATGAATAAACAACTTTGCAGGTGAGAGGATAATTTCTTAGAGTACCAGAAGGACTAGAACTACTGTCATCAAAAACATCCATGCTGTCTTCAAACTCTTCACCTTCTTCCTTTTCTGCATCAGCATTAACCTATTAAAACAAATTAAATTTGGCATTATACCATCAAATAAGAAGAAGTGAAGAAATAACAATAAAAATGAATTGATCAATATTCTTCAGTGTGGTTTTTTTACTACTTATGATATTTGAAACTGGACAAAAACCCAATGACTACATAATATTCAACATACGATTCTCAAACATCATCAGGAAAGCAGTCGTCAAACAAAGCAAATACAGGGAAGCAAAAGAACAAGAGCTGTCACCAAATTACATCTTTGTTTAACTCAGCTGTACTTCTTCATTCAAGCACAGGCCCGTGGACTTTAAAAAGAACTGCAGAAGATTTTGGAAGCTCCAACTGAACTGCTGGACAGCTATTTATTTTATATAAGCTGTGAAACAGTGGCTAATGTACTCTGGAGATGCCATTTCAGAGGCATAGCAAATAGTTTAATGGAAAAGAGAGTCACTTACTGAGAATTTATGCTATTAAAAGATTAACGTACCTGTGACTCTGAGTTATAAAATGAAACTGCAGTAGGAATACTTAAACTTGAAACAAATAAAAAAAAAAAAAATCAGCCTTCCAGCTGGTGTATTCTGCACAATAGATTTGCTGCAGTTTATGAAAAAAAAGTCCTTAGAGAAAGAATGATGACTAACAACTAGCTATGGAAGTTTAAATAAAAACTTAAGTCAATACACTGGAAAAATACAAGTTTCTATAAATGTAGTTTGGGCAACGTTGACATGAGCTGTGCTTTGGCCTTGTGCCTGGCTTGAATTTTGAATAAACACTTTATCTCATGTGAAAATAGGCAAGCCCTTTGAATCAAAGGCAACACTGTTACGCATTTGCCATCTTCCCTTTATTTATTCCTTTTAATTTGGGAGTGAATTTGGTGTTCCTCATGAAAACTAAAAGGCTGATAAATCAACAAAAAGTTAGGCTGAGACCAAAAAGGCACTCTGCAGGCTCCCTAAACCAGTTGCCTCTGTACCTCTGCTTGGTAACATCTCTGCTCTTCTAGACCTGGAGTAGAAGAGCACAAAGCTTCATCATCTTCTGACTTAGATTAATTTTTATGTTATGATTTCTAGACTACGTCCTTGTAATTCATATTCTTTTTTCCCCACTCATTTTCATTCAAGGGCAGTTTGCGTCCATTGCTACTTAAATGCATTCACGGATGTTGTGGTAACAAAAAAAAATCGCTATCCTGCCTAGCTAATGCTTTCATATATTAACAGCCAACTATAAATTATGGCAAATTTAAGTTTCCCCCTCTAGTTCTTAACTGCCTTTTGCTGTGCATGGTCTATGTCCCAGCAGCCAAAGCTGACATTCAGCTGACAGCCGTACGAAACATCATGGAAATTAGTGTATCATGTCTAGAAAGACTTGTTCGTAAAACATCTGGTCCTGGTTTTCTAATACGAGGAGGAAAAATATATTTTAATTTTCAGTGTGTGGGCTGCTCAAAGTCCTTGAATAGAATCATTTGCGAAGTAGGCACACAGAGGGAAAACAGCATTACTGATAGAGAAAACTGAGCAGTTTGTTTCATAAAGCTCATCTGTCTACAGAGTCGGGTAATGAAAGACAGCATAAGCAAAGAATAAATACAGCAGCCAGACCCATACCGAAGGTATGTAACAGAGAGCAAACATAAGAATAAATGCAGGTAAGAAGGTGACAAGATAGCTTGATTATACATCTGAAAAAAGATATGCAAATATGTATCTTGTTTTGTTGCATATCCTACACATAAAGAGATTCAATACCTAAAAAAATATACCAAAAGCCCTTTGTTATCTATCCTCAGAAACGCAGAGACTCTGGCAACAACAGAGAACGCATTTATACCGAACCACCTCCAGTCCGATTTGGATGTATAACCTGTAGGAGCTGAAAAAGCCTGAAATTTCCTGCCAATTCACTAACAGAGCAGTCTGCACCCAAAGGTATCGATCAGTCAGAGGCAGTTTGCAATACATGTATTTAGGGACTGAAACCGCAATTTGTTTTGCACAGGTTGCTAGTGTCAGACAACGATCAGGCTTGAATATGAACCAGTAACCTACAAGTTGAAAGATGCTGTAACCTTTTACAGTTAAAAGATACTATATCCCTTTACAGTTAAAAGCATCCATTTTCACGTTCACAGTAAACGTACCAACTGCAAACTTTATTTCTAACTCTGCAATACTGTACTTCTGCTGTACAAACGTGTCTTATAACTGTGCTGCTTCAAGTCCCAGTGAATAGAAAACAAAACACAAACCCCATAAAGACATTATTCTCTCTTCCTTTTTTGAATAAATTACATAATATTTCCAATACATTTGTGGTAGGCAGTAGAAAGGTTTCCCAATGACGTTAATATGGAAGAGTAGCATTGCATACGTTTTCCAGATGACATTAAAATTCAAAATGACGATTAACTTTTTGGGGCATGTACACTGGGGAAAAAAAAGAAAGTACTCCCTCCAAAGATTATGCATTTCATCATTGTATCAGAAAGTCAGCCAACTGGATAGGTGATGGGATATTAACTCCTTCAGCTCATTATATTATTGCAGCAGGTTAAATTAATACAGTGATATCAAGCCATCGATGCTGCTTTCTTCTTTTTAGCTCTTTAAAAGAAAATATATTGAGAGCTTTGCTGAACAAACTATGTCATGACAAATACCGGCACAATCTACCGTCTGCAGGACCTAAGGATGGCAGATAGCTGGTTTCTGAACCTTAAACACTGCCCACTCATCAAGGATGAAGTGAAAGTGCTGCTTGTTATATGCTGCAGTAATTCTTCTAGTAATTGCAAGCAACATAATTTCGGTAACAGTTCTAAGAATTCCATCTACGGGCTGTCCTCATCTGGCCTGCCAAGGTCAACAGCATCTTTTTTTATATGGGAGCGTACGTAAGTGTAAAAGGGGAAAATAAGAATCAGAGTTTAACCTCCCACGCTGTGGCATCTGCTGGCTCGCCAGGGACTAGCATGGGGTTTGGCTCCAGGGCCAACTGTTGGCACATCTGATGAGACAGAGAACAAGGTGTTGGGCGGAATCCAACATGCACAACGGGAAGTTAAAGAAGGTGGAGTACAAGAAGAAAGGGGAAAAAACACTGTTAAACACAGCTATGTAACATATCCTCATCTATCCTGGCTAGAAAGGATCTGAAATGAAACTCGGCACAAGAACTCCTTTGGGATTTGGGAGAGCTGAAGCTTGGATCTTCATGCTCCAACTTTAATCTCTAATTATACTACTAACCATGGGAATAAAGCACTGCAAATCACTGTCACTGTGTCTGAGGCTCTGTGTGTAACATCCTAGAAGAAACATTCTAACACCTTGAAGAAAGCAAAGAGTGGATTCAGGAGTCTCAGGATTTGCTGAGACTCCATTCAGTGCTCACTCACTTTTTTGAACTCAAGTTGACGTAGGTAAAAATAGCTGTACATCCAAAAAAACCTCTCCCTTTAAGGGTCTGCCACCATTACCAAGAAAACAATAAAGCAGCACAAAAGGATGAAGAAACATGGGAACGAACAGGATTCTTTGTGTGTAGATACCACATACTTGCTGAAACGGAGATTTTGTTTCTCTTAGGTGGTCAGTGAAAGCAAGCCACTCTCCAAATCCTTTGCAATGCAATGAAAAACAACATTCCCATTCCCCTTGAAAGTTTTGTTACACAGAAGATACATTCTGGCTGTCCACAGCATTTAAGATTAAAAAGAAAGTGTGAACTAAATAATTTTAATAGTATATGAAGACTATAGTTAGGAAGTATCCACATGCAAACCGAGACTTTATAAAAGCCTCTGAATTTTGTTAAATATTAAATATATAAACATGCACAGAAAATTTAAAATTTGTTTGAGGCAAACTGACTAAACCTTCAGGAATTTTATTTCAGTTGGTTACTGGTGAAGAGTAACAGATTGGTTAGTTTTACTGCCAAAGGTGACAGCTCAGCATCGCATGCCATGTAGGGGAATTAAAAAAAGAGAATATGAGCTCTTTTAGCAGTTCCTGTTTTCTGAACAGGGTTTCTTGGTTCAGGCAGCTGTTCGGTTCAGCTATCACTATTTTTTTTTGAAGCGTATCATTCTTTGGCGGGTGGAGAGGGGAGAGAAATGAGAGTTTGCTTTTTATTCTTTCTTGAATTACATAAAAATGTGCTTTCTTCCAAGCTAAACAGATGGGAGATGTCTCTGGCCTATTTTGCAAATCAGCTATAGACGTTACAAACACTATTAGTCTTACGTACTACTTAGTAAAAAATCATTACCAATCTTCCATTGATGCAAGTTGCTTTTTCGTTCAATTTTGGGTATATTGGATGAAATTTTCGAAAGAGTTAGCATGACTTTAGACACAGCAAGACATATTCATGGAATTCATAGAATCATAGAATCATTAAGGCTGGAAAAGACCTCTAAGATCATCAAGTCCAACCATCAACCAACACCACCATGACTCCTAAACCATATCCCAAAGTGCCACGTCTACACGTTTTTTGAACGCCTCCAGGGACGGTGGCTCCACCACCTCTCTGGGCAGCCTGTTCCAATGCCTAACCACTCTTTCGGTAAAGAAATTTCTCCTGATATCCAATCTAAGCCTCCTCTGATGCAACTTGAGGCCATTTCCTCTCGTCCTATCGCTAGTTACTTGGGAGAAGAGACCAACACCCACCTCACTACAACCTCCTTTCAGGGAGCTGTAGAGAGCAAGACGGTCTCCCCTCAGCCTCCTCTTCTCCAGACTAAACAACCCCTGTTCCCTCAGCCGTTCCTCATCAGACTTGTTCTCTAGACCCTTCACCAGCCTCGTTGCCCTTCTCTGGACATGCTCCAGCACCTCAGTGTCCTTCTTGTACTGAGGGGCCCAAAACTGAACACAGTACTCGAGGTGCGGCCTCACCAGTGCCGAGTACAGGGGCACGATCACTTCCCTACTCCTGCTGGCCACACTATTCCTGATACAAGCCAGGATGCCGTTGGCCTTCTTGGCCACCTGGGCACACTGCCGGCTCATGTTCAGCCGGCTGTCGACCAACACCCCCAGCTCCTTTTCTGCCGGGCAGCTTTCCAGCCACTCTTCCCCAAGCCTGTAGCGTTGCATGGGGTTGTTGTGACCCAGCACTTGGCCTTGTTAAACCTCACACAATTGACCTCGGCCCATCGATCCAGCCTGTCCAGATCCCCCTGCAGAGCCTGCCTACCCTTGAGCAGATCAACACTGCCGCCCAGTTTGGTGTCATCTGCACTCAATTGAATTTAACAGTTTAAGAAGTTATCAACTCTTCGGATGAAATGCAGTAGTGATCAGGTTTGTGGTCTGTTCCAGTCTAACTTCAGTACTGCTTTAATGAAACTAGTTATTTGTAAATAAAAAGTCAAATATTTAATGTATCTCAAGTAACAGGGCAGTAACTTGCAGGTCAATAGTGGTAACATCTAAATCTATGACAAATCTTTGAGGGAAACATCTAACCCTGCTCACAGGAGCGGACAGCCTGTTTTCCAAAGCTTTTCACTGATTTTTAATGAATCAAATTTTCATCTCAAATATCCAAATCAATATGGCAAACAGGCTTTGCTTTCCTGATGACTTTCACTGCGATCTGCACATAACCAACTCTGGAAGACATGGTGTAGAGTCTACATTTTTCTAAACATTTGGAAAAATACAGCCTTTCATCCAAGTATCTCCGATAACATCGCAAACTATTAATGAAACTTCAAAGAAACAAGCAGACATTTTTCTTTTCAGGAGATGGTAATTAAATGTTACAGCACTTATCTAAGGTCAGAAAAATCAACCTAAAGTAAACTCAGCAACAGAACCCAGAAATCCGTTTTTTTGTTTGTTTGGGGTTTTTTTGCATGAAATTGAGACACTTGCCTCAGCCACGTAAACCTACAAGCTTTTTCCAGTTAGCTAACAAACAACCAAATATGACCAATTGTGTTTTATATTCAGTATTAAGTTAGGAGTTGCTACTAGGAAAGAGCCACGTGGAGACAAAGTGAGTTTTACATGTTGGAATCCATACCAGGTGTGAAGAGCCATTGTTGGTCACCGAAGGCAGGCTGGCCCAGCGTTCGTTTTCCAGTTCTTCCATCACTTGGTTCATTGCGCTTTTTAGCCACGTATCCACAGACACACCGATCTGCTTCAGCAGATCGAGACGGGCTTCTGCTTTCAGCTTAATTATCTGAGGAAATAAACACGCACAAGTCAGAATTCTTTCAAGATTACATTCACTCCTTGCTACGATTCAAACGCGTTATTTCCTGATCCGCAAATTACTCAGGTGGCTCCGAAAGCTGCTCCATGCGGAAACGAGTCCGGTTCTTCATTTCCTTGCCTGCAGGAATGCGGTGTGAGCCAAGAGACGGGGAATGATTTTTCTAGAGATGTAAAACTACAGGCACAGCCGATTTCACAAGTTGGTGTTTTTAAAATAACATCTATTAGTTTATGCTAACTTTTTATTCATGTATTCTAGTGGTCAGTTAGTTTAGATTATTTTCAAAGTGCAAAAACCCAGACAAAAGCCAGTGCTTCACAGTATTTTTAAAATTAGGAATACTCCTGGGCTGCAGGCCCTGGATGCCCTTTCGGCTAGTGACTAAACTGGATGTGATACACAAATAAATCCGATGCAATACACACACACAAACCCACTAACCCCCCAAATGAGGCTATTTTCCATCAGCACTTGCCAGAGATCACAGGAAGCTTATTTGTTATGGAAATAGAATATCTTATAATTCCAAAATTAAATAAATATCACACTTCAACAAACAGTTTCATGATTTTTGTCTTTAGAACAGAACGAAAATTCAGGTTTTCTGACAGCTGAGTTCACTTCAGCATCCTGGCACGCTTTCTGACCAATGGAGCCAAGGCTTTAACAAATTCATGGCAAACCACCACCCTGATCCAAATTACTTAACAATCTAAACAGAAGGAACGGCAAGAGTAGCATGAAGAAATTCAGAATTTCAAGGAAAGAAAAGCAGAATTTCAAAGATCGCATCAACAAGTGGGGGGCAAACCTAGGAATAAAATTGAGGATATTTATGTCCAGTCCAGCCCTATCATCACCATCCTGTTGCACTTGCTCATCAGAGGAACAAAACCCAAGTGATTTACCAAAGATCCTTCAGTGAGTCACTGATGGAGGCAACAACAGAAACCCACTGAACTGCCCTGGAGTTTCTCCTGCATTCCCTTTCACAGCATTGCTCATTCTCAGCAAGTTACTGTGGAAGTAGCAAAGTTTCATCTCCTTTCTCACCCTTCCAGCCCCTTCCACGGGGATCAGAAGCACCTTACTTCAGCATCACTGCCTGTATCGATAGATCCGAGTTATCAGTGGCACTGGGAAACCAAGCAAAACCAGCAAAAATAGATGGGTCTAAGCAAAAATTAGAGGGAAATCACTTTTTCTGTAGTGGCTGAAGCACAGTAGATTATGTAAGAACATATGTACAGTGAATTAAAATGCCAAGTGGTGCTACACAGATTGTTATCTCTCTTATGAATATCCTTACTATATAGAAAATTTTGTGTTGAGCCGAAATGATACTGGTATTTTTCTTCTTTTTGACATGCTGCTGCACTTTACTATTATCTTTCTATTAAGAAGATAAGTCAGAAAATAAATGATTATAACTTTCATTCAGCTGAATCCCCAAACATGGGTCCATTTTCACTTTAATTGCGAAGGTGACTTTAAACCTGTTTCAAACAATGAAACTCCTTTTGAGAGATATTATTTTTAATTCCGTTTAGAAGAAATGTGATTTTTAAAAAGTAGATAAGTTATTAGAGTAGAATTTATTATGTGAAATGTGTCTTCATATGGGTACAGCTGCATGCACATGCTCTCCCACATAATTAGGTATGGAGGCCAAAGGATCGGACAAGTCTGAGAAGTATTTCCCACGGGAAAAGCCAAAGCAAATCAGCCAACTGAAGTTTTCACTTCTCCGTGCAAGCGGTCTTTAGGTGAATGATTAACATGTACTGTAAATACTGTTCATATAGCTGAGAAAATGAGGAAAAAAGTAAAATATATTAATATGCATTACACTACTTCAGTCGATATTCAAAAAATACTGATTTAAAAAGAATAAAAACTCCAAAGATCGATCCATACATCAGCATTTCCATTTGAAAGGCAGATCCTTTCAATTCAATTGTGGCATCAAGCATCTTCTGAAAACCTTCTAAGTTAGTATGGCCCAAGCCCCAACCCGAGCTTTGTAAATATTTACAAAAGCAATATCTATGAGAAGGTCTGAAATCAGAAGTGTTAGATGGTGTTAGAGTTTTGAGTTCCAGGGGTGAATGGAGTAAGCGTTTTATCCCTGTACTGGTCTTAGAAAGGCAATACCTCTCACTTAGTTTTCTTCCTTTTGCCCCTACTTCTGTTAGTTTGTATATTTTAAAGCTGTAAGAACATGGAAACAATAAAAATTTTAATTAATAGTTAACCGTTTCTTTGGAAAAACTTGTTTTAGGAGCACTTATCAAATTGAGAAGTGGATTTCTCACTATCAAGCTAAACAGACAATACACTTTTAAACCAAAGATGTTAGCACAGAAGGGTTGCACCAAAAAAGCTGAATCCAAGGATGCCAATTTCTGCACATGAACACACCTCTCTCCTGTTAATAAGTATTCAAGATTTTGAACAAAAACACTTTCTAACCACATCTGATTTGAAAGAAGGGGAGATGAGTGGCTCTGCAGCACCCAGTGAAGATGAGCACTGATCCTGCCTCTTATTTGGACGCTCCTACACCCAAGGTGAACTACCTGCTAGCACAATGTTGGAGCATTGGAGGTCAGCTCCAACCTTGGCAGCTGCATATTAACACGCAGATCAGACATCTGTAGTGTGAGAACGACCTAGTCAAAGGCAGTTGATTCATATGGGGTTGATTTGTGACTGTGGTAGGGCATGGGTGGGTTAGCGGCTTCTGTGGACACATCATCCTTCTATTGTTTTTTTTGAAACTGTGATAGATTGACTTAATGCAGGTCAAGGCAAGTCATTTGCTTTAGCTTGTTAATGAGAAACTCCCCATTTTATCACGTTACCAAGCTGAGGTGCCTCCGTGTATATACGTACTTGTGGAGTAAAGTAGCTATCCCCTAATTTGTCTTTATATTCTGACATTATATTTGGAGGATTTTCCGTAAGCCTTCAACAAAAGTTGCCTAGGAAATGATCAGCCTAGTTGTTTTGCTGTTTTACCTCGTTATGCAACTTCCAATTAGCTTGAGTTATGCAACAGCAATAAACATTAGTCTAGGCATGCTATAAACATTTGTAGTTCATATTAGCACTCAGTCTGCTGTAAACCATGTTGTTTGTACAAACTTGTTAGCTCAAATAAACAAGCTGCTCCAAGATCCTTGACTGTACTTGCTAAGGGTCAGGCAAGAGTTTTTAATTCAAGGTACCCAGCAAATCCAATCGAGTTACCCCACTCTATTTACACATAGTAGTCTTAATACTCAACAAAAGTTTGTTCCAAACCACAAATGTTTTGAGTTTCATTCCATTGCAGACAAGCCATAAAAGTACTTACAGTATTAGGTCAGGCCTACACTTGAAAGATGTATAACACTATTTACAAGCACACACATATATTTTTACCTAAATGATTATACTGGTAGACCAGGGTTAACAGTTTCCTACCTATATGAAAAAAAATAAAATACCAGACAGTAGTGTAACTTTGTTCTGCTTCTCACACAGGAGCAGCTACATATTTAAAAATACAGGCACTTCATTCAAATGTCACTATGTCTAAATTAGCTGGGGTTTGATGCCTTCATTATGCCAGAATAAAATGCTAAGTAAGAGAGAAACAAGGGATCACCTGGAGGAAATACTGGTGTTTTCACCAGCAACAAGCTTTTCTGTATGTGTACCCAGGCACAAGGTAGGCTCTTCCCTTTGGAAGGCGAGGTTTCTGCAAGCAGGAGTCCTGACTTCATCAAGGAGGGACCCACCTTGCACAAAGGATGCAACTTCAGCTTGCCCAGCCTTCTCTTTCAGTTTCTGATGTGGGAAAGTAGTCAGAAAGTGATGCATTGAAATAGGAAGAGACATGGTGTACTTTCTGACAAATCACAGATTTGCATTACACTGCAAAACCACACAAGACTACAATACCCATAAAAAAGGATGCACTAGCTCTCAAAGCCTTGTTCCCTCGAAAAGATCATGTATTTCAAATTAAAAACTAAACAAGGCTTTAATCATTGATTTTCCTTCTCAACAAAATGGACTCTAGCAGACACACATGCCACACTTCCTGACTGAGTGACCTCCACTGACAGAAGCTCATAGACTTGAAAATGTTTTGAATCGAGTAACCACTTATATTCCCAGCAATACTAAGTATCTCCAGGAAGGCAGCTGAGTTTCGAAAGCAGAAGAATGCTGGAATCCAGCACTCGCTCTGAAATCTGGGTGCTGCCCAAATTTCATTGTTATTAAGTCGCACTGTAGGACAAATATTTTCCTATTTAATAGTGAAATTGCTATTTACAATTACTATTTACCAATTACTATTCAATAGCTAAGGACTGGGATATCTTTACACTGATTTAAAAACCGTCAGCCACCCACAAAGTTTACAAACAGTGTTCTGGGTGGTTCCTGCTTCTCTGAGCTGTTCTTTTGCTATAGCTGATGGTAAGTTATAAGAAGATGAAAGGAAAAATCCCAAAGTTTTTAAAAATATAAATATTGTTATCTATTTCTCACATACCTATCGTTGCTCTACATGGAAGAAGGAATAGTTTTGTTTATTTATTGTTCCAGTCTTAATTAAGTAAAGGCTTTAGACCTACAGCTTGCACAAGATGAAGATAAACAACTGCTTTGGAAGTCATGAAAATTAAAACTGGCAAGAATACATTACATAGCCGTTCTCTGTTCCCAGAAAGAAAAGGGTTTATAAGAAACCAAGTGTTCATTTACATCCCACAAACACCTCGGCTGCAAGTCTTTTAAAGTAATTTATAAAAGTGTTGGGGTAAAAAGCAAACACAGAAATCCAGCAAAGCTGATCTTATGTGGCCTCTTAAATATTTTGGTTCATGATTGTTAAGATCAGTTTTGAATGGAGTTTCTTGAAAGTAGAGTTGTTTTATTTTCCACGATTTTTCCAGGGTGCAGAACAAGACCGTGACCCCTGCCCATTGGAGAGTGCTTCTCTCCCTGCTGTATGTTCCCTGTGCTTTTCGCTCCGTACTAAAGCCACCTGAACCCCCCTGCCAAGCCCATATTTTTTCTCTTAAAGAATTCAGATTTATTTTAAACAAACATTATATTTACAAGCACGTTCAGACATTAAAATCAGATTAAATTAGGATTACAAGTAGACCTAAGCCATCTTCTGTGAGAAATATTTTACTGCAATCTCTTTCTAGTGGCAGGAACAAAACAATTAGCGGGTTGGACAGTCTCATTTGGCAAATTGTTTTAGCTAGGAAGAAAACAACATGGAAAGGTTGGAAAGATAATATCTTTATTTTTCCCATTTAGAGTAATTTTTGTTTAAATTCTAGGCTTTTTTAATTAAAAAAGTATGAAAATGAAACCTTCTTTTAATGAGAAATACTGTATCATTTAAATTTTGGGCCACCAGAATTATTTGCACAGTGATAGGTAGAAGTAACTAGGAGTACAGTAAAAACAAGTATTGGAATGCCACAAATTTCTCAAAACGCAAGGTAAGCCCTCCCCCGCAAATCAGTTTTAAATTGCAGGCCAGTGCTATTAAAGTAGGGATGCGTGAGCAAATAATCCATGAAGCTCAACTTTCACTGCCTTGTTGATATCTGGGGTGGAAAGTTAGCTATGCCAAAACCATGTCAATCAAAAAAAAAATCCTACCCAACACGACTCACCTAAAATTTTGATCCCTGAGGCACAAACTTGAGCTCAGCCTTGAAAGGGGAGTCTATCAGTAACTTTAGCTGTACAGTGTTCGTCTGCAGCACTGCAAATCAAGACCATATGATGCCAGAGATTTATAAAGAACAGGTAAGAAGGATTTTTTTTCTGCTCTAACCTGTGTTTCCTTTGTCTTCACTGCGGCCAAAAAAATACACTTGCTACCTGGCTCCAGCGAAGCTCAGCCACTGCTTGCAACAGAGCGACTGCAGCGAGTCCTGCAGCAACCTGGAACCATCAGCCCCTGTGAATTCACCTGGCCAGGACCGAAAACCCCAAACCCAATACTTTTTCTGCACCAGCTAGGGAACTAGCTAATAAATGACATTTTTCAACACAACACTGAGTGGGTTTAAGTGGGAGGATGGGTGGGAAGTTTCTACAGATATTACAGCAGAGTTAGCTAATTTATATGCTCAATATTCTGCATGGACTTAAATCAAACGAGACTGCTAGGGTGAAGCAAACAGGAAATGAAACACTGACACAGATAACATGTCTCAAGAGTGAATGCCAAGGTTAAGAAAACAGAGGTGAAGCTATTACTGGAGAAGAGCCCACCTGCGTAGCTCCAGCCCAACTGGCAGGCTGATTTTTCCCATGCTCAAGCATATAAAAACATTAGAGGTTCCTAAACAGAGAAAGCGGTTGGTGAGGAAGGAGATGGAGAGTAGGATCGAAGCATTTTGTAGGGTTTAAGAAGTTATTCGCAGGCTACTGGTAACAGGACTGAATGGAAATTACCAAAATTCTCTAAGTAGAAAATGAAATGTATTTAAAAAGTATGTATGCAAACCTTTTTTAACATATTTCTCTGCAGTCCTGGTAATGAATATCGGTTCTTAGTATAGTGAAAGATGCTGCATACATTTCATAGTCAAAAGATTCAGTAAGATTTAAGCAGAGGCTGGACTAGAAACACCCCCAAAGCCCCTAACCTGAACGACTCTATGAAATGACACCGCTTTCAAATCACAGGTTTAAGGAACTGAGCTGGATTTACAGTGTGATCCACCTTTCAAAAGAACTGACTAAAAAAAAAGACAAAAAGAAAATCTACAGAACAAGCAACATTAATATTCTTGTAGCCCAGACTAATCCCTGATCTCTTTACCAAAAAGATCTGAGAGACAGTCTACTGCCTGAAGTCCTACAGCAATTATTCTTCATTTCAGCAACATTTAAAGTCATGATGACTATTATTTGTAGGATGTTTTCAAAATGACTTATCCATTGTTTCCATATATAAGGATATCTAGCCTTTACAGTACATGGGGATCTATAAGATATATACAGAGTAAATATGGCTCTTCGGTTGACTATATCCTTCCAGGAATCTTTACAACTGTGTTTCATCATTAGCTGCAAAACATCTCCGTGTTTGTTCCTGCCCCTTCATCCCACAAAATACCTTCCTCTGTTAAATGTCCACTAATGAAAAAATATCCCTTATTATTATCATCGTGAATTCATACACCCCAGTCTTCTAAAGACTTCCTTTCTCATTGCTCATACCAGAACAGGCAGGCTTGTCAACAAAAATATACTGTGAAATATTTAAGCAGGATCTGAGCATACTGCATGCTCTCCAAATTTCTCATTTACAGCAAGTCCCTGAAAAATAATTATCAGAAAGTATTAATTCAGGATAAAAATTCTCAAATATGACAGTATAATTTTTGCAACACTGCAGTCAGAGTGATTAAATGTTTGGATACAGCTGATGAAGTACTAAGACTTGTACATCTTCATAATACCATTATACAGCTTCAGGGCTCTGATGATGTTCTTCTCAACAACGACATTCTCATCTCTGCAGATGTCCTCACTAAACTGCTTTTCACCTAAAGAGTTCAAAATTCCTGACCTGTGGATGTCAGTGGCATTTTTCCAGGCTAGTCCTCATTCTGCCTAACTGGAAAGACTAACAGGTCCTACAAATCTCATACCGAGAAGGCAATCTGTTTACTTAGCACAGCTCTCCCAAGCATATGTTTCCTGAGCAAAGCCATAGATGGGACCAAGTGGCATTTTACAATTTCAACTTTTTTTGGGCTGGTAGCCTTATTCCATTTCATTTATTTTAGTGAAGCATATGGAATTAGCTTTTCTCACATTTCTTATGAGCAGAGAACGACACCACTCTTGCAATCGAAAGGTTCAACTGCAAGAACGCACAAATAACAACAGGCTGAAACGTAACTATGTCTACTTGAGATGCAGTAGGACCACATGCAGCATATGATTAATAGATTAGATCCTAAGATAGAACAGGAGCCCAGCCAGCAAACACAACTGTTATCACAGCACTGTAATAAATATTCACAGCCAAATATAAGAGGAGAGAGAAAACAGCCCTTCATTTACAATTAAAAATGGACCTAAGCTTCTGAACGAATCAAACGAAGTAAACAGCACCATAATGAGTCTTAATCAAATCTTATCTGGTACAAATACTCTCTTGAGAGTTGTAGATATCCTAATGATGAGACAAAATGCATCCCCCTATAATTAAGTGGAAATAGGATTAATTGCTGTGCAGGTCCCAAGATCTTCCTTGAGCATAGACCTGAGCACAAATGGGAAATCTCCCATCATCATTGAGAAAAATTATGTCAGCCCTGGGACCAACTATGCTGCTCGGTAAGACTCACACCGGGCTATCAAAGCATTGGAGTCTTTAGTCTGACAGAGACAAAATAAGATGAGAGGAAGAATTCAAGTAACCCAGCCTCAGGGTCCAGGAGGCAGGCTGAAAGAAGGATTATAGAAACCAAGGAAATAGCTTCAACTTTTCTATTCCCTTATTTCTGCAACACAGATCAGTGGAGACAGCAAATTTGTGTCTCCAATAGTTTAAAGGGACACAGGCAGTAGAGAAATGGAAAGCTGTTTTAAGGCAAATCAGATCTATCCAATTGGCTGAACTAACAGCCAAAAAATGCCCAGCAACCTTCCTTACTGTTGTCACAAAAATGAAAGCTTAAAATACTGAAGTTCCAGTTCAGTTACCTGAGTTGGTTGAGTCAGTGCAAAGGAGCTACAAGAATAATTTATTTTCTGAAATTACTGAATTTCAAAGGCGTCGACCTCCTTTACAGATGACCCTTGAATTGTTCCACCTTCAGTTTAAACAAGCACCCTCTGCTCTCAGTGCTTGCTTTTATCAAAATCCAGCCTTTGATGCAGCTGTAGTTAAATGCTGTTTTGACAAGGATGGAGCTCCTCTGGATCTAAACTCTACAGTGTAGCATTAACCACAGTCAGTTTTAGCACTCTGCCAGTGTCAGAGGTATTATCAGACATATTGTAACACTTCCTTTAAAAACAAGCAAGCAAACCAAACAAAAAACCTTTAACAAAACAGAAACTTTCAATTTTTAAGAAGAAAATATGGGTTCTGGTTATCAATTACCATTGGTCATTGTATATTGTCTGTCATGTATCAATTGTACAGGAGCACCCTGGTGTAAGCCATATTCTTCCAAACTTTAATCAATGAGTCTGCTCCCTGAAACATCACAAGGAAAAATACCTTCTATCCCAGGGAGAAAAAGATCAAAAATAACCCACTGAGCTGTGAATGTGCCAATCTAAGGTTTTGTGTTCAGGCACTACACCTTGCAGAAGACAAAAACGAAGATTTCTTCAGTATGTCTTGGTAGTATGCAGACTTCTACTACATTTCTTCGCTGTACCTTCAAATAGTGCCTGCTTCCACACTCATCGTGCTTGTCAGAAAATACCTAAGTTGCACGTATGGTACAGTTCCTCAGTTCCTCTCAGTTGTTAGATTTCAAAGGATTCAGGGTCTCTGAGGAAGAGGGCAATGAGATGAATACATCTATGCACAATACACCCTGGAGAAACCACATTACCAATATACATCATCTCTAAAAGGTTCTGACTTGGCTCACGTTGTATTATGGCACACAGAGACCCGTTTGTCTTCTGATAGTTAAGCAGGCTGGCACTACAGCAATGTGTCAAGAATGTATAATTCCCCAGGGAGAAACACACAAGTGGAAGTGGCTAGCAATGACCAAAATAGCTTTGCTGGAAGAAAGGCAAAATTTAATCCCAATGTGCTTATGAAGTTATCTTCCCCTTCAGAAATGATGAAGAAAAGGAGGAAGAGAGTAGATTTGCAAAGGAAAAAGCACCAAAGAGCAGGTCAAGAAGCCAAGATAGAACAACAGGCATGCTACTCCAGAAAGGAAATAAAAATAAAATGCATTTCAAGAGAAAAACACACACACAAAAAAAAACACCAGAGGAAGAAGGGAGAACGTCGCAGGAATGAGGAATTATGGTACACACTACCTAACACACCACGTGAGGAGAGAAAGCGTGTGCACGTAGACATGCACATGCATGTGACCTACAAATAACATTCAGCAAAATGTCCATGTCTCCAAAGTGCTAGCAGTACACACACACACACACACACGATTGTTTAGAAACAGTAAGTCCTACACATGCTGCGCTACAGCTATTGCAGGTTGATGCAAACGTTGACTTGAGGAAATTATCTCAAGGTTACGAAATTCACACCCTGCAACCCTTGTCATCTTCTAGATGTACTATCCGTTAGCTGCTTTACTCAATTAGAATAAATAGGACCTTTCCACGTCTGAGACTTGACCATCATGGCAACAAACAACAGTACATCAACCAACACTTGTTGCAGTTGCAAGCAAAGTTGCATTGATACCTTCCCAATAAAACAGTTCCGGTTTTTTTTTTTTACAAAATAAAATCTACATGTTATCATCAAAGACTTTCAGACGTGGCACCAGAGCCTATTACTTTTTTTCCAGTTACAATCACAGCAATATCCACAAAGTTTTGCAGATGGTAAGATTTAATGCAACAAGGTGATAATGAAATAACTAGAGTTAAAGGGCAAATTACTTTAAGCTGTTCACACAGGGTGCAACTATGTATGGTGTCAGGCAACCGTAAAATACCATGCCTTCAGCAATAGCCACAACTATAAATCCAATAAACAGTTCTTTGCATGTTTTGGGGACTTTTTTCTTCTGCTTTACTTTATAAATTACACACATCAAACTGACTTTCACAAAAAAGAAACAAAGCCTGGGTAATCTTTCTTTTTCCACTTTCCAAGTCCTCTTTTTCTGAATAACATGGAGGTGCTGAAAAATCTTTCTCCTTTCTAAGCCAGGTCCTTCCAATAATTGATGGGTGACTCCTGCCAACTCTACAGACACCCTTCTTTCCCCATGTGCTATCCTGAGAAGGACCTCTTTGAAGCACTGAGCTAAATCAGGTGTCGTTTTGCTTTGCTTTACTTACAGTCGCAGCTCCTTGACCCAAACGCAGTGCAGTGGGACAGGGGAAGGGCAGTTCCACGGCTCCCCTACAGCCTAAATATGTGACTAACTTTTTGCACAAATACCATTCCCCTAGCCAACCATCAGTAATTCCAACTTAATCAGTTGCACTTAAATATGCAGGAATGCTGCAAAT
This sequence comes from Fregata magnificens, assembly GCA_013389945.1. Taxonomy (NCBI): domain Eukaryota; kingdom Metazoa; phylum Chordata; class Aves; order Suliformes; family Fregatidae; genus Fregata; species Fregata magnificens. Next base: position 130,723 of record WAAD01005357.1, read on the forward strand.
GTTTGGTTTTCACATACTGAAAAGAATTACGATTGCATTACAAAAGAAACCATTTTTACTCAAAGCTTACATAGTTTATTCTTCTACGGATCATATGTGTACAAAAATCTCTTGTCTAATTAGTGGTCCTGAAATTACTTAATAGTGCCACTTAGAGGAGTGGGAACTAATAAGGGTTGAAGCAAAAAGAAAGGACCATCCCTAAGTAAAAGTAAAAAAGCTTACTGAATTCACTTACTCTTAAAAAAAATTCTATACTATGAATAACTTCTGTGGCAATATATAAAAGTCACACACACAAAGTGGTTTACACACCCACCATTCAAACACTCAGAGACAACTTTATGTCTTTGAAATACACAGTATAAAACTTGTATCAAAAGAAAAGGAAGAAAATCAGTGAAAATCAGCCAGCCGCTGAGTCTTCCTAGGCTCAAGCCCTCAGCATTTTCACCATTTTCTGCTGTAAAACAGGACACGTGTTAAATATTAGAAAGGTAAGGGACATTCTAACTATGACACACTGGCTAGTGCTGGAAAACCACGGAAATACATTACTTGTCTATATTTATGCTTTCTACCAAATACTGTAAAACACATCTCTTGGAGAAAAATATTCATGCTTTCTGCCTCTTTGGAGTACTGTTTGGTGTTTATAAGGATGCACACATATGACTCTGCATTTGCTCCTCATTAGATCAGAGAACTACATGCTAATTTTTCCCCCTTTGTTGCTTTTATGAATCACCTTCCTGGCCGTGCCCTTCTTGCCCAGTATGTTTCCCAATGGACTGCTATCCATCCCTCTGCTTTTGGAAAAGACCGCTGCCTTCTACGGCGCACTACAGGGTTTATTTCTGATCTCACATCTCTGGGGTTTTTTTATATATATAAACCTTCCACTTCTTGGCACTTCTATCCTCAGCTATATTCTGTGGCTGTGGCTGAGGAAACTTGCAATTTTGTCTCACACTCTTTTTGCTAAACCTCTCAGAAAAATCAACCTTCTGCTGGGCAAAAGTCCTCCTGTGCTCTCAAATTTCTTCTGTGCTGCACCTGCATAGACAGTAACTGGCGTGCTCTCCCCTGCTTTTGTGCTCTCTGTATCGTTCGTGCAGGACCATGGCCTAATTTCTACCGTGGAGATCCTTCTTAGCCATTACTATTGCAGCACTTACTTTCAAAGTTCTAACTTTCCAGAATTTAACAAATAAAAACCACTCCTGTCAATTTTTCTCTCCACTACCTCCCCCAAGGAAACATGCTACCTCTTTGCTCAGTTTCCACTGATTTATTGGGTTCTGTTAATTATGCATTCTTAAGACTTGCAAACACTTAAGTGCCAGACTGATTTAATTTGTACCTTTTGTAATATTTTTGTGCGAGAACCTTCTCCTCTGCAACTTCTTATCTTGATTTTTCTTTCTGCTGCTGCTTTTATCTTTCATTCTCATGCTCTCTGTCCTCACATATTTAATCATTAACTATATATATATTGAAGTACTTTGGAGTATAGCCTGTTTGAAATAGTTTACTCAAAATAAAAGGTTATTGCATTTTAAAACACTTTCTGTTAAAAGAGCATATCCTGGATTTGTTTTAAAGAGAGGCTAACATTTATCACACCGGTAGGAGGAATAATTTTACTCTGTATTTTCTAACCTCTTGAACTGTAAATCACATTCCTAATTACTTCAGGTACTCTGAATACCTAGCAGTATGAGAAGTACCTAACTGAAATAATTACGTTTGCTCTACAGTTTTAATTAAGCAACCCACTCAGCCGAAAACTAACAGATTAGTTCCTGTTGCTTGCAATAGGTTTTTTGAATCACTGGCCATGAAAACAGTTAACTTTTACAAACCCAACACTGGCAGTCAAGTATGAAGCTAGTTTATCTTTTCACGAGTCTTTCTTAGCCCAGAACAGGTCTCATAAACCTCTGTAACCCTTCCAAAAGTAGAAAGAGATACAAAGATTATTTCAAATGTTTTCCCATCGACATTACAAATTAATACATATCCTAAAAAATACTAGAACAGAAGGTACATATCAGCATGTGGCAGTTACTTCTAGAAGCCAAAAAGTGTGAAAATAGAGATATGATTACCATTTTCTGGTATTAATTCCTTCAAGCAGAAGAAAACTAGTAAACTTGAAATTGTTTTTTCTCTATTTAAGACAAAGCCCTTAAATATAGAGATTCTTGACCTTTGCACAACAGTGGAAAATGCAGCAAGTTTAATCATTCTTCATCAGAAGGTTTTTTTTAATATCATTCTTCTAAGCTTGAGTCTTTCATTAAGTTGATTCAGTGATTTGAGAAGTACGAAATCAAGGAAAAAAATGACATTCCCTGATTTTTGATGCTAAAAGCTTACATTTCCACAAACAAAATTAAATAGCTGTAACATAAATCCTCCTGTGGTAAGAAGCTGAACATGCCAAAATAATTTCCTTCTTACCTCAGCCTTGCGAATACTCTCTTTTGCTTCATCTATTTTCTGCTCCAGTTCTGCTCGGGTTTGCTCAGACATCACAGGCCCATGGCATTCCAGCTCTTCAAGTGTCTGTCAGAAATAAGAAAACACATCACAGACGTAGCAAATGCTAGCAAGCCATTTACATGATAAATATTTATGACAAATCAGGGAAATTATTGTTTGATTGGATGCTGGGTTGACCGACAATAGCCCGTTCCAGGAAAAAAGACAACGACCAAGGCAAAACACCATTTAAAAGCACAGTATTTCACATGGAAATTCCACTTAAGGGAATGTTTCAGCATCTTCATGAAAACATGACATTGCGGTATGAATCAGCTCATCTATATGTTTATATTTACATATTTAAAATGAGTATGTTGGTCCATGTTTCTGTCAGGTTGAAAAAGAACATCTCAAACACGGAGTAAGAAGTTGCTAATGGCAGCCCTGCTGTAGGGGAAGCCAAGACAGGTTTGCTGCCTTTACAGGAACGTTGTCTCCAGAGGAGAATTTGCTGAATCACAGAAGACACGTTGGAGTTTCTTAGCTTCATGTACCTTATGTTGACTGTACAGATCCAAATGAAAAATAACTAAAGCATGTGATTGCACAAAATGTCACCAGTTATCTGCAAATCTGTGACTGGTTCAGTGACTGTTTATGCATTTTGCGTTAAATAGTCTTTGTAGAAAGAGCAGAAGGAGCATCAGGTGCTAAGACCAGAATCCAGGATGCTCCCTCCTTCCTCTGAGGAGAGTTTTTCCTACCATATTTTGGTTACATACTCTGTTAATACCCTCTGCCTGATGCTACAACTTCTGTTTTTTGCTGTAGAGTCACCCAGGCTCAGCAGAAGACAGGTAAGATGGTAAACACCTACTTTGATCTTGCTTCGTGCGTTCCCCTGGGTAGTTTGAGGAATGGCTCAAATCTCTAAAGACTAAAGGGGAACTAGAAGCCAGGTCCCCCACTTCCTGGGCTGAAACTCATTGAATATTATACAATATTACAGATACTATAGTATAGACACATCCTCTTTAACTGCATTTAATGCAGTCTATGCAAGTTAGGCTTGACCCGAGCATGTGAAAACAGATGTTTTTAGGCAGAAGTTAGCACAAGAATTTAGCTTGGGTCCCAACACTCTCCCCAAACAAGAGCATGAGAGCCTTGCCATAGATGTTTAAGGAACTCGGTGACCTAAGGGATGCATTTCTACTGGCTGACTTTATTCTCACTCCTAGGCAGTCTCAGCTGCATTCCAAAATACAGCTACCTGAAGCCCGGTAGGACGTCCAAATACAGCCCCCTAGGTTCTTCTATCTTGAGCCACATACGTAGAAACAAATTTATCAATACACACTTAAATTTGTGTCTTCTCATTAGATTTAAGTGCACATTACTTGTGAATTTTTCTAGTGTTGAAAAGACTTTTGAAAACCAAATGAATATTTTTTTTCTATGGGTAATATATACATGATATAGTGGAGATAAGAGGACCCCTGAAACTTTAGTTTGAACAGAAGGATGCTGTGTAGGATAGAGGTAGGTCTGCAAGTTATTTGCAGTAAAGTAGAAGCTGTAACTTCAGATTTACATGGGAATAACAAAACTTATTGACAAACCAAAAAGTTTGAGGAGCTGCTAACCTGGCAGTTTGAGCGTACCATGCCAAGAAAGGATAAGATGAAAAAGGCAGGTTGCCCAGAGAGACAACAGGACAAAAATAATTCCTGGGTGCTTGTAGCAGCTCCTCTTTCATCGAGTGGGGAGCTGCAACAAATAAAACCTGTAAACGAAAGTTTTCCTAACCTACCCGTTGACTGTGGATGATGTTTTTGTGCTCACGGGCTACCCGGGTAGCCCATTTCCGAGCCTCCTTGTTGAGGCTGTGCTCTTCAGTCGTTCCAGTTTCTGATTCCAGTTGTCGACTCTGAAACAGAGAACAACAAGAGAATGAGTCATGACATAGACCCGGGGCTACCTCTGTAGATATGATGACGTTTAGTTATAGGATAACTTTATATTACATTTATCAGCCTGGGATCTCGTTTCATACAAAACAAGAAAGATTCAACAAAGCCAACTCTCTTCCTTATGAACTTTGTGATGGTACCATGTTGTGGAGAGCCAATTACAAGAGCAAATCAAAGTTCAAAAGAAATCACAACTCATTATCTCAGGAAAATCAGTGGGACACTGAATACAGTTCTACTGCAATGAAAGACATTCACGATGAATAAAACTGAAATACTATTTCACCCATACGCTGTATCAAAGAGATGAAGAATAACTAGCCAAGGAAGTCACCTAATTTCTAAACTAAACATGCATTATAGAAAGCAAAGATGAAAGGTTAAGTGTGATCCAATTGGCCATTTAGGCTCATTCTTTGTAATTTGTGATCAAATCATAACGCCATCAAATATTTTAAAACAGCATAGCCATTTCTGTCCAAAACAAAAATTTGTCTGCAAAACAGTAACTCAAATTTCAAATCACATTTTTGATATTGTTTCATCTTATGCCTGCTTTTATTGTGTCAGTAACAAAAAAAAAAAATTCTCCCGCTCAAGAAATGCCAGCTAAAGCAAGATGAAGTACTTCTCTATCATCTACAGATTGAACAGAACCCATTTGAAACTCTGAAGACAGACTTCCCAGCATTTAGTTACTGAAATCATTCCTAATCTTTCTATAATTTCCATTACTGCCACAGCAACTGCTCTGTGCATTTACGTACGCATCTCAGTGTTTAGGATGCAAATCGGTTTCTATCTTTCCACTAAAGTAGGTTTCCTGGTATTCCTTCTATATTTGTGGGGATTCTGTACACATTTACTGCACCTATACTGCCTAAGGATAAGTAACTTAATAATGATTAAGTTGGAGAGAGTCCAGCAAAGGGCCATGAAGATGATGAAGAGGCTGGAGCATTTCTCCAATGAAGGGAGGCTGAGAGCTGGGACTGTTCAGCCTGAAGAAGAGAAGGCTCAGAGGGATCTCATCAATGTGAATCACATCACACACACGCATCGCACAAATATGTGAAGGGAAGGTGCAAAGAGGACAGAGCCAGGCTCTTCTCGGGGTGCCCAGTGACAGCACCAGAGGCACAGGAGGTTCCCTCTGAACATCAGGAAACACTTTTCCCCTGTGAGGGTGACCGAGCGCTGGCACAGGTTACCCAGAGAGGTTGTGGAGTCTCCATCCTTGCAAATATTCAAAAGTCATCTGGGCACGATCCTGGGCAACCGGCCCTGGACCAGATGACCTCCAGAGGTCCCTTCCACCCTCAACCAGTCTGTAATTCTGTGATTTTTTTTTTCTGAGCCAGTCTCATACTCTTCCCATCAGTAAAATTAGCTGTGAGATGACATTATATTCACCCCACCTTCCCAGGGCGTGCTCCTGGCACAACAGAACAGATTCTTACAACATACGTTTCAGTGGTTTCTCCAATTTAAGTTAATCAATGCTCTGAAGGGCATCCTCAAGAACAACTCCTCTTCCTGGGTGACTTGCTGACTCATGCACATCTCACTACCGAGACAGTCACTGCAGTCCAGAGCCACCCTGCACTCCTTTGTATCACAAGTCCTCTTTGGGCTGATGTAAACTTGCACAACTTTTGAGATCAACTGTAAAAATCCCCCTATGAATTATCACTCAAGAAGAGAGAGTATGCTTAGTGCTGCTCAAAACAAATTGAGGTTGTGTATGCAAACGTGAAAGAAATCGCCATTTCATTCATTTCTCTCTCTCGCTCTCAACTCTATGACAAAAGACAAGGATTTTTCTCCGTTGTGTGTGGTTTGAAACTAGAGAAGATCCCACAACTATGCAGAAGTTGTTTAGGAAGAAGTTCAAGGTTAGCCAGCAGGAAAAAGGTAAGAGAGCAGAAAGACAAGGAATTATATTCAGGCTAGGTGAGAAGCCTCCAGCTGATGCAGAAGAAGAGACGCTGTTATCAGGTATTTCAGCAGGACAAAGTGGTACAATTTGTGTCAAGGAAGGAACACAATTTTAATACCAGCATCTGGTACAGACCGGAGTAAAATCAAGAGATACTGGGAAGCAAACCAAAGGGATTTTGAAAGCAAGATTTTTATGCCTTTAGATTACACTGCCCTCATGGGAGAGGCAATAATACTAACTTATGCTAACATCCTATCAGAGAATTTAATTGAAAATGAGGCAAAAATTGGTTCAGTGTGTTATTTTGTTCAGCTAAGCTCCTTTTCATCAAAATTGAATCTCGCCTTTCTTCTTATTCATCTTCTTATTACAAGAGAGCTAGGCGTAGCGGATTCAAGGGGTTGTGAAGATGATTTCCAACAGTAGAGGCAAGCAAAAGAAAAGGAAGACAACCCCTACACGTACACACACACACTCCTACCACAAGGCTCTGAAATACATCTAATGCTTCAGGCAACTTATGGGCCACTTTCTGCCTCTATTTCAAGAAGCTGTAACTCAGCCAAGAAGCTTGCAGTGCTTCAACTTGTCCCTACAGAACGCCTTAAGGCATATATTGATAGACATCAAAAGAGGGGTGGAGGGGAGGTAGCATCCCTGCGTTGCCCACAGTGACCAAAAAAAAAAACCCCCAAGAGGCTTTTACAATCCACTATAAGATGTCAAGAGATTTTAGCTCAAAGCCAGAAACAAACATTTCCATGAAGTTCACCCACTGGAGTGGGACACAGCCACAAAGCCCGTGTTAGTGGTATTTTCAAAGTAAAAGGCATTGTTAGATGAGGTGTAGAGCAGCCCAGAAGAGGAGGAGGTAAGGTATAAGCACGTGGTTAGCTCTGGTGTGAACAGGTAGGAAGGCAAAGCTGCCTACAAAGCAAAGAACTGGCAGGTGCAGCTCTCTTCACCCATCTCCTCACTTTAAATACTAAGTGGCTTTTGCCCGCTTTTATTGAGGTGGCTTTATACGGCCTTGTTTCTTCATTATTGTTTGACCTCTTTAATTACCTTCGTTAAGCTACTCCACTAGGTGATTGCAACACGTGGATTTATTTAGGCACATCCAATCCTTAAGATAACATTTGACCTCAGTTTTTTCCCGGCTTATTGGAGTAAGCATTTTTGTACAGCTTCTTCCACAGCTTCCAGCTGAGTCTTAACATCTGCAAATCTCAGCAGAATCGTTTGACATTGCCTCTCCCCTATAAAACATCTCATAACGAATTTTCAACATTCCCATTGGTCTTGCTCCTATTCAGCATCTCATTTTCATTAAGAAAGAAGACAGACTTCTTTTCAGCCGCTTGATAACCTTCTGCATTATCCCAAGTGTGGTTTTGGTTTTTAATCTATTTATCAAAAGCACTTGACCAGAAAAATGAATGCAAACTTTGTGGCTACTCCTAAGGGCATACTAAAAAAGAAATGAATTGTTATTGGATCAGAGTGGTTATATTAGTTATTCATAAAGCAGTATTGTATCCAAGCAGACCTCACCCTTGCTTCAAGGTCTAAAAATAAACAACATAAAAATGGGGTAATAAAAAGAGTTGGGGAGAAACCTGGAGCTGTGGTCTGTGTGGATACCAAAAATACAGGCAAAAGCAGGAGACCAGATCTAGAGGCAAAATTTGGTCTCCTGGGGAAGAAGCTGAAAACAGGGACTCCTAAACTGCACAAGACCAGGGAAAGCGGTAGAAATACACAGTCTGAAAACTTGGCCAAGAAGACAGTGCAAGGAGACAGGTTTCAAAGCCATCAGGACCTGGAATGCTTCCTGAATAAATGGAGCCGGTATCACAGGGTGGGACTTCACCTGACCTGTAAAAGACCAAGCTGCTGGCACTTAAGAAGGCCATGAAGGAACTTATAAGCAGAGGAGCAGTAGCAAGCTGGCTGGCATGGAAGAGTATATGCTTCAGGAGGACTTCAAGGATGACTTGAGAAGTCAGTATCCTCAGGTAAAGACAGGCTAGAGGGGTATATCAAGTAAGAATTAAAAATCCCACTGCCATTTAAATAGGTATGAAGAAAGGAGCTAAACCAGAGATTTATCTGCTATAGACATAAAAATCAAAAGTGTAGGGAAGAAGGTGGGGGAACTGAAGAGTCTGGTCCTAACCTGATTTACTAAATTAAGCTCTTGCTTAAGTGTTTTCAGGACTGGAACTTGATGGTGGCAAGACGTCCAATGACTCAGTTTAACCTCTTCCAAAAAAGAGGGAAACCAAAACCACTTACCATGGCCAAGGAATGAAGGAAGAGCCAAAAAACCTGAGCTAAACATAGATGGACATTCTGCTGTTCTCTCAGGGTTTGGATTACAGTGAAAGCAGTGTTTAGTGCTAAAAATTCAATCAGTAAACCAACAGAAAGTACTAGATGACTCCAACCAGCTCAAGAGCTTAAAGGCTAGCAACGCTGTTTCTTAAATTAACAAATGCATTTAGTCTGTAGACACATGTTGCTTCTCCATTTTTGTCTGAAATGTTGTTGCAGGTGCAGAACTGCCTTATGACAGGGACAAACACAGAGCTTGCATTCTCTTATTTATGCAGTTATATCTGGATGCAGATGGCACATGTACAGTTTTAAGAGCAGAAAAGAAGTTGGCTCTTAAGCCTAAAAACTCTTTATTTTTGTAGCTGAAGATGAAAAAAGTTTGCTTGAACAAAGGAAAAAAGTAGTAAACATTTATTGCATGCACATCACCAACATGAAACACACCTAAAAATCATAGATATTTCTTTTAAAGAGGTGAAAATAAGAGGTTACCATGCCAATGTTGAAAAGCAAGCTCAACCTTATGATCAACACTTCTGGGGAGGAGGAAGGGATATGCATGACATTTTTCACACAACTGACAGCTAAACACAGCAGTTATAAGAAAATTGTGAGTCAAGTGTGGTGCTCATTTTAGTCTATTGTTGTAGAACTAATTTAATTTTAGTTTAGCCAAGAGTGAGCAAGGACTGACTCGCATTTCAGTAAATTTTCAGTGTCATAAAACAGGACACCACCCATCTTTAAAAATAAGGATTATTCACATATAGAGGGCTTTTTCCACTCAGAAGAATAAAAAAGGATCTACATCCACTATTAATAGGTTACATAAACCTCTGTACATATGGTATGATAAAGCATAAAACAAACCAACTGTTACATAACCACATTCTGCTTTTTAATCTAATAAATTAACGCCTCTTCTTGCATTGGTGAGCGCTGGGGGGTGCAGAAGGATAAGGAACATCCTGTCAGGCAGGGAGTAAAGAAAATAATTACATTTAAACTCATAACAAGAAAGATGGTTCTGGGACATCTGACCAGAGAAAGGGGATCCTGAAACTTTTTGACATCATCTGGGCTGAAAAATAGTCCTGCCATGATCACATGTTTTTTTACTAAAGAAATTTTCTATAGCAAAATATTTAAATCCCAACAAATATTGAAGCTATTGTCTGACATCTGGTGTAACTGAAACTCTCCTTACCAAAAGTACCCATGAAAGGAACAGTTGCACAGCCAGATGTATGAAATAATTTATCCGGTTGGTTTTTAGGGACTTGTTTATTTTTGAATTCTGGTGGAATCATTGTTTTTGGGGCTCACAACTAACCTACAAATGACCATAGAAATCTCCTCTGAAACATACTGTGCACACAGATTGTTGCAGCAGCTGATGCCAAGCATGTTAGCATAGGGTTACTGGAAAGGTTGTAGCTCTGTTTCTTCCCATCTCTGTTTTGAGGGGGGTTTTTTTTGGGCGGGGAAGACTAGAATCTTAAAAGTACTGGTTTTTGTTAGGTGTCAGTGATTAATACAGCTTTGNTTTGAAATTAGAGTGCAGTATATTTTGGTTAGTGTACTTCCATTCTCACCCTCATTATTTGCCTCAGCTATCACAGCAGCTGCATTCAACATCCAACTTCTCCAAAAATCTGTAGTGCATTCTATTATAACTAGAAATATGGAAAAATCGCTCTCATTAGGTAACCGAAGGAAAAAAAAAAAGAGTACCTTTTGAATCAACTTTGACACAGAGAAATTAATTTCATAGATATTTTCAGTGCAATATAAACAAAGATCTATTTCTTAAGTGTCCACTTCTTTCAAGTATTACTTCTGCTCTCTAGTCTCACTGTTAGAAATCATTCAGAGCTTTGCTTAAACAGTGTTTCCTGACTGTAAAAAAAAAAATGCTAACAGCATGCTCTCTAATTTAAAATACAGTCCATTAGGTAGTGAGCCAATTTCAGCCCATTACACTTAAAGTAATCAGAAATAATGTTAAAAGTCAACCCAAGATAAGAGAGCCAGCAACTCTAAGGTGTGGACTTTCCCTTTTCTTCAAATTAAATTTTCAATATCAACCTCAAATATGAGTATTATATCTCAGATCTTATTTTAACCATGACTGNGAATTCTGGTGGAATCATTGTTTTTGGGGCTCACAACTAACCTACAAATGACCATAGAAATCTCCTCTGAAACATACTGTGCACACAGATTGTTGCAGCAGCTGATGCCAAGCATGTTAGCATAGGGTTACTGGAAAGGTTGTAGCTCTGTTTCTTCCCATCTCTGTTTTGAGGGGGGTTTTTTTTGGGCGGGGAAGACTAGAATCTTAAAAGTACTGGTTTTTGTTAGGTGTCAGTGATTAATACAGCTTTGTTGTTCCTAGGACCTGATGGTTTTGTATTAAGCACTTCTGCTATATAGCGAAGAGATTAAAAGCCACCAATCTTTTTTTTTTAAATTTTAATCTTATTTATTTTTAAAAGTTTTTAATCTTCTCACTGAAATTAATTTTGAAATTAGAGTGCAGTATATTTTGGTTAGTGTACTTCCATTCTCACCCTCATTATTTGCCTCAGCTATCACAGCAGCTGCATTCAACATCCAACTTCTCCAAAAATCTGTAGTGCATTCTATTATAACTAGAAATATGGAAAAATCGCTCTCATTAGGTAACCGAAGGAAAAAAAAAAAAGAGTACCTTTTGAATCAACTTTGACACAGAGAAATTAATTTAATAGATATTTTCAGTGCAATATAAACAAAGATCTATTTCTTAAGTGTCCACTTCTTTCAAGTATTACTTCTGCTCTCTAGTCTCACTGTTAGAAATCATTCAGAGCTTTGCTTAAACAGTGTTTCCTGACTGTAAAAAAAAAAATGCTAACAGCATGCTCTCTAATTTAAAATACAGTCCATTAGGTAGTGAGCCAATTTCAGCCCATTACACTTAAAGTAATCAGAAATAATGTTAAAAGTCAACCCAAGATAAGAGAGCCAGCAACTCTAAGGTGTGGACTTTCCCTTTTCTTCAAATTAAATTTTCAATATCAACCTCAAATATGAGTATTATATCTCAGATCTTATTTTAACCATGACTGAGGTGGGGGAAATTAAGTCAAATCGGTTTTAGTCATGTCGGCCACACACAAGACGTGTCAAGGCACGCAGGGAATATACAGCTTTGCCAGGCTCCCACTTGCATCTGCTGAACATTTCCTTGTCTGAATGGCTGTATTTCTCCTCAGCAATAATTCCTAATGATTTATACTTTGATAAAATTAAATCATAACTTTTTTGGTGTATTTAGCTTCAAAAAAGTTGTAGTTAAAAACAATCACTTTACTCTGTTCTGGTATTAAAGCACAGACTACTCTAAATACAGAAAAAGTAGTGCATTCTCTGGGCTTGTTACTTTGGGCTTACTTACATGAGGGATTATTTTTTACTAGGGGTTTATATTTCATGAACTTTTTTGTATTTAAATATTGATCTAAACCACCAAATATTTCTATCCAATCATTATAAAAATAGAATATAACGTTATTTAGAAAACTAAAGAATTTTAAAATATTTAAACATATTTAATACTAAATATGTTTTAAATATATTTGAAATATTTAAATAAATTCAATAGCAAATGCTGAAATGTGTAAATACCTCTGCCTCTGTATGCATGCACAGAAACCTGCTAAAAGTAAAGTCTGAGTCTTCATTCCCATTTATACAGTAATTTCTACCTACTTTCAAACCCCTGAGCACTTGCAGAGCTGCAAAAACATGCCTTGCCACAAGCAAGAATGATGTCCTTTTGTAAGTATAGCTTATATAACTTATATAGCTTAATATAAGCTGCTCAGAAATTCAAGATATTCTCCTGTGTATGATAGTGAAGTGAAATTCACCCTTCTTCTCACAATCTATCCACAAAACTTGTACATCTGCGTAACGAGGGGTGAAACCCCAAAACTTTCCACCAATCTTACTGAGATGATGTTTTTCTGCAAATTACAGTGAGAAAAATATATTTTTTTCATGTCAATAAGCTGTCATACAAATAAGATTTGCCTACGTTTTTTACTTGCGTGCTCGAAGAAAACGACAGCATCAGTAATGTACAGGGGAAACTATAGTCACAGGCAGCACATAGATAAAAAACAGGAAAAAGACCTCAAAAGTTTAGTGTCAGCTTTTTGTTGCCATTATCCTTCCGCACTATGGACATGCTTTTTGTCGTCTGGCTCATTTTCTCACATGATAACGTGCAGTTTAAGGAAAAAGAATCTCTTCCAAACAGGAAACAGAGAAAAGCTGGCTAATTTCCTTTATATTTTGTCCTGTTCTTATGGCTAGGGCTTATCTGTGAAGCATGGGGACAGTATGTTTTCAACGCAACAGATTTCTGCGGACTTCATAAATATCACTTGCCTCGCAGGAGGATGTTTGGTGATTAAACTGTCACTGCACTGAATGTAGTAGCAGCAGCCTCCATGTAAAGTCAGCATGTGCTGACTGGTTTTTCTTGCGAGGCTAAAGGTATTTCAAAAGACCCTTTTATTTTTTCCATCTTGCTGTTCGCAAAGGCCCAATCCATTTTGTGAATTCATTCACTGAAAGGATTAAAGCTGGTTGGGAATGTATCAATGATTTCTTACTAAATACTTTTAAAACAAACCATTTCCTTGAAGGAAAATGGTTT
>WAAD01005357.1:144491-166290 GCA_013389945.1 Fregata magnificens
TGTTTTAAAAATTTTTTAAAACTTCCTTTTTTAAAAAAATAAATATTTGTCAGTCAAAATTAACCGAGACACTGAAACAATGTAAATAATTTAGTAACAATGAACAAATCTATAAAGTTAAACTCAAAACAGTTTTTTTAGATAATGGAAAATAGCTGATTGATTTAAAATATTTTGTAGTGGGCTTCTCTTTGTGGACACTCAAGAGTCTACATTTCAGCCAGCGTTAGTGTGATGTTGGGGAAGCAAAAATCCTGAAAATTGATGGAAAACCATTTCATACCTACCTTTCTTAGGAACACTCTCTTTTGAAGGCTCTGACTGTGCACGTCGAGAGTATTTTGAAAGTAAATTGAGCCGTGGGTTTTGTACGTGACTGAAGGATTGCATGGCAATCCATTCTATGCTCTTCTTTGGCAACAGCTCTCCCCGCATAGAACAAAATTTTGAGATGGACAATGTAAAACTAGACTTTATAAAAGCATTCAGAGCTTTTCCTATAGCTGAGTTCCACATCCATATTGTTTATAACATTCTTCTTCCCTATAATATTCACAATTTCATTCCAGTAATATTTAAGTGCTTCAAACTTTGACCCCAGTCACAGTGTATCAGGTATTTAGTCTGAAGAGAGGCCATAATTTTTCTTGGAAAAGGTTAATATTAAACACTTGATTAGATGCATTAATCACTCTACTTATATTTCTTTCAGTGTTAGTCTTCAGTGTGAAAATTATCATGCATAACCCAGAAAAACTAAAAGCCAACCGATAATCTCTCCAGATCATCTACAAAGAACATATGTGGCAAAAGAATGCTTGATAATTGTTCTTCAATTAAATGTTGTTCAATTAATTACAAAACATACAATTTCTGACAAATTCAAAAGCCTGCGCAGAAGCCCTCATTCTCTTGTACTTATTGATTAAAAATGGTGAATGTGTAACCTGCAATTGCCCAGGTAGGATCCTGTTAGGTGAGCATAATTCTATGGATCATAAAGAAACCCGTGTAATTCATTTATTTTTGTGAAAACTGGTTACAGCATAAGCAGCTAGAAGCTCAAAAAATGCAGTGCAATGAAGAAATGCAGTAATTCTACAGCCCAAGTGGGTTAGCCAAGTAAAGAAGTCACTGCATCTGAGGTAGAGACAGCTTTAGACATGAACGACTCATTCACTGCCTTCTAAAAAGCTCCTGAAGTTAAGCAGTACAAGCACCGCATGTGTACACTGCCAGACCACACAAGTGCCATGTCAAAGAATCATGTAATTTTTGATGTTGAAGAGTTTAATAAGAGTGAATTACAGTTCTATTTTACATGGGGATAGCCCTCTGGAAAAAGAACAAAATTAAATTAGTAATGGGACTGCATTTCATCAGTGCATACTAATAGCCTCCAGTTGTTATACAAGCTTCCCCATTCACATTGGAGAAGTTACCAATTATACACATCACTATCTTGAGCTGTGAAATTTTAATTCATGCCCCCAAAAGATTAGAATATCAATTACAAATGTTGTGCAAGTGCAAAAGATAAGTGTGAAGCTGATCCCCACAAATAACACAGTTAAATTGCTTTTCCCTTTGCTAACTTAAATCTCATTGTGGAAAAAGCTTTTTTTTTTCCCATTTTATATATATCTATCTTATGCATTCTGTTGCCACCTCTACATGAGTGTAAATTCAGCATCCCGAGCACGACACAAATGCCAAAGGCTGATCATAAATACTATCATATACCTCTGCTATAGTCATTCTCATAGCACTGACAGGTGAGGGCTCAATATCCACCAGCTGAACTGCATTAAAACTCTAGATGCAGAGATTGCACAAGGATGAAAACACACAGCAGCAAAGGTTAGAAAGGCAGGGCAAAGACAATTACAAAGATTCTGCTCACTGTATTGAGAACAACCAAAAAGTTCAAGTAAATAACTGACTCTATACAAAGGAGCTGGAAGAAAAATCAAAATCACAGGTTGTTAAAATGGAAAGACAAAGGAGACTGTGTTATAGATGCTACTACGTCTGGAAGAATCACCCCTGCGTATCTGGTAACAGGGTTCTTGAATTTAATCACCTGAACTGGAGATCAAGACATTTATGTCCAAGTCAGTTTACCAACGAATTCAAGTAACAAAAAGCTGCTCAAGGTTAACTTTTTTAAAGATCTAGACTTATTTTAAACTGTTATTTCTTAAAATACCGTTAGTAATGTTGGTGGGACATGAACAATCCACTTTTATTGAAGTGCTGTTTGGAAATGTATTTACATACTATGATTTACTCAATTTTAATGTCATTAATTATTGCTTTGGAAACAACATATGCACCAAAACAGTATTTTCCAAGATTATTTTGGAATGCACCGTTTTAACAGTATTATATCTAAAGCAGTAACTTCTTATATGTATCTATAGGTACTCCTTGAGTAATTTAGAGGTATATGAACACTTTATTTGGCATAGCATCACACATGTTGTAACCCAGTATTAGTGAATGTTATAAGAACCTCACCAGCATGATAAAAAGCTAACAAAATGTAGTAAGAATTGTGCTGAAAGCAGAGAAACACAAGGACTGCTAGTCACAATCTGGAAATAAAAAAGATTCAGCTCTTCTGTGGATGACGTTGAGCCTGTTTGATGCTTTTGTTATGATTACCCACCTACTGCAAGCAGAGCTGGTGGAATCAGGCCACTTTCCCTTTCTTTTCCAAAAATATAGCATGAGGTTAAATGATACTGGGATACCAGTGAGCACTATTCTCCTACCCATTTATAACAACATTCTTAGGAATAGAGCAAGAACAAAGAAATCAAGGAATTCAGCGGGGTTCTTACAGTGTCACTGTCACTTGGTTGGAACTGGAAAGGCTGCGGTTTGTGAAACACAGAGTTCTCCTGTAAAAACAGCTGTAGATTGTAATCCCGCACCACCTGAGAAAATAACAAATGCCATTTAGATCCGTTATTTTGTGAACTTAAAAACATGCTAGATAGTAAAACTAGTACAGTGTTTCAAACAGAGATCAAATCTGCAGCAGAACCTTGAATGCAACAAAAGGAAATACAAGACCTGATTCTGGGCAGTACTACCCACTGTTATTCGGAGTGACTGGCAGGACACACACTGAACAACAGAGACCTAAAAAATACCTGCCATTAACCAACGAGAAATCCCGCAAAGGTAAAATGGGGAAAAAAGTCAACTATCGAGTATACAGTATGTGGTGTCACTACCATAAATATTTTTCTCTCCTCTTGTGGATAATTTCTTGTACACAGTTCTTTCTTAAGCTGAAATGTCTTATTTTTACACAAATTATTAGTTGCAGGAGCTGAAAAGACTATTTGGAATAATGCCTACAAAATCAGTTGCAAAATTAATCTCTTTATATTAAATTGCTTTCAGAGAAAACTCTCATAGCTTGCATTTTGCTAAACCAAAACTAATTTAGCTACTAAATTTGTTTAATGATACATTTCAGATAGCATGACACATATCCTAAATGAATCTCTTATGTCAGAATTTACACATATTTATGAAGAAAAACTCAGTGATTGCAATATGAAAAAATAGTATCACTGGTTGAAGAACTCTAGAGAGTATTCACTGCTTCAATTGATGAAAATGCGTAAATAGCAGCATGAAATTATAAAAATCTACCACCAAACTGAGGGTTGAAATGTACACAAGTGTATAATAAAGATGGTATTTATCCAGAAATAGCAGCAGCATTGTATATGATCGAGAATTCTGATTACGCTGGACGTACAATGGTAAATACAACACATTCTCTAATGCATCAAAATGTTGATGCTTGTGTTACCGAAATACTGAACTGTAAAAAATTAATCTTCAGTTAAAGAAAGTAAATAGTCCTCCAGGGCCAATAATGCACTCATTTAAAACAGTAAAGTACATAATTACTGCACCAGTTTCAGCAGTTGAACGTAACACATTCAAATGCGTAGAAAACACACAGAGAAGGCATACAGGGAGTCCGTATTAGGGATTCCCATAAATAGAAATTTGGAAAATACTAAAGGAGGAATCATCTGCACCTTCAGATGATGCTCAGCACTGACCATGGCATCGAGATCATTTATGTTCAACAGCTCCAGTCTTCACATAGTCCTTTAGATACATGCGAACACTGGCTATACCACACAACTCTGTGCCATGTCAAATATATGAAACTATTTTAAACCAACTTCAATTAGAAAAAAAGCCAAAGTGTAGTTACTGAGGACATGAAAACCTATACAGTTACTCTAATGTAACAAGCTTTCACTGTAGACCTCTAACTCAAAAGCAACTCAGCTCTTCAAAGAATAAAAACCGTCTTTACAACAGCACTCATAACAAATTTTCCCTCAAAGCAACAATGCTTAGTTATAAATGAGAACAACTGTTGCCGTAACGTGAGACTTGGGAGAATGTGCAAGTCCAGCAAATTAACACCCCAGAGCATTTTGCACGATGTATTTGACAATTGTTAAAAAGAAAATAAAAAGACTCCTAAGCAAGACAGTATTCTCAGGATTAAGCAGCAACTTTTCCAAATAGATTTCCTGTTATTCAGAAATTAAGTCAATGTTCTCACACAGTTTCTTTATGAAGTCAATGTCAATTGACATGTTAAAATAGACTTGAAATCAAATGTTAAATATATACCATATGCAGAAAGAAGGCATAGTCAGAGACATGCATAAATGAAATTATTTGCCCTGGGCTGGTGAAGCTTCTTACCAGAAACATCACAGAAATGTTATTCAAAACAGCAAATGGAATTTCAGAAAAAGTTCCAAAGAAAATCAGATTTTTCCCGAAAGAGAAGTGCAAGAAGTACGAATCTTGAATAAGACTGTTCAAGTGAAAAGGAAGTTAAGTTGCATTTTCATACGCTCAGTGTCAGAGAGTAATCTTTCCTGGGCATGCCAGAGGAATGACATGGGTCACCCCAACCTAGCAGTAATAAAACCTCCAAAACTGCAACAAACGATGCTACGATAAACTCTGAAAACCCTTCATTTTACACAGAAAACTCATTTTTCAGATGTTTCCCTCAATCTGCATTAGCATTAGGTCACTGACAATCTCCAGCTGACTACAGCACAGCCCTGCCCATCCGAAGCAGCCACTTCTGGCCCTCCGACATTCAAGAGGTAAACAGGCACTTCTGGGAAGCAAATATAATTTAATTCCATCCTGTAAACAGAAATATAGTTCAGATGGAAAGCGTTTCTACCAATGACCTAAAGTGTCTTTTCTAAACGTAGCTTGGCAAGCTTGTGATCTTGTACTTAAAACTAACAAAGAACAGGTGAAGTATTAAAAAACCACAATAAATATTTAAATCTTTGCTTTGATAGCAAGCTGGGTTTTATTCCAAATGACTGAATTGCTAACAAATTTGTTACATGTTTAACACTCAAGCTACTTTTGAAACACATGCATAGCTTTTGATATAGAGTTTCTACTCTGGATTCACCTCTCCTTTTTGAGCTGATTCCTGCAACGTGGACCTACAGGAAATGCTTAAAGTTCAAAAGAAAGGATGAGCAAAGCCTACATCCGTGGAATAAGCCACTGATTGACGTGTTTAGCATTTCAGAGCAAGACACACATTTTCAGTAGTAATGTAATACAAATTTTTCTTCTCTGCATTCTTGAACTCCAAGAAAATTGGTGCTGATGAGCTGTAAACCAGTTGTAAAAATCCTGTTCAGACCTGACAGCTGTATTTACATTTTTGTTCACTCTCCAGGCATTGTGCTAACTTAGTAAAGCAGAAACAGAACTATTTTCCTCAAACATACAGCATGACGTTACTGTATAAAATAAGCCAGACCTGCAGGCTTCTGGCCACACAGAGGCTTGCTAACACAAGCTGTCACAAGCTCAGCGCACACAAATACACGATGAAGGTATTCCTACGCAAAAGAGCTGTTTGGAAATGACAGTTTAGTTAGATGAAAGTCCCAGACAGGCAACACTCCAAATATTCGGATCACAAAGCACTGAATACAATATTGAGAAATTAATTATGAATATGTAGACATTATATATGAGCATATTTAGTTAAAAGATTCCAAATCAGCATTTTTGGGGAAGATATTTTAAGCCGACCTGAATGATATACACCAAGGTAAATTCTTGGAAGTCCTTTTCCAACAGAAGGTAAAATGGTATTTTCATTATCTTTACAGTTGCTGCCAAGTAAATTCAAAGACAAGCTAGCACGAACCCAATTTTTAATCCACTCACTTTATATCTAATAAGGTGTGAGTTAGCACGCTTGCAGGTGAATAAGGAATGTGTTAAATATGTTGTTTCTACATATGTCCCTGCATAAATGAGCTCTGCTTCTGTGCGGGTGGTTAACGTATACGTATAAAGGAATATTATGACTGCACCAAAGCAGCTCGTTTGAGCTCAATGGCAATTTTTTTTTTAGCCCAGTAGATGAATTATTTAATTATCAAAATTATCCTGGAAGCGATCAGGTATTTCTGATTCTGGCTGCTCGACAAAGCAAACGAACCACATCTACGACAAGACTCTAATCTGTTTTCTGTATTTGCCATTCTTAATTCAAAGGAGAAAACACTGTAATATTTTCTTTTTTAAGTTGACAGTCAATTATTAAGAAATGATCCAAACAGTTTCACAAGGCTTTACTGTGATGGATGACTAACGCGGTTCCAGATTACCCAGTGCGGAACTCAGCTGCAATTTCTCTTTCCAAACATGCCGAGTGAGTATAACTGAACATCTCTTGATGGCTGTTCTCTGAAGATTGTGCGCTGTGTAAATGCACTCATGAGAACGCAATCTGGGTGGCAATAGGAAAAATTCTCCCCAAGAAAACTGTCTAGTTTCTTTTAACTTAATACCACTGAGGAGTAACCAAAAATAATAACCATTCAGTTTTGTCATTATTTTGGAAGCAAATCTTAAGCCTGGGAACTTATATATGCTGTAAGTATACAGTTACAAAGGATCATTCAGTAAAAACTTACCCTGCTGGAAGTCTCCAGTAAAAACTGGAATGTGTTTTGTACAGCTTGGCATGTCTCTAGTTCAGTCCTGCTGAATGCCATTAAATAATCCTTAAGGTGATCATATACATTTCCATCAAGAGCCTGTATGAGGGAAAGAATTTGAGAAAGAAATTAAGAAAAGCAACGTGTACTTTTATATATGAGTTATTAATATTCGTGTTTAGATTTGTAAGATGCTCATATAATTTCTTTTAACACATATTCACCTACAGTTATTAGCCTGGATAGTGACAGGTGGACATCTTTCATTTCTGACAAGGAGGAATGACAGTGCTTTATTTCCATTAGATGGCACCACAGAGCACCATAACAATATCACGTTATATTAAATGATTTCCATCCGGTTGTGTAATACGGCCATAGCAGAACAGTGAGGTCAGGTTTGGATAAGCGAATGTGCTCAGGGAGGTGTCATTTATGTCAAGAAAGGTACCTAGTAACTGCAAGGATATGGGGCTTCTACCAGCCAGAGCACTCTTAAGTCACTGTACCGCACTCCAAATGACATCACCAAGAGACTCAACAGCTGTATGCTTCAGATACACAGCTATTTGCTTTTTAAAAATTGCTGATCAACAGCTGCCATTTCACGTAAGCACAACATATCTGTTTTGTGCACAAAAATACCAAATACATAACAAAAATGTATCATAAACTTAGTAGGTACCAGAGGATGACATCAAAGTTCAAACTCAAAAGCCCTGTTGTAACCAGAGCCGTAAAATCACATCGCATGGCCTAGGTTACACGTAGGTTTAATGCTAGTTCTGTATAAAGCATGTTCGACTTTGCAAGTGACTGACAAGTTCATTTAAATATTTGACTCTGGATATATTTAAATATGTATTATATCTATTCAAATATATATTTATAAATACACATTTATAAATATATTGTATATATATTTAAAAACAACAATTTTCACAGATATCCATTTAAATAGTATATTCATTGAAATTGCATATCCCAGATTTCAAGAGATTCAAGAATGCATTTCTATATAAAATTGCATTTGATTATTTAAAACATTTTGAAAAGTCGGGGGGGGGGGAAAAGGGGAAATTGTTGAAGCCTTAAGAAACAGTTTCTGCCCCAGCAAAATCAAGCCCAACACTTAAGATGAGACTAACAGACACATGTAAAGCAGACACAAATCACTCAGAACTGATGACGAACAGCAGAAGAGATCTTCCTTCTGCAAAAAAGTTTCACCCACCATCAGCACACAGCTACAGCAACCACCAGATGAAATTCAAACTGAACATACAGACATCCTTAGTGAAGGATGCTTTGAGGAAAATAATAAAATTGTGCAACTGGAGTTCTCGTGTCCAAAATTTTATATCCAAAATCCACTTCATACTAAACTGTTTTCTTCATCCTCCACCTACCAAGTGTAAAGTACTTCCTAGCACAGGCTGATTTTTTCCCCTCAACCACAGACATTAAACCTGCCTCAAACTTGCTAGTGCAAAAACTACGGCCATCAGAAAACAAACAGACAGGCCGCCATGCCAGACCAGCAGCAAACATGGGAATTGCTTTCAAGCCACCACAATGTAGCCGGCTCACTCAGCCATGCTGCCAGCTCCCCGTATCAAAGGCCGGTCTCGAGGGGTCAGCAGCCAGGGCAGCTACTTGAGGCCCCCAGCCACGGGAAGGCTCTGTTAAGCGAAGGAAGACGCACTGTATGGCTGGGAAAGAGCGACAGGTTAACTTCTCCAGGCTCTTACATGTGATGTCAGCTCTACCAAACAGGCTGTTAAGCATCATTTTTTAAAAAATTCTGATTAAGTTAATTACGTAAATATGAGCTTATGGCTGGGACGTTCATTTGACAAAGACGTCAGGAAATTCCCAACCGCAAACCCATAATAACCTACAGGGATACGCATATGCAGCTTCAGTTCTTGTCTCTCTTGGTATAGGCACAGCTTTACTGGAATTCATCTTGCAATGCACATTTAGTTCATAAGGCATAGTCCTAGGTTAGCATGAGGATTTTAACACTTCGTGTGCTTTTGTAACGCTAAAGGGATGAGCCCTCAGTATCATAGATAGGTATATGAGCGCCAAAGTGAGCATCCCATTTCAAGGGCATTTATTTTCACATCAAACACGTACAGTCCCAATAGCAGGTCTGTCTGGCACTCTTGGAGAATACATGATGTACAAAATTGCCAAGACTGGTTGTGCTTTTGGGAGAATTGCTGCACGACCATGACAATCCTGAAATTCCCCAAAAACGGAACTTGCAGACTTCTATGATCGAGCATATCTGTTCCTAAAGCTTTTCAGATCAAACACCGGGCTGGAGCGCAACTCTGCTAATGAATGTAAATAAATAGTTTCAACTTGGCAAAGCAATTACAAATGCTCAGTTTCCAAGGCGGCTGTGATTTTTTCATTCCAGTATGCTATAAACGAGTATTTCAGAGCTCGCTCCCCCTGCCTTCATATCAAGCCCATATGTTCTTTTTATGTTAAACCCAGCAGGAGGGGTTCATGTCATTTAACTTAAGACTTCTACAGTGCAGACGTCTACCTTGGAGTTTGTCACTCTAGGTCCTTTTTAGAGTCAATGGAGAGAAGTTGGTACTTTTGTGGTGTGATTCATCTCCCTCTAAGATAGATTGCTAAAATAGGTCAGATGAAACGCAGCATGCTAAGTGCCTGTTCCTCTTCACTGACCGTAAATAGCGCCCAGACAATTAGCTTAGATATACACGTCTACATGGTGGTCATATAAAGCTGAGTGAGATGAAGCCCATCTCAACACATGTTTATTCTCTGCAACTATTACCTGCCGAGCATTAGGAATTAATTAATCTAAAGGTGCATTCTGTAGTTCTAGGAATATAAAAAGACATTTAAATATTAACTTCATTATTTCCCCACTCCTCTTGCAATGACCACAGCTCTGAAGTTTTGTGCTAAAATGCCAGAATACCCTCCCGATGTGATATAGAGATATATAAGAAAGAACATCAAAGTAAAGCATGGCAAAGCATTAGGAAGCATACAAATCTGTCAGCATGTGAGAAGTGCATTACAGCCTTTCTCCTTTCATTAATTAAAAGCGGTTTCAATATGATGAAGTTCTTAAATACCGATGAGAGCTGCCAGAATTGAAGTTATTAAAGTCAGCACAATACAACACAGGCACATTCGTCAGCCAAGTAAACCCACGGCTACGCGCGCAGCTCCAACACATGCTAAAAAACTCATCATTGCACAGAAAAAGTGACAATCCCAGCAGTTACAGGATGAGAGAGCTAGTTGGTTACAAATTGCTTTCAATGATAATGTATCTATTCATTCCATAAAATGGTAATTATTATATCAAGCTGGATATGTTAATATTAAAACAAAAGATTTGACTTGCTGAACTATACGATAGAAATTAACATTCATGTGGGATTTTATAATACCTAATCTGAATCTCATTTACTTACAAAAACTCTGACCCATGCCACTGAGCATCACAATTTAGGTTTTAAATAAAAAGTCTTTTCAAAATTTCTGATCACACAACTTGAGGAAACTGAAAAAAAAAAAACCCCAACACATTATTTCACTACAATGGCTTTTGTTCTCTTTCTGAATCTCAAAAGATTACTAAATCACTTACTGTATTACAATCAGACTGAAAAACCTGTCTTTTTCCAACCTCAAAAGGAAATCAAGGTTTGGGTTGGTTTTGGTTTTTTAACAGATCTGGCATCTGAACTAAGATAATATGAAGCTAAGTACCACAGAATTATCACTTCCAAGGATAGAAAAAAAGTCAATTTTTTTAAGAAATTATTTCTTTGCATTGAAATTGTCATATTAAAGGTAAAAAACCTACTTCCCCATCTGAGTCCAAGCTTTAACAGATACTGGCTGAAATTAGGACTGACAAAAATTGAAAGTGTTAACAAAGGCAATGGATGCACAACCAAATTAAAGCATATGTTTACAAGAAATCCTATAAGTTAATTCAAGTCAATAAAATGATGTATGGGGGGCAAGAACATTTTTTCTGATTTCAACATAAAGTTTCAAGTATAACATAACATAGTTTTCCTAGGAACAAAATTTCAGTCCCAATTTAGACTATCATTTTGAGGAGGTTTTTCCTTTTTTAATTCAAGAGATTATATTAAACATTTTAGGAACTAACTTCTATTCTATTCTAACTCATATGTGCTGGCTTTAATCATTCTACATTCTATAAAGATTTCCTCAAAAGCAAAGATGTAAGTAAAACTATTTTAGATACTGTTAGTATATTTGGTTGCCTTTGGATGTTGTTCTTAATCTAAGATGATAATGCACAATGTAGAAAAGATGCCGTGTTGAATGTATCATGTTCATTCATGCAACTTACTTCGAGGTCTCTTCACTAGAACATTTACAGGTCTCAGTCACACTCCATTTAAAAATTACCGTTTCAGCTTCTTGGAGAAGATGAAGAACAAGCTAAACTCCTATACATTTTTTATTTTAGAACACTCATTCCTTCTCAAACCCCAAGGAAAAAATGGAAATTATTTGACCCACGCATAATGCGGACCAGAGTCGTGCAAAGGCACCAAGGGCAGGGTCTTCCATTTTATCTCATTTATTTCTGAACTATTGCTGTTATTCTATTCATGTTTGTCTTGCACAGAGACTGCTAAGCCATGCTGAAGCTTTGCATAATATTTTTACAGTTTAAACGCAGGTGTTCAAATTAAACCTCTCATTTAGCAATCTGAATCCACCAGGCACCAAAACCTGGACCTTACAGTACTAAGTAAAAAACCCACAATTAAACCCACACTTGTAAACCCATGTGGGGTTTGACTGACTAATTTACACTCGTCTCATCTGAATCATCACTGCCTAGAAATAATTTTGTATTTTTAAACACGAGCACTTGTGTTTTTATATTTTTTTTTTTTTTTAAACCTCCTTAACCCTCACTGGAATGCCACTCTTTTGATAAGATGACCACTGTGGATCAAATGAAGTTTTCATTTGTAAACATCCAACCCTTTGTGAGTTAATGTAACTTGCCAGTTTACCTGTGCTGATTTTGCCTATGCCGAGCATTAAAACAAATGCTTCGTAAGCTGCCACCACTTTGCCGGAAACAATATAGCTGATGTTGAAGGCAAAGAATTTCCTTACATGGGTGGAGGTAACATAACAAAATTAGACCTGATCCTGCCCCACCCGGACTACAGTCTGAAAATGAAAAGATAAGGAAAAGTTTTAAATGAACTGAACAAAAATCATTGTGTTTGTGGAGTGATAACTCTTCTATGAAGTCAATGGTATTGCATCATGGTAATGCGACACATATTCCTGCTTAGTAGTCAGAGCAAACCCCTCGAATAAAAAGGGAGATCTGTATCATAGATGCCTTCTCTCTATTTTAGGTAGCCTATTAAAAATTAAAACTAAGTTCTTATACCATCCTATTTTCATTTGCATTAGAAACCCTGTTTTATCTATCCCTGATCTGTTTTGTTTTGAAAACATGAAGCCATTAAGAACAGGGACTCTGTTTTTCATCCTGCATTTTCGTAACACTACTCTAAACGTTTTCTTACTTAACATTAAAAAAGTCCCAATATAAATTACATAACATGCATGCTGAGTGAAGCTTTTCGAGTGTTTGTGTTTAAAACTTATGCCTATAATCCATTGAATAAACAGTGCGATCTCACGGATGGTGCAGTCTGGGAATTTTCAACTGAATGATTTTGGTAAATGAGACTCCATGTGTTTTAATATTTATATGCAAATACCTCCGAATACAAAACGGAATATCAAAGGAAAGGTACAATAATAGCTAAATTGTTAACAGGAATTATTACTATTAAGACATTAGCTTAAGCATCCTTCTAGGTCTCTGAGAGGTTAAAAACCAAAGTAGTTCATACCTCTTTTATCCCAAGTGTGGCAATGGATCTCAGATTATTTGACGGTGAAGGACAGAGTATTTTAACAACTCGTGTAAAACTCAGAAGTAATAAAGTCAACAACTTGAATCAGTTGGCTTTGCCGAACTCAGCGGTATTCGGATCAGTGATATGTAACAGCATTTCCCAAGGACATTGGGAGAGAAAGGAAGGAAGGTCAGGAAAACCCATCCTTTTCAGTTAACAGTTACATTCCATGGTGATTTTCCCTTAAAAATGCTGATTCCTGGTAGTAATTTATTCTAGGCATCAATTTCTCCTAAAGAGAGGAGGAGCTTGCTTTCTTTAAATCTTTTTCTTTTTAAATTCTTCCATCACTGCAGTATTTGTCACTGCTGAAATACCCTTCTTCTCCATCAAGACATCCTAACATAAAAGTAAATCAGGTCTGGGAGTATTTGTCAACAAAATGTGACTTCTATATATAAATTACCAACAAACCCAAGATCAAAGCAAGAGAAGTGTCCCTGAACAGCATGCCTGCAGCAACCGTGTATCTGCTGACATAAAACTAGTGTGAGCTTCTGCATTTCTCAGTCATTGCAATCCTGTAGGAACAACTGTCTGCACTGATCACGATGTTGAAGTCTGAAGTCTGACTTAAAAATGACTGGAAGCCTGCTGCCTAGCCTGCCCTTTACAGGCTCGTCATTTGATAAAAATCCTCTTTTTCTCCTAAACCGTATGTACAAGTAGACAAAGCTGCAAAGAAAAGCTGATGACAAAAACCTACCGTCTTCTCTGGATCAAAAAGTTAGTGCTGGATTTCTTCAGCCTACAAGGAGAAAGGACCATCTAAGCTTAGCTCTGTAAAATCAGAATTTCAAGTTATGCAGTAGTACAACCCCACAGTTTGCATCCAATGCACAATAGTGCTAAGCGAAGGCCATAAAATTATCTGTATCCCAGGACAATCTTGCACATCCAAAGCTGCTGTAGTGATAAGCCTGCTTTATAGTGAGGTTCAGATCCAACTCACTCTCGGTGAAGTAACACTAGCTAGTTCTGCCTGTGAACATCTGGAATTTAGTGGGGTCCCACAAAAGGGAAACACAACTATCCTAAAGAAGATACATCTGGACAGAGTGACGAAGGCCTCTATTTAATTTGGGACAGGCAGCTGCTACTCTAAATGCAGAGCTACAAAAGCTGGGACCAGTCCCAAAGAGGCAAGAGTAAAAAGGAGGACGGGACTGAAACTCTTGGTTTTTCTTAGACGACTGCTGCCATGCAGCTCCCTGGGACGTGAATAGGGAAAAAAGCTTTCTAAATAACAATAGGGTTCCACTGGCATTTGTTCCTTACCCAACGTGTGCATTCCTGTGCAGAATATTGCTCATCTGCTCATGCTGGTCCCTTCAACGCTTTGTAAAAATTAAGTTCTGCAGCAAAACCACTCTACTTCTACTTGAATTTCCCAATTAAAACTGCTTTTGACTGCTTCCTCTGTAACGTGGCATCTTCAGCTCTGCTCTGGAAGTATTTCAGTAGGTACCAACCCTAAAGTACAGGTGGACAGCCAAGTGTCCTGGGCACCTCAGTTGTCCCCAACTCCTGCAGCACGTAGTCTCTTTGAATGTCGAGCATTGTCACACACAAAGTATCAGGCAAAACAAACAAAAAGGGTAGTAACTTATAGACTTTTTGACTTTGCTAGCCCTTACCGTACTTAGAGCAAACTCTTCTACCTCCCCAGCCACCGACCTGTTCATATCTCCTTGAAATGAAGAAGGTTTTGGCCCAATAACTCAAGAGTCCCTACAGAAAGATCCTCTGCCACCTCTCCGGCTTCTGCTCCTTCTTGCAGTGTCATAGAAAAGAATGTTAAGGAATTTTTATAACTGTCTCGCTGTACTGTTGCAGTCAAGCTAATTAGCTTCTCCTGGTTTTTTTATTTTCTTTTTCTTAAATCGACATCCTGCATGACTGCACGTTCTTCAGAAGTACATTCTTAAACAGCCAGCTGTGAACAAGGAAGAGAAAGATATTCCAGGGGTGTATCCATACCGCTCAGGAGCAGAGAAATGATAAAAAAATCTGGGAAATAAAAAGAGTGGAAATAAAAAAAGCAGACCAAAAGGTAGGAAGAGAATATGATGAAAAAGGCTGTAAAATGTATAAAGTGTCGATTTAAATCAATAAAGGTGGCAGAAGCTATCTTAGCTTCCTCCTGTTTTCCCCCAACCTAGAGAAGGAGCTTTCATCATGGCAAATGTGGGAACAATAAACACTAGAAGACAACAAGTGCCCTGACTTCTGTTTGCTTGCCTTTCAGCTCGGTGCTCATAAACACACTTTGCACTTTCCCTTACCCCAGAGCTTTGTATTTTCTAGTGTCAATAGTTTTGGGCTTGTTTGCAAGTTCTTTGTTTGGTCTCATTAGTCACTTGATGATTGCTCTGCACATCATTTTGTTCCTTTACAATTTAGGCAGGGTCATTGTTTTTAATGACAAAACCTTTGTTGCTGGTGCACTGAAGTCTACTCTGAGCACAGAAAAACATGGAATGGCCGCCAACAGATGCTCATCACCCTCCCGCAATCCAGAAA
This sequence comes from Fregata magnificens, assembly GCA_013389945.1. Taxonomy (NCBI): domain Eukaryota; kingdom Metazoa; phylum Chordata; class Aves; order Suliformes; family Fregatidae; genus Fregata; species Fregata magnificens. The sequence goes on from WAAD01005357.1 coordinate 160,069, forward strand.
CAAAGTCCCTTTAAAACAAGTATAAGCAAAACTAATGATAATATTAAGTACTCCTCCCAGATTTGCCTACACAGATCTCATGGTAGTGCCCTGTAGTCGTCACATTTACTGATGAGGGTCTGGTAGGTGAACACAGGCTCTGAAAGAAATCTCCTTTGGAAATTCTTCTTTATTTCTTTGGAAATAATTCTTTGCCCCATGAGGCAGACAGCCATGAGAGTTACCTGATGAAGACAGCATTAAATTAACACTTCAGCATTCAAGAATAATTCCACTTAAATTAGTGGGAATACCCTGATGTAAGATTGCCATAAGAATGGAAAAATCAGATCTTCAAAAATTCTACTGTATAAGGCTTAAAAAAACCTGAAAGATGAAAACAGATCCTTTATAATCTAGAAATACACCTACTTTTCCCAAGAGTTTTTAAGTGTCATCTCCAAAGGCTTCTGGGACCTATTTTGCTTTTTCTTTCATAGCACTGGAATAAAACCCCAAGGGGATCCTTCTTCTGACATGACTTATTTTCAATAAATTGCACTGGTGCAATCGTCTTTGCTTTTGTACTTCCTCGTTATTGGGAAAAAAAAAAAAAGGTCTGGCTTGAATCCAACACTCAGACGAAGGCTTTGTGGCAGACTGTCACCATCACATTATCTTCATATCTGAAGAGTACTCTATACTGTTCCTGCCAAAAATATTTGGCTTCCTTCACGTGGAAAAATGTGTATTTAAATCATTCAGCATTTTGCCACTGATTTCTGCTACTCAAGGATTCTTATGCTGACCACATCATCATCATCATCATGACTGCTGAACAGCAGTGGAGTATGTGGTATGTCTAGCAATTGCAGCTGGCTTTCTTATTTTTTCTTCAGTAGGAAAATGTACCCAACAACGAATTATTTTGTTGCTCAGTTTAAAAAAAAAAATATATATATATTTACATCATTTGGAAGGTAGGTTAAAGAAATGTACTTTGCTTGAGAATGGGCTAGAACCATGACGATTCTTAGCTCCTACAGGATTTAATCACACACAAACACAGACCCATCTCCAAGAAAGCTCTTGAAATTTTCCGTACTACAGACTTCCACCGTGTCAAAGGTGTGGATTTACCGGCAAGTCTCCATGTAAGCCTCATACTAGAGATAAAACATCCTTGACTCAGACACACTAGCTCTTCTAGATAAGTCTCAAAATCTTCTGTGTTCTACAAGAGTATATGCTAAGGAACAGAAACCTTAAATTGACACAAATGTGCATGTGAAAATGCATTTCATACCAAACCCCATGTTTCTTAATAGTTAAAAATACTCCCTTGGCAGATAAAATGCATTAAAAAAGTGTAAAAAAAAAAACCAAACAGATACTGATCATATGCATTCCTCATGAGCTTTTATTTTCTCTTTTGCATCCTTCAATTTTTTAACAATCTATTTTGCCATTGCTGGCTTTAGTTTTTGTTCAGTTGATTCAATCTCTCTATTATCATTTTAACAGCAGTTAATTTTTTTTCCAGTGTGCTTTTCATTTACTTCTTCAAATAAATCTGTTGAACAAAAACTTTTCTGCTCCGACACAGGCTGTTGTTCTCAATTGCTATTTGGATTTATCACTTCCATATGGGTTTAAAGTTACCTGTCACTTCCAGCAAACTATTCAGTGAACAGGCTTTTCAAAAGATGTTCTTCTAAGTTTAGTGATGGCAATATTGCAATATTAAAAACTTCAATAAATTTTATCTATTACTGAGCATTTCAGATTCTTATCATGCCAAAGAGACATAACCTGCCGTTTGATGCAGTCCTACAAATGTAATGTTGCACTGTCTAATCCACAACACAAAGGACCTTTTCAGGATAATGAAGACATTTTTCCAACCCAAATTAAAATGCATTTTTAAAATTTTATATTAAAATGTCAATTAATTAAATAGTATGAAAAGGGCAGAGCATATTTCATATAGCAAACCCCACGCTCCTGAAAAGGCACTCTACTAAAAGATTACTAAATACTCTTTACCAGTCATACTAAAATTTAAGGACCAAAGCAAGTGAAACTATTTTTAGGCATTTTTGTAATCAACACAAATGAGCAACATGTTCTTAAAAGGAAAATGGCTCAGTCACAGTACTGTGATTATTATAATAATTATAGAATCATAGAACAATGAAAGAAATTATCTCAAGCAATAAAGGAAAAAACATCATAGGGGTATGCCAAAGGTATAGCAGCTGCATTGCAGCATAGAAGATTAATTTGTGTTTCCCAAATATCACTTGGGAATTCCACGTGCCAATTATGCTTTATTACTTTTAGTAGTCCATTCTCATTTATGCCCAGGGGAATCACGCTCACAATTTATGCATGCACTCCTTATAAGCACCAGTGGGTGAGGAGAAAGATAATTTTAGTCTGAAGTGTGTAATTAAAAATACTGTGAAAGGTTTCTCCCTTTTAAACAGATTCCCCCCACCCCCAACACAAAGCCTGCCACGAAAAAACCCATGACAAGCCATATTCCTAAACAAGTATTGACGGGTTCATTGGTTGTACCATTTTCTCCAGAAGCTGACAGTATTTTCTAAGCTTCTGTTATTTGATACACAACAGTGATGGGTAACAAAAATCAACAGAAAAGTGAACAAAATGGGATCCAGTGGTGTTAAGCTATCTTTTAATTAAATCACTTCTTAAGTGGGGCCTGATTAGAAACACCTAAATATATTTCACTCCCATAACATCATCTGATGAACATAACTGCATTAAAGTAAGCTTCTTTTCAAACTTATTTCAACAGTGCTGCACACTCCATGATTAATGCTCAAACCTTTTTAAAAATGACTTAATTTCACAATAATACTGCTCAGATGTCCTAACGACACTATATGGTCAGAATAGAGCAAGCAATGTTTAAATCACACAGGAAGAGATGTCCCAAGAATCTGGCAGGCGTGCGATTTCTTTGATACAAGGCTATCTTTAATACCTAGTCTTTGCTATTTAATAAACTGAGACTTTCACCGAAGTTAATTCCATGAACACTGTCTCTGATATCCCCTTTTAAATTTGAAATGGGGCTTTTAGACCCAAATAGATAGCAGGGTCTGTGCTAAACGTGAACATCGATACACAGAATTTAAATAGAGAAATTCGTACCTGAAATCACATACGCATACCGTAAAAATACACTGTAATAATCCAACTGAGTGAATGCCCATTGAGAAGAGTGAAGCAATGACAGAAGTGGATCAACTATTAAAACTTGTTAAATTATTTGGGTATACACATAGTCACAAATATTTGTGAAGATTTTACTCAGAAAAAAAAGATGCTTCTCACTCAGATTTGCTGTCTTCTTTTTATCCACCTTTTTCTTAGGACTCCATGTCTTTTTTAATTTCTCTTTTATTAAGTCAAATTCTCATCTATGAAATTAAATCATTATATCTAAGGTCTAATATAAAACACTGAACAATTTGATTAATAGGAGCAGTTTAAAAATTTCATTTCTAATATTCTTTAGCTTGAACTAGAAACCTGATTTCTACCCATCTCCACACACCTGGTTTTATACTTCCGTCAAAAGTAGCTTCTCCATATAAATTTAGGCACCCAAAAATCAGGATATTGCCATGATTCTTTCAAACAAATTTTCTTCCAGTATCTTTAGATCATCTTCAGCTCCCATAACTTTTGAGTTATGAGAGACTAAAGCCCTTGAACCTAAGCATTTAAACTTTCCTGAAGTTTTTGAAATCCATTAAGATTTTTAAAAGGTACTAATTGAAGGGTGCTGCTCGATGCTTCTGGACGACGCTGCTGCCAAGAGGGAAGCGAGTGCACACACAGCAGACGGGATTCTGATGAAATCAGCTGCACTGAACGGGTTCTTCCCATTAATGATGAGCAACACTGGGTATACCAGACAGACATTATTTCTTTTAATTAGCATTCAAATCCTATGAGCAGTTACCTTAGTGCTTCAATAATTTGCAAACATTACAAAATAATATCCTTGTTCAGTTGGATTACACTGTTCCAGCTAGTCAGTCATCCAGCATTACACATCTAATGAATCTGCTGGTAGGGAATATTTGCTTCCCTTCCACAACAAGGGGGTTTATCCTAGCTACAAAGCCTTTTTAGCAAAGATGACAACTTGAACAGATGGGAATTTTTTTCTGTATGAAAACTAGCAGGTAGACGGACAAATCATATTGCAGGATTCCCCCTCCTCCTCCTCCCTTGACCGAGCTTTTCGGCCAGCTTTCCAATCAATTATCTCCCTAGCAATTTGTAAATGCTAAATAGGAATTTCTTGCCTCCTAATGCCCTTCTGTGGCCTAGTTCCAATGGTGCACGGATCAGCTCCATTCATTTCTTTTCAGAGCAGCTCACAGGAACAGTTCTGTCTTCTGATACCAGTTGCACACCCCATTCATTGCTGATGGAGCCCTGAGCTGTTTACTGACCTCTCAAAAGGAGCCAAAACCCGATGTTGTGTGCTGCCTTTTGAGCGTGCGCTGCAAGCCACGGCACCCGTAAAGGCTCACAAGCACAAACCCAGAATTCAGCTGCAGGAAGGGATCCCAAAGCAAGAAAGTTTTCTAACGACTGTGCCAAAAACACAGCTCGAACAGCCATTGTCCACACAGGCTATGACAACTGATGACCAGCTCCTCATCTCCATCCATCCATACTAGTAAACACCTCCACTGGCAGCAGATGGACTTACATTGAAACAGAGGAGCAAAGCTTTTGAAGCTGAAAGAATAAAAAGCATCTCACAATTTGACAGCCGTACCCTATCTAAACCTTCTCAATTCTGTACAAACTCTTACCAGGTTTGCCTCCCTCTGGGGTGACATCGAGATGCAAAAAAATAACAGATTAGAAGCCATTTTTCCAATAACTTTTTTAGGATTTAATTACACTTCAAATTCAGTGTGACATTTTCCATCTTACACTTACTGGGCTTGTGCTATTTTGGGTCTTATCTCCTTCTTGTAACTCTCCTACCTCTTTCATAAATTAAGTCACTCAGAAATGTTTTCTTCTGCCAATGTACAAGACACTACATCAGTCCTCACAGTCTCCATTAAAAGATGGTCATTATAACATGTTTTGCCTTCTAAACCACTTTCCGCATTCCTTGAAGATGACAAAATCTATAGCAAGACTGTGCTTCAAACACTTTTCAAAATTTTTCTACCATTCCTAGGGGCTTTGGTAGAGGATTAAAACCAGCTCATCTTTGCCACTAGCTCCAGTGAGTCCAGATGACCACTTCCAATTTGCAACCTATATTGGCTAAGTTTCATCAAAGACGAAATATCTAGCAAGACAGCTAGACAACTAGATATTTAATTTTTGATGAAGCAGCAGTTATTCACAGAAACCTTTGGATTTCACTTTGAATCATCCAACGGAGCATCCGAATGTTTTCAGTACCAACTCCATTATCACTTCGGCCCTAAATAACCACTCTGGGGGCACAGGACAGCTCATTTCTCATATAGAGGAGTCCTACAGACTGCCATTCAATTTATACATATTAGTAGTCCACAGTTTCAATAACGTTTATCTTTTAATATCTCATTTAACAGGACAAAACCTGTGCACGTGCATTCAATTTGAAAAACAGTACATGAGCTTTTCACATCGTTTCAATGTAAATATGTGTAAATTCCATGTAACTCACTGAAACATTGGGTGGTTACAAGCAATAGTAGATACAAATGCTGAGGAAAAAAGTATCTCTTCCCTTGCGTCTCCAATTCTTCAAGTGAATCTGGAGTTGCTAAAAACAAAAACCCCAACCAAACAAAACCCCGTGAATGATCTGTTCGGGAGGTCTGTCTCCATGACTTCTAAAATAGGAATGTCGCATGTTTCTAGTTAAAACTTTTCGACGTAGCCCCACCTGCCTCCCAACCAGAGCACACCAGGTGCTTCCTGAGGTTGGTTATTTCTCTGCGCTAGCTACAGAGCGACTCGAAGGCATGTAGGCTGCTTTCTGGCAGAGTAAAGTGTTTCAGGAACCGTTCTTATTGTATTACAGTGCGACTTTGAAACAAGATGGCAAAGTTTCATTTCCTGTTCAAAATGGGCAGTTTTATGACATTTGACAGAAAAATCTTGAAGCCTGATCCAAATCCTAAATGGTTTCTACATAAAATCTCTAAAAGCCAAAAAAAAAAAAAAAAAAAAAAAAAT
>WAAD01005357.1:166349-196796 GCA_013389945.1 Fregata magnificens
TGTTAACTCCTTAAACTAGATTTCTCAACAAGACCGCTGGGATTCCTGTTAAGTACCTCCTTCCCGACCTTAACCCTTGCACTGCTTTCCTTGTGCCCTCTTCCTGGCAGTGATTTTAAGTTTTTTTGGCTTTCCAGTCATTTTCCTTGTTCTCCTGCATTGCATTCAACTTTCATCACTGACTGTTTCTCTTTATTTCTTCCCAAGTCGCTCCCACTCACTGCACCAACGATACCAGCCTCCTGTTAACTTTCTCATACAAATACATCCATGACTTCTTCTATGTAACCTCCTATACAGGAAATACCTTTCATGAGCATCTGTAAAATTACACTACATTATTTCACAATCAACCCTCTTCTGAAGGTATTTCTGTCAAAATGCCAGAGGAAAACTCGCTGACAAGTCAGAAGCGTTATCAAGAAATAGTTTTATTATCCCATGAAAAATGATTATTGTTTTAAGGTAATTAAGTTGCCCTGATTTATGTATTAGGCTTTGCTATGCTCTGTCATTACACTATACACTCCACACCCATAGAGGAATAAATACTTATCCCCCGGAAATAAACAGCCTTTTTGGACTTTTGGACAAATGCTTAAACAAGGAATTGACTTGTGGTTAAAACACGAGGTGAGACAGAGCTGACTGTCGTCAGGCAAATGTGACCATCACTCAGTTTTTCATCTGTACAACAGAAATAGCTGTGATTCAGACCCACTCTTTTGTCTCGAGTTAGCTTGGAAAGGCTGCGTGATGAGTAACATGATCTTTCAAGGTGCGAGCGGTGAATTTGAAATTGAAAACGTTAGATGCTACCATAGCTAGTGGTGGCGGTACCACTTACTGTTAAGGCCATCTAAACTTCCCTTGCTTGTGATTTTGCCAAAATTACCATCAGAAGGAGTTGTCTTTCCGGTGGGAAGTCTCTTTTCACTTCCCTGTAAATGTTTACTCACAGTCAGCCGGAACATAAATGCTCAAAACTGTAGTTAGCACATATTCAATAGACTATGAAGGAGCTAAAGCTCTCCAAAGCAGCACTTAGGTATCAACTGGGAAGTGTGATATATGAGCATTTAAGAAAAAGCCTGAACAAGAGAGCACAATTTTGTATTAATTATTCAACAATTTACGTGGGTGCATAATCACACTACAAACAGGGCCTTATTAAAGGAATTAATTTCCCCAAGGTTTTATGCGCACATATGCACACAGACTGGTGTCCCTGGCAGGGAAAACAGCATGGTATCAGCTATTGTGAAGCCTACAATGAGCATCTTCTGGAACACTATCATGTGTTGGGCAACTGCCTCCCTTCACTCATCCTCTGTTCATAGGAATGAACATGAGAAACCAATGCACACTCATCGACCATCTGTAAAGGAAAGTCACTGTGCCCATCTGATACTGCAGATAATACAACCTATGGCTGGCTTAATTGTAATTACAAAATATTTGTGGCTTGCAGCTGACAAGAACGGGAAGTGAAACAATAGTTCTTTCACTTACATAAATTCCCTCTACATTTTAAAGGGAGTATTACAGGATCTTAAAAGAATAGCTAGTACTGAATTAATAAAAGAGATTTATAGAAGAAAATGGAAACCTCCAGTGACTTCAAAATTATTTTATCTTAATGCTATTTTTCCATTCAGGACAGAATCTCCATTTTAGAAAAGTAACTCCCTGGGTGCTTCTAAATCATTCTAAAAAGCATAAAACAATAACATGTATGTAAAATGATTTCTTACAGCGATAAGATTGGTTCTGCTTGTTCTGGAATCTACAGAAATATGCACTCATGCAAATGTTAACCTTTTATTTATACAGGACACACACCGGCCAGCCATTGCTAGGATAACATTCCTGAGACAATTTAACACCTTCAGCTAACACGTCAACTTACTTTCCAAGTCAAATGGAGTCACCAGAGGAAAGAATCGTCTGCCATATACAACCTATTAATTTCTGGGCATAAATCAAATTATTAACTGAAAACCACCAAGTCCTCAATCTTGGGTCATTTTTATAAACACTGCTAGCTTCAGCTGAATCTCATTTGTGCAAGTCACGTTTGGAGTCTGTATTTACATTTGTTTTTAATTACCATTAAAAGTGCTCAGTAAAAGTGGTGGATGACGACACTGAAAACACAGACGTCAGCTCAGCTTCACAAAAACTCCCAACAATTCTAATAAACAAAAAAGAAGGTTCATCAAAACATGAATATTCTAGCACTGTTGGCTCACGCAGTTATTCCAGTTAATGGCAGTAAAACCCCCCAGGAACTGGAAGTTAGGGGCTCCCAAGCAGGATCTCCTTAATAGAAAATGTTATTTCACAGAACCATAGAATAATTTAGGCTGAAAGGGAGATATGAGCCCAACCTCTGCTCAGAGCAGGGCCATACAGATCAGGTTGTTCAAGGCTGTGTCCAGTCAAGCTCTGAATGTCTCCAAGGTATGACATTCCTCCCTTCCCCAAGCCCCTGTTTCTGTTTGACCACCTTTATGGCAAAACTTTTTCCTTACATTTAATCAGAATTTCCTGTGTTCCAATTTGTTCCCTGCCCACCATGCCATCACCTTCAAAAAAAAAAACAAACCCCTGGCTCAGTCGTCTCCACGCGCTCCCCACTGGGTAGCTGTAGATCATGAAGACTGTTAGTATCCCCCTTTCTTTCCTTAGGCTGAGCAAACCCAGTTCTCTCAGTGTCTCCTTCTTCATCATGTGCTCCAGGTCCTACACTCACTCTTGGTGCTCTCATGCAATGGCTTAACCACTACTCACATTAACCCTCATGGCTGCCAGCTCATTCCTCAGAAGCCAGGCAGATATCTTCCTTTCTCAGAACCCTTTAAGACAGTGCTTAAAAACAGGCAAAGATGTGAAAAAGGTAAACAGCACCTGTAATTTTAAAAACTGATCTCTCGAATTAAAAAAGCAATGCTGTAACATGTTTCGGTATCATCACCCGTGTGTAAGTAAAGATCTGTTTCAGGGAAATTATGTAACATGAAGTTTCTTTTTAAACCTGCCATATCACCACAAGAGCCCTGATCAAGAACAAGAGCCAAATTATACAACTGCACTTCCTCATGTCAAGCAAACTGGAAAGTACAGAAGAAACAGAAAAGACGACTGATACTTACAACAATAAAAAAAAATCTTACTGAAACCACAAAGACAAAAAAATAGCAAAGCACACTAGCTTTTGACACTATTCCTCCAACGCAGTCCTCAAACACCAAAGACTGCACTAGGTACAATATGAAATAAATTAAAAAAAACCACCAGAGAGCTTTATTTAGAAATACCTGCTGCTACGGTTTGCTACCTTATCGAGAATTTTCGTTGTTCATAAAAAATGCATCACTTTAAACACTTCCCCAACATTAAGATCACACTTGATTGCCAATTGTTTGGTAGGGTTTCTTTGGGGTTTTTGGGTTTTTTTGGCTTTTTTTTTTATTATACCCTATGATACCATTCAGGATCCTTAAATAATGTTTAGCTACAAAGGTGACTATGTTTGGCATCAACGATGAAGCTCCACTGATGGCAGATTTTCCTTAAAGATTTCAACTTTGAAATACAAGCATTTAAAGGGAAACCCTTGAGAGCAACTTATTTTGAAAACATACCAGAGAAACAAAATAAAATACTTCATTAAAATATTTTACATTGTGTCAAAGACCTTGGTTCGTGTGAAGCTCAAACAAGACAGTCCTCAGCCGCATGATTCGCATGCACACACATGCACCCACCTTCCACAGGCTGTAATGGAATAAACTGCTGAGGTGATGCTCACGTAATCTATAAAAGTCTAGACTTTGAAATTAATTTAAGTTTTAGTTCTCCCTTTCTATTAAAAATAACCCAAGAACCAACGTTCATGACGCCTTCTTTTTTTTTCTTTGATCAACATTTCCTCATTATAAGTTGCTTTATAAAGTCACATTCTGAGGTGGTTCATGAGAGGAACTTATAGAGGAGTGAAGAAGAGAGCAGCAAAAAATGAAATGCAGTAATAATAAAGTTTCTAAGAAGACAGGTATCAAAACAGCCCTGAATTTACTTCAACCATCATCTTACACTTCCTTCTGACCTCAGTTTAAACTTTCGCAGAAGCCTGAGCACCAGGCAGACCACTTACGCTTAAAAGGGTTTGCAAGCTGTACCTTAGCAATCAGGTGGTGGCAACTGTTCCTAAGCAGCTTGTCAGGAAACTGGCAAAGAATAAAACATTACAATGCTTTAGTCTATGCCTTTTTTTTTTTTTTTTTTAAATTTCACTACAGAGATTGAAATGCAGAGCTCTGGTCTGTGGCATAACTTTGTTATATCCAGATGCAAATTCTGGACATAAAGGACAGATATAGAAAAAGGCAATAGGATTAAAATATTTTCTAAAGGGAGATCTAGAACTATTTTGCTTCTTATTTAGTGGTGTAATCAGTAAACTAGGATGGCACTGTAGGAACAATTCTCGATTCTTTTAAAAATGCTGGAAGCATTTTGTATTTTCTTTCTGAGCATCCCTGGTTTGTTTGCGATGGCTTTCACAGGTAGAAACGGAGCAGAGTGAATAATTTTTTTCTTCTCTGCATAATAATGTTGCAAAATAAAGCAACATATTCTAAACTACTGAAAATTGTCAGAAGCTGTATGTCACCAGGAATCCCGCCAATGAAAACGTCCATTTGTTGCCTATTACAGACTAAATAAGGCGACGACGTATATTTGTGATTCATTTGTCACAGGACAGTACAACAGCAGCATTTCTGAGTCAGATACAAGGAACAAAACCGACACTGGCTTCTTCTGAACACAGAGTAACCTAAGGTGCCTCTAGTCCAACATGTGTTTTGCTTTCCCAACAACAGTTTCGCAAATACCTTGTGCCAGCATAAACCAACACTGTTACTGCAAAAATATCACCACCCCTCCTTTCTCTTAACAAGGGTATGAACTTTTATTGGATTTCATTGCTTATAAACCACTGATGAACATGCTATTGTCTAGGCTGTCAGCAAGCCAAGGTATGTATTAAGGTTACCCATCTGCGTTCAGTTCAACTTGCACAGGATGCAACAACCAACCTTTGATGGACACATCCTATAATAAACTTCAGTGTTTTGCCCTCTTCAGTAAGTAGGTGTCAAGGGACTTGGGTAGCAAGAGTTCTTGACAGCTAGGTACTGTAAAACCGAAGGCATAATTATAAAATTACGACTTGGTTAAATGTACACGAAAGCCTTTAAGAAAAGTCATACAAATTGCCACCTTTGGATCAAATGTCACTAAGTAAGACCTAGGTTTTAGCAAACTGAAACAAAGGTAATTTAATACAAGAAGAAAACAGATAGCAAAAGACAGCCAAACCAGCTTATTTATTTTAATCCACTATTTACCAATGTACACAAGTTGATGTCGAAGTAAAGTTTCAAGTTTTCTAGGAAAGCGAGTGCTGTCTGCACACACAGATGGTCCAAAGTGATGGTTTCAGAGAGGGCTACGCTACAACTCAAGCCCAAAGCCAGCAGCAGGCAACATTTCATGGCCAGAGACCGGTTGTGTTCCAGCCAAGCCAACCCTGGCTTCAAACGAGCCAGAGGCCGACGACTCTCTCACCAACAAAGCCCACACAGTATAATTCTCATTCTGGAAACAGTAACCTAATTAAAATTAAAACCTACGAAGAAATTTATGATGGACGCAAACAGAAACACTCTCTGAAACATCTGTAAATAAGCACAAGTTTTACTTTCTTACACAGTAATATAGCCAAGCATCAGCTGAAATTTCTTCATGGCTTTTTCCATTTCTAAAGTTTTATCATCTTTGGGTAACGTAACTCAAAAAACATGGAAAGCTTCGACTCTTTAGTGAAATCCATACTGATGCACTCCAAAGGAGCAGTACTGAGCAGCCATCATTTTATACCTAAATGGCATTTAAAACAACTGTTCTAGACAAAGGATATATAAGAGCTGTCTTTAAAACCAGAACAAAATTACTTTTTTTCCACTTTCCACATGATTTCTAATGGCTTTACTGTGAAACTGATACTTCAGCTGAGGAGTAGGGAGATTTTGAAGGCAGGGGATGTGGGGTAGTTTGTTTTTCACGTCTGAAGGTTACTATATTAAACAAGTAACATTCTGAAGTATTATTTAGATAAAGGATTTATCTACAGGTTACTGAATAACTCGGAAAACCAGCCTGAAAATAATTTAAAATGTACATCTCTGCCACATACAAAATAGTTGCCCCGATGAAAAGGTGAGGCAATAAAGCTGATTTCAAACAAACTAATGAAAGTGGTACTACAGTCGTATCTCACAGTATAGATGCTGTGGGTTACAGGAATCTCACCTGGTCTGCAGAGTGGAGATAATCACCAATTTGCAGAACTCATCCTGAAAGAGTAGACACTAAATAACTGAATAAGCCCTATGATCTTCGAGATGCTACTGATTCCACTCAACAATCGCAACTTGCTCCTCACAGAAGTCAGTCTTCCAGTTTGCTTTCAAATGGGGTGGCTGGTATGGGAAGTGAATTTTTCAGGAATGCTTAGTTCTGTCTTTGAGAGTCTTGGTCAAGAGAGAACCAAGAAAAGAAGCTGAGTATCTGCAAGAAGGCAGTAACTCCAAAGGTGCTGCAAGACAGATAAAATCTGAACAGTTTAAGGAGGAACTTGATGTGATTTAGAAATGTGGACAGACCTGCACAGTTCAAACAGAAGAAGGTGTATCGTATCAGCTCAATGGTAGCTAAATGGAGAAATATTTACAGATAGCAAGATGGCCACCACTACAGGAATACCTAAGGACTTACTAATATTAAGATAAAAGATGCATTTTTAGAATGTTAACACAGAAATGAACATGTTTAGTTTAGATACTACAACTGTATTATAGCATGTAACATATATTGGGTCACACTGCCACTCAACCTATTAAAACAGGAACTGTGCTGCCTAGGAAGGGTTTTAATACCCTTTCAAAATACCTCCTTCCCTAGTGATGTTACCCAGAGGAAGGATTAGAAACATTTAATAGACAAAGTCTCCATTTCTTTATCCTTCCCTCCATTTTCCAGTTATAGCATCCTTCATAAATGGAAATGGCTATTCCGAGTTCTTCATTTTGTAGGCAGCAATTTTCTCCCCAGCTGACTGCTTTTCTCTTTTTAACATGAATTTCATGTGCTATTTTCTTGCCTGGTCAACCAAAGTTGACAAGATCTTACTACGCCTCTTGGTCATAAGCTTTACATTTGCTTATACTGAATGATTCTTCACCTTCAAATCAACCTCTCTCTTCAGTTCCTTCTCCATATTGTTGATGCTAAATCATTACGCTAGATAAAATAACCATTTTCTCAGTACGTTAAACAGCATGGTTCCCACACGCACTTCAGAAGGAGGAGACAAGTAAGAGAGAAACCAGAACCTTGCCAGCAAATTTCCTTCCCTTATAAAACCCAAGTATTTACTTTAATCCTACATCTTCTGTATCTCTTCATCAGTTATTAATCCATGAGAAAACCCTCACCGCCCTACCTGTAACAACATCGTTCTTTTACGTAAGCAGAGACTGAGTGGGAAGTCTGTTGAGAGCTCCCGGCAAATTTGAGACATTAAATCAGATGAATCACCCTTATCCCCAGGCTTACTGACTCCTTAAAGATCTCTTTTTGCAGGACGCTTTCCCTCTTCAAAAAATCATGTTGATTGTTCCCACCGTATCATATCTATCCGCATGACTGACTCCATTCATCACTGCACTTGTTTTATCAGCCTGCCTGGTAGGGAAGTCGGATTTCCTCATCTGTAATTCACAGGGCCCCTCCTGGAGCCCTTTTCAAAGGTTGGGACACACTTGTTGCTTTCTGTTGGCACTGAGGCAGGTTTTAGCACCAGATTACACACTGTTGTTTACACTTAAGCAGTTTCACGTTTGAATTTACATTAGAGCTCTTGGATGAATGCAGTTGGAGCCCAGCGATACATTACACTTGATTTTCCCGAGGGTTTTCCCCCCTCTTCTAAAATGCATTCAGGAGCCATTTCAATTTGTGACCTTGCCGTTGACTTATTCTCTCCCTTGCTCCAAAGAATGACCCTGCTGCAAGGACATGTGGGTGTGCTCTCACGTATTTTTTGCTCGTGAACAACAGTGCAAAAACCGCTAATTTACAGTTCTTCGTTAAGAACACAGTTGTTTACCAGACAAAGAGATTCAACTACTATAAATATCTGAAGAGATGCTGAAAAAGAACCCTGAATGTTGTCCTTTCTTTCCAAAGTAATTTGGCTCAATGAAAGTACTTGCAACTTAGGTTTTCAGTAAACCACAATTATTTATATAGAAGAATAGGTTCCATATCAAAAAAAGGTTCACAACAAGTTCTACAAAAGAAAGGACTGGGTAAGAGGGAGCCCAGTAGCTGGGTAAAGAAACCACCACAGATCAGCAGCGGCTTTAGCAACTGGACCCTGTGCAAGCAGAACATCTATGGACAACGGCACACGTGCAGAGGAACGACACCAGCATGACTTTGTTTTCCATTATTGTATTTTTCAGTCTTTCAAAAATGATTCAATGTTTTTTTGTTTGATGTTTTATTGCAGCTTATTAAAAAACCCCACGTTCCTGGGGTATCCGCAGGTTTCTAATGTCACAGTACAGAAAGGCCGCACCTTCCAAAAGATATAAACATTTATGGAAACTCAATGAGATGAAAATCCTGCCTAGCTCACTATGTGCTTAGTTTGTAATACACACAAAATGGAGCCAGACATAGAGAGGCAACAAGAATCCCTTTGCCGGGTTTACGTTACAATGCCCTGAGACTAGAGCAGCCATAATCCACCAGAGCCAGCTGTAATTTTACCTGGGCTATCTGCTAATTTTTTTATTATTTCAAATGACTGTTTTGTTTGTTTTCTTGTGAACATATTAAATTCGCTTCTGGCATTACTTCCGAGCATTAACTGATGACAGCCAACCATGCATGTCAGTATGGAATAACCTTATGTAAGCATCAATTAATAATTATATCTCCAGTATTATGAGGAAATATTTACTTTATAACAATTTCCACGTACTAAACATTTAGTCAGCACAAATATTCATGTTTTACTAATAGAAAAGCACAACCACACACACACAGAGCAGAGACAGGGTTGCTGCCTCAAGGACTATCAGCCCTGCATTGCCTCTGAGATACCCAGATCTGATGCAGCCTTCCAAGAACTCAGATATCAGGCGCAGCAATGAATTTATACGTCAGGCTGTGATTTACTCAGAGGCACGCGCGTAGTGCCATAGGAGTGGTTAACTAAGTCAAGATATAATGGATTACATATAAGAATCCCTCGGAGGCCTCGTTTGGCACTCTCATTTTCTACTTCGGTTACCTGCTTTTCAGATCAATAATTTTTTTTCCCAGTATGCAAAAGCGTGCTGATAACACAGTGATTTGTTACCATACGGTGATAGTTCTTCAATAAAGTAATTTTAAATGCAAATTACAGACTTCTAAGTTGCCATGCCTGATTGCATCACCTGGAAATAGTTTGTAGATAGCAAATTTAAATAAACCTTCAAAATTTCAATACATCAAATGCACCTACATAAAGCGTGAATTAGCTTTAAATAGCTGATTTTACAGATTTTACAATTTATCCGTAACTATCTAAGTTACAGGAATAGTGTACATTTAAGTAATTCTAGGATGATATTAAAAAAAGTAAGCAATCATATTTGAACTTTCTAAGTATGTCATTTCCTATGAGTTCAAGTATCTACTCTTGGCTTGATTTGGCAAGCTGCCACGTGTGAGTACAGCAATGCTGATTTGCTATTCTCTAAAATTCATAGTTCGAAACCAAGATATTTAATGATTATATTTTCATTAATCATACCATAAAGATGTTCTGATCAGATAATTGGATACAAAAAAAGGATTATGGGATATGCTACTGAAGAACTAAAAAATCTCCAGCTTACTTAAGGTCAACTACAATAGGAAAATACAGGTCTTAGTTTTACAAACTTGATTCCTTTATCCAAGTGAGTTTTTCAGAAAAAAGTGAATTGAAAAATAAAGGCGACTGCTCAGCTTTGAGGCTTGATAATTGGTACCAAGTATCCTGCACACTATTGCAGGACCTATCTACTGCACTGCACTCTCATCTATTTCAGCATATTGGAAAAGTCAACATCGCTGTCGCAAAGCAACCCAAGATTTTGTACTTCACTCATTTTGCTTTCCGGATTTTCACACTTCCCAACTCCCATACATAAATTAGCTTCCTTACCTTCATAATGTTTACTAAGTCTGTTTGATAATAGCGATCTTGGTGCGCATTAGCAGCTGCTAAAGTGAGAAGATAATCATTCCTTGCATGGATAGCCTTGGAATTACACTCGGATCGTCGTGCTTTTAACTACAACAAGAAACGCAAGTTAAAAGATAGGTACTAATGAGAAGTTAAATGACCAAACATGTATTACTAGTAAATTAACATCCATATGTATCTATTAATATAGTCAAAACTTTAAGGCATTAATAGCTTAACAGTTTTGTTAATGCTAAGGGGATTTCTAATGTATTTTTCTCTCATGCAGTTGTAATTTCACGTGCAGTCTTCAAAGAACAGTTATAACTCCCACTAGAAAAAATTTCCTTGTAAATTTGGTTATATGTAATTCTGCATAGACAACTTTGGTCATATGCATCATGAAATTAGCAGCAAAAAATCAGTTTTTCTTATACTCACCTTTACACTTGCCTTCTGCAAGCTTATTCTTGACTGAAAAAGACTAAGTTTGGACCTGAAACACAAATTAACAGAAAACATTACTGCCTTATACCATTTCTACAAAAGTACAGGATAAACAGGCCACTGCACTTCACTTCTGCAAAATTTTAATTTAAATAACTTTTTATGCCTAGATTTTTATTTGTGTAGTTTTAAGTAAAGCCTAAGGATCAACGAAAATATTACAAAGAATGCTGAGCTAGTATCTTCGTTGCATGTTCGGAAATCTTTTGCGCAGCTTACCCTGACTTTGGAACAAAATTTAAATACATCATGAAAGGGAAATTGGGTGGCGGCTGCAACTCGAGTTATTTTGGTGTTTGATGGATTTCGAGTTAGCCCTCCAGACACAAAGTGCTATAAATTTGAACTACTCGTCATCTGAAGGAATATTAATACAAAATCATTAGTAATTATATTCCAGGAAGCTGAAGCACTATCCATGTACGCACACATATTTTTAAAAGCAGAATTGGTCTGATTTTCACATTTGGATTCATGAAAGAGAAATTAGAGAGGTACTTTATTAGCTATTTGAAAGCCGGTCATTTAAAAAGTAAATAAGAAAACAAAACCAAGTAAATAGCTATTTTAATCTGAACAATACTGCAGTATGAATCTGTCCCAAAATTCCCAAACTCAAGTTTTTGGTTGGTCCTTTTGTTTGTTTGTTTGGGGTTTTCTACTTTCTTCAGGTATTTTAGGTAATCTTATTAAACAACTTCTTTTCATCATTCAGCCCTCATAAAGTGAAAGACAGAAAAATTCTCTAATGAAACCATACTTTCTTTTCATTCCCTGAGAATAATTCTGAGTAATTTCTAAAAATAAAAAAAAATAAATACATTTGCAAAAAAGGGTGAGGCAAACTCCCATAAGACAGGCCAAGCTCCAAACTGAAAACATATGAGTTACTTGTTTTCCTGAAAGGAAGGAAATCAACCTCTTTAGGATGTCAAGGAGCACAAAAATCTAAAGCCTCAAAAATCTATCTTCAAAAATGGAAAAGAGTGTCCCACTCCCTCTCCCCCTCCAAACAGACTGATACCAAATTTAAGATCCGTGGAGAGAAAACGAAGTAAGCAGCCTTTAATATCAAAAAGAGCACCAGCTCACACACTGTCCTTTGAAAATGTCATATTAAAGCAATTAGTTTAACTTCCTTCTTAAAGAAACCAGCCTAAATAAGTTATGTTTTACTATCAGGATAGTAGCATGCTTGAAATGGTTACAAAAATGTATATAAGCAAAAAGAAAAAAAATTGGCACAAGCTCACTGAAAGCAATTATCTTTCTTCTAAAATAATATCAAGTGTAAAAACTAATACAAGTACAAATCTGCTTTATATGTGTGCAATTATTTATACATATGCTATTATAAAAACATACTTGGCCTCAATATCAGCTTTCTCCCGCACTGCTTGAGCCATCTGTTCAGTCTCAAAATATTTCTTTTTGCCTTTAGCTAAATCTTTTACTGTCTCTTGTAATTCAGCTTGGATCCTTGTCAACTGGTCCACGCACTGAAAAAAAGCATTCAGGAAAGAAAACATCAATGGTTTTTTGCATCCAAATAATACTATCATCATCATTTTACTACTCTTTATCACATTTTATATGGAACAACACCATCTCCAAGTCACTCCTGGTCAATTATTCATGCCTTTCTTTTAAACCTGATCAGAACATAAAACCGTATTTCTTTCTTTCTGCTGCTGTTTAACTATTCAAATTCAGCAATAACTTGCACATTAAACAAAAGTTCTGGAAGCTTTGGATGAAGTAATCAATTGAAATAATTGGAATACAACTGGGAAAAATCCAAAGGCAATCTACTGGAGGTGATACAAAAAATTATGAATCTTTCCTTCTCTAAAATTTAAAACATAAGGCAAAAGCTACCATATAAAACATGACAACACGACAAGAACAATTTGACAAACATTATTTTAAGGGCTCATTTTTCTTAAACTATTTTGAGAGCTTTCCAACAAATAGGGTTATATCAGAAAGCAGTGTCATTCACAAAGAAAACTTAGAGGCTTAAAATGCATAGCAAGCTAGTCAAGGAGTGAAAATAATTCCATCCCTTTTCCATGTGACCCAACCAGCGTTACGACAGACATTTTAATGTCAAATAATAATATTCAAAGGAACAGCAGAAAAATTACTGTACTGGTTTGGGCTGGGAGTGCGTTAATTTTCTGTGTAGTAGCTGGTATGGTGCCATGTTTTGGATTTGTGACCAAAACTGCGTTAATAACACAGGGATGTTTTAGCTGTTGCTGAGCAGTGCTTATACAGTGGCAAGGCCTTTTCTGTTTCTCACGCTGCCCTGCCAGTGAGTGGGCTGGGGGCGCACAAGAAGTTGGGAGGGGACATAGTGGGAACAGCTGACCCCAACTGACCAAAGGGGTATCCCATACCACACAACATCGTGCTCAGCCATAAAAGCTGGGGGAAGAAGGAGGAAGGGGGGACATTCGGATTTACGGTGTCTGTCCTCCCAAGTCACTGTTACGCATGATGGAGCCCTGTTTGCCTGAAGATGGCTGAAGGCCTGCCCGCAGATGGGAAGGAGTGAATGAATTCCTTGTTTTGCTTTACCTAATAAACTGTCTTTATCTCAACCCACAAGTTTTCGCACTTTTACCCTTCCAATTCTCTCCCCCATCCTGCCGGAGGGGAGTGAGCGAGCGGCTGTGTGGGGCTGAGCTGCTGACCGTGGTTAACACACAACAATTACTAAAATGTTCGGCAATTCTCCAAACATCCTATCAGCTTCAAAAAAAAATTGTGGGAAAGGATCTATGTTAAGCAGAAAGGATCTACTTAACAAAACAAATGTGAATTATCAATGTCTAGAATTATACTATCTTTCAAAGCGATTTGTAAAGATTTCCTTTTACCCAAACTAGCTTAAGTACATAGAAGGGTGATAGTTCAACCCATTTATACTTAATTATAGATATGACAGACTAGATATGGTCAATGAAGGCTCCAGGCAATACTTAGAGGCAGAGCCTCAAGCTAGCTTAAGGAACTCAATTTGCCTTTCAATTTGCCTTTCTGTCCTTCAAAGACCAGACCCAAGGTCCCACCTCTTTTCACATCATTATCACACACCTGACCTCTCCCATTCAAGGAGCCACATGTTGTCCTCTTACTGAACACCCCTCCTAAACACCTAAGGTTTTTCATTACACTAATTATTAATGCATGCAACCTCCTTTACAAGCACTGAAAGACTAATAAGGTGATGTGATCCAACCACATAACATTAATTTCATTGTATTCAACAATTGTTAAAAAATAATATCCAGCCACCTGTAAAAAACAGAAACTTTTTGTTTCAGTCAATAGAAATTGCCCATCTTCTCACCACACATTCTGATCTCACTAAAAATGTCAAATACCTTTCTGGCTATAAAGTACATAAAAAGTCATGTAAGTTCACACTAAAACCAGTACTTGACGTGTGCAGACCAATAAAGCAATGGGCTCCATAAGGTAAGCTTCATGGTGGGTGGTTTGGGGAGTAGCAGAGGGCAGGACTGGGTTTTTTGAAGACCTCTGAGTGTATGATAGAAAAATAAAAGGTAGAAAAATCTGTATACATTGGACAGCTGACAGAGACCTAAAATCATTACAAAGGACTGGGGTTTTGCTACATCAATTGGTATTTTGATCCCTGAAGTCTCCTGCAGGCATCAAAAAATTAAAATATCAAATAACCCAGTTGTTAACACGATCATTTTAAAAGCGTAAAATAATCCTGCTTTTGCATCTCAGAAGAATAAAAAATTGTCAGGAGACTGGATGCCATTTAGGGGTTTGGGGTTCGGTAGACACTGGCTGTATGTAAAAGGCTGTTTCAGAGAGCTGACAGAGATGGTTTCTTGTTGCATTGCTTCCATGCAAAGTGATTTTATTTGATATTTGCCTTTCAGTCTTCTGATACAGATCTATGCAAACGTCTGCAGTGGTGGCCACATCGTCTTTCCTGAAGACACCTGATGAACGTACACTGCAGCTCTCTGCCTTCTCTTCCAAGGCCAACATATGAAACCACACATCACTTATGGGATAAGCTTACAAGGTCTCTGGGGAAAGATAACAGCAAGGGGTGGGCTGCTGCCCTCAAAACAGCCTTCTCGTCTGTGTCCAAGAGCTGCTGAGCGAGGGATAGGGATTAGTTTTCTTAAGAGGTCAGACATGGTCTACAGGAGACACATTTATTACCCCTGCTCCAGAGTCACCTTGCGATTTAGCAATATTTTTCAGCAAATTATGATGAGCTTTTCTGAAATTGCTCCAGTTTAGTATTAAAACGGATCATAAAAATGAAGTTTTTATATGGTACCAAGTCAAGGAAGTAAAGGTTTACAGAAACACCTGGAAAATTAAGATCACAGAATCATTTAGGTTGGAAAGGACCGTTAAGATCATCGAGTCCAACCGTTAACCCAACACTGCCAAGTCCACCACTAAACCATGTCCCTAAGCACCACATCTACACGTCTTTTAAATACCTCCAGGAATGGGGACTTCCCTGGGCAGCCTCTTCCAATGCTTGACAACCCCTTCGGTAAAGAAATTTCTCCTAATATCCAATCTAAACCTCCCCTGACGCAACTTGAGGCCATTTCCTCTTGTCCTATCACTTGTTACTTGGGAGAAGAGTCCAACACCTGCTTCACTACAACCTCCTTTCAGGGAGTTGTAGAGAGCGAGAAGGTCTCCCCTCAGCCCCCTCTTCTCCAGACTAAACAACCCCAGTCCCCTCAGCCGTTCCTCATCAGACTTGTGCTCTAGACCCTTCACCAGCCTCGTTGCCCTTCTCTGGACACGCTCCAGCACCTCAGTGTCCTTCTTGTACTGAGGGGCCCAAAACTGAACACAGTACTAGAGGTGCGGCCTCATCAGTGCCGAGTACAGGGGCACGATCACTTCCCCACTCCTGCTGGCCACACTATTCCTGATACAACCCAGGATGCTCTTGGCCTTCTTGGCCACCTGGGCACACTGCCGGCTCATGTTCAGCCAGATGTCGACCAGCACCCCCAGGTCCTTTTCCGCCGGGCANCTGGCCCCAACACTGAGTCCTGGGGAGCACCACTTGTGACCGGCTGCCAGCTGGATCTAACTCCGTCCACCACAACTCTTTGGGCTCGGCCATCCAGCCAGTTTTGTAGCCAGCAAAGAGTACACTCGTCCAAGCCATGAGCAGCCAGTTTCTCCAAGAGAATGCTGTGGGAAACGGTGTCAAAGGCTTTACTAATGTCTAGGTAGACAACATCGACAGCCTTTTCCTCATCCACTAAGTGGGTCACCTTGTCACAGAAAGAGATCAGGTCAGTCAAGCAGGACCTGCCTTTCATAAACCCATGCTAACTGGGCCTGATCCCCTGGTTGTCCTGTACGAGCCGTGTGATGGCACTCAAGATGATCTGTTCCATAGCCTTCCCTGGCACTGAGGTCAGACTGACAGGTTGACATCTCAAGAGCAACTCAATACTTACTGCAGTCTTGGAAGGAGATGCTGCTTCTAATAGAAACTGGGTTTTACATGGGTGTTCCAGTGTAACGTTACAAGTATTTTACTGATGCTGAATTTCAATTTTACTAAGCTTTTGTCTGGATGGAGGTCAGCTCAATATATTATTTATCTGTTTGGAAATCCAAAGGAAAGGGTGAGAGACTGCACTATATAAAACAATAAATTTGTTGTGGAGGAAAATTAATACCACTAAATGGATGGTTATTCCACATTGTAGAAAAAGCACATCGCTGTTCAAATACTTTGAACCGAAGTACTGACCTCATAATTGTAATAACTTGTTCTGCTAATTCAAAAGTGCAGGAAAAAAGGAACCTCTATCATTTATATAAATTTAAAGAAGTGGCCCCATCTTTTACTGCTGACTCATAAACACTGCACTTGCAGAAGAATAAACCTGGAGATTATTTACCCAGTAAGGATACTAGAAAATTGCTACAGCATTGTTTGGAAATCTTCACTGAAAAATGATATTCCACAGGACAATAAAGCAATATTAATAAAGTTAATTTTTCTTCCAGAAAAACAGATATTGCACATGCTTCTAAGACCTATATAATAATATGCTCAGAAACTGAGAGCTCATGTTACACTAACATCTATTTAAAAGTTTGTAGCCGAATATTTTACAAAATACTATTCTAGAACATATAACTAGGTAAGTTACAGTTAGTTGTCGTCACTTTTTAGCAAACCAAACTGAAATGGTGTGTTGTTTGGGGTTTTTTTTTTTGTCTTTTACCTTGAGTGGATCGTTCAGCCTACCTCAAATTAAACCCAGAGGCAATGTTAATAAATGCTCGATGATAACGTACGGAAGGAATATTTACAACTACCAACTAATATCTGAGACACTTGCAAAGTGCATTCCACCAGCGTTTCCATTTCCCTCCTTCTGTTACATTTCGTCCAAGCCACATAGGAAGCATTTCAAAAGATCATTCTTGAAAACTTCCAAAAATTTATGTCTGGTGCAGTTGTGACTTTCTGTAAACTATGATCACTGTTTAAAACAGGAGGCTTTCTCTCTCTCACTGCAGCAAAATCCGCAGAACACAAACACAAAATAATTAAAAGATGAAGAGTACTTAGATTTACCTAAATACACATCACTGTATTTTTAAAATTTGTCTTACTGCCTTATGGAAACAGACGGAACACCGCATTTTATTTGAAACACATTCTGTATTAAGAGTTATGGTAGACACCTCTTAAGACATAAATGACTTTAAAATGTAACAACCAATTAAATTAAAGTCAAGCTTACTTTTTTCCTTGAACTACACTATTTTCTTTGCATGCATTCACAGATCAATTATAGCAGTTGTTGGATCACTTGTGACACCTTTACAGGAGGTGGCTGGATAACCTGCATTCTGCATCTTGACAATTGCACAAGTCATTCCTTCAGGTTTAAGATACACCTTTTCTTAAAATCAGAACCTATTCTAACAAAACCCACTTGCAATTGTCAATGCAAAACCAATTCAATGTAATTGCCACAGCATGATGTTAGATTTGCAGGGATAGTTTTGACCAACTGTGTATCACATTTTAAAAGACTCATTTCCAAGGGATTTTAATTTCAGATAACATAGTTCAGATCTTCAACAAGCTATTTACTCCTATAACAACATGCATAGGAAGAGACTGAAAAGTACATATGTATTTTAGATGTGCCATACTAAAAGATTTCTAATAACCATTTTTTCTAAATAAAAATGACAAAAGTTGAAAGAACTTATTAAAGTGCAAATACCTTCTTCAACTGCTGTTCCTTAAAGCACCGTACAGTCCTGGCTGGTTCAGAAATTAAGTTTTTATAGTTCTCACAGATATTGAGTCGGGATTGGGCCACTTGCATCGTGCCTTCTAAAAGCGATTTCCAAACTGAGTACATGCTCCTAAAAATAATGAAACACAGAAAGGTTGTGGGAAGGAAGAAAGGGAGGCCAGGCGTTACACTGAAAATATGGGTTGGTTTACATATCAGTAGCATACATTATTCCAATGACTGCTTTTAAAAATAAAGCTAAAGCACAATCCTTCATGCTGATCTAGCAAATATCTGCACTTTTAACAAAAATTTTAACTAAAGTTTTACTTAAGGTAAAAATTTTCCCTCCTATCCCTGTTTTGTGATTCAATTTTTTGGCAAACATTTTCGGTTGAACCTGTTGCTCCAACGGAACAGACCCTACAGAACCCAGCAGCCAACAGATCAGATGTTGACAATTTTTGATAAGATCACGGATTTTGTGATTTTGGGCATCTTGCAATCAAGCAAATAGCTACAGACTGCTCAGCAATTTTGCCTCAGCTACCTGTAGTTCCTTCATCATGTGTAATAGGCCAAAGACAACAAGCGTAGCTGTGTAGTGAGCTTTGCAGGGCCCCAATAATTCACCACAAAAGCTCAGAAGTGCCCAAGTCAGAAGGATAATGTGGAGCAGGTAGAGCGAGGGAAGAGGGTGACAAGATCTCCCCTGCAGCTGGCAGAAAGGAAAGATTGCTGGAGCTTGCAGAGCCCAAGTACTTGGTGATAGGGAGGGAGGGGGAGGCAGGCATTTGGAGGAGATCTCTGCGCACTGTGGGTGTATCTGATGGCACGGAAGGCAGAAGAAAGGCTTGCTGAGTGAGGAGCAAACTGCAGGCTGGACGGGTCTGTAAGGGGAGCGTTTTGTATACACTTAAGACTGATAATTCAGTTTATCCCTTCTTAAGACACACAAGTGGTGTGAAGGTACGGAAAGTCCAAAACACAAATCTATCAAAAATTTCTTCCTGTTTGAAATAAAACTTGTCAGAATACAAAGAACACATTAAAACAAAGTATCTGAAAACTTTTTCAAAATATTTAGGAGGTACTACTCAAAGGTGGGAGGCTTTCAGCAACTGAGTAACTTTTGTTTTCATATTATGATCCACCTTTCATGTTAATGAAACTAAGTTTTGTAAACAACTGTTTCTTGCTTTGCCTCCTCCTTGCTGTCAGATGGGATCTTCATGAAGAACGGCCTCCTAAAAAGAAGTTTGATGCTGTCTTTTCCTATGAAGAAATCCACATGCTTATTACTCTAACCTTAAAGCTATTTACTAAAATATATATTCAGATACAAACATTAATACCCAAACAGTGTGCACAATTACAGTTGTTGTCCTGTCTTGCCATTTCGTTTTTCCAATCTTCCTAAATTATTCAAGTAATAAACATCTATTTAAGACTAATCTCAGAATTTCAGGGGAAAAGAAAGCTTCATTTTTAACTGGCAATGCTCTACAACAAAGAAAAAAATAACTTTACAGAAGAGCAGTGTTTCATTGTGGAGTAAAATAATTATACAAACTGAAATTATAAAGACAGCTATTTTGAGATATCCTACTGTTAAATTACCTATAATCGCTTCGTTCATCAGCTTTTATTCCAAGCCAGTCCTTCCTTAAGTATTGGCTAGCCAGCTTCTGAATGCTCTGTTAAAAGAAGGAAAAAAGAGTTAAAAATGGGAGCAAAAATGTTATTTTAGTTACCTCTTATATGAGGCAAATGATAACCTGACATATAAAGAAGCAATCAATCTACAGTATTAGCAAACTACTACAATGCAAGACTGTTATTTTTACCTCTTTCTATATTTTTGTTTGACTTTAGTTTCTGTTGAGAGCAATTAATGAATTTCAAGTTAATATTTTAAATCAGAAGGACTCTAGCTGAGAAGTACACATGCACAGCTCAGCTCTGAAAATATTTCTTCATGTGACTAACCCCGGCGAGACTAATAACACAGAAGATGTTTGAGCAGTGTGTGGCAGAATCAGGGGCAGGAATATTGCAAGTAAAATGTCTCAATTTGTCACAGCTGTAAGAATCAAAATTTTTATTTAACTGAATGAGGACGTGGGGTTCTGAGAAGCAACGAAATATCTGGTCATTTATGTGCCCAAGCTGAAATGCCCAACTTTGATCGCTCAAGGTTGCACCATTGTCAGTGAACTGAAGAAGCCCTGTTGCTCACAGGATCAGGCCTTTACTCAGAGGATTACAATAGACTAGAGATTGAAAAATGCAGTTAATTTTTAATTATTAATGTTAATTACGCTCTTTAGTCTCTGCATTTCACTTTGCACGGTCTCAGAAAATCAATAACAACATTTTCATGTTCAAGCTCAGAGACCAGCAAAATTTAATTTGTAAACAATGCAAGGGAGGGGGAGTCGCTCTCATAGCGGTCCCTCCTTCGGCTTGTAATCGCAGGTAACAGTATATATCGCTTATGAATCGAGTACCACCAAATGGAAAAGAGGATGCGTATTATCCAACTCAGGGAGTTGGGTAATGGGTTTATGAACACTGAGCAGTGTTCCTTCTTCTTCAAAAGAACCATCCCCAGAGAAGCACTCTCCAGCTTTTGTATAAAAGTCTATTTAGCAAAGTGGGTGACCTGGGTTGAAATTCCCTTTCCAGCTAAGAAAAATCAACCCCACAGATGCTTTCCAGAAGAGTGCATCCTGAGGAAACGCCTGGGGTGAGACATCTTCACATCCAACCCACCCAACGAGAGGCACAGCGCAGTATCATTTGTTTACATTTTCCACACTATATTGAAGATGCTATCACCTGCTAGGGCAGTCTTTAAGTTCTCTTAGAGGAAAATATGAAAAGTATCTCAAAAAGCACAACCAGATTTCATTCTTGTCTTACCAGCCCATTTGATGCTAAAAATTTATTACTGACCTTACAATGTGATTGAAGCTTTCACACAGAAAAATGTTAATTGTTGCTAATATATCATTAGTAGAAAACTTATGCTCCCTCATATTAAATGTATCTATTTCACCTTAGAGTCCAACTGCTCTGAACCAATCTGCTGAGCTGGGTACCAGTTTTTGCTGTTAATGATGCTTACAGCCGGGTTTACGCTAATAGTCCTTGTGAAGCCAATTGTGGAGAGCTGTTATTTCCCATTCTGAGCTTCCACGTCTTCCCAAGTTACCTTCCCTGATTTCCATTGCACTTTTTGCTCAGTTAAGGATCATTTTCAAATTCCACGTTGATATTTCATCGTGGAACATGAAATACGTGAACGTATCCAGTCAGCAATTCTTTTCACAGGTAAAGTTATGCCTGTAACTATAAATTCTTGCATTTCCATTGCAGTTTCTTCCATTTTTTTAAAAGATGCACAAGTTGCATTAGGTAGCTGTTAAAAACCCCAGATAAAAGGAAAAACAGCATTTCCTTTAACTCTGGCGGAACATTTTGTGATGAGATTTGGGAGCTTTATTAGGTACCCCCACCTGGTGCTATTTTCATGTTTCCATCCCTTCTGCATCAGACTCCACCTATGAGATCTGCCCCAAGATGCTGAACAAACATTCACAAACACAAAACTACCCACAAAAAAAGCTCACTGGCGGTTGAGGACAAGGTATGCCAAAATTAAAGACGCAAAGAAAGTTGCAAGAGGGATAAATAAAGCTATTTCGGCACACAGAAACCCTACTACTGATGTCAGCAAATCAACTATAAAACTAGTGTGATTAATCATTTATTTCCAAACTGGACAAGCTCGCCACTAAAATCAATGAAACATCGAAGAGGGGGCTCCAGCTGCATAGTGAAGATGTCTGATCATTTAGTACTCGTTCATGAAAACGGATAAACCACATGTTGGCATTTCATACAAAACTGCTGTAGGGGAACGTATGGTTTTTAATTAGACCAGCACAGTAGGTTCGCTTTCTTAAACTTCATGCTGAATGTAACTTTTGTGTATGAGATCCTCCTTGTTCTGTTCTCAATAACACTTCTTGTTTTGCTGTACCGAAACAAAGAATTCCACTGTTGGGCTCAAGCGGGGAAGTCAACTGATTGTTTAACCTTTGGCATCACCCAACTTTGCCCGCAGCCTAGGAGCGTGCTCATTTCTTCCTTGAAGGTGCACATCAATCACATTTAACGGGCTTGAGATAATGATATTGAAATGCAAGAATAAATTTGTAGAGAGGCAAGAACAGAAGTCCGTGCAGAATGCTCTCCTGATTTCAATACTATTTGATGATACACTTCCTTAATATTTATTTAAAAGTAACTTTAGAGAAAGGGACAGAGCTTCATCAAGCACAGGCGCTATCAAAAATTACAACGTAAATCCCCATGCAAAGTTGAGTGAAATCCATAAAACCCCTCCTTCCTCTCCTTCTCAATGGGCTACAGACAGTCACAGAATCACAGAATGTGAATCACTGTCGGAGCATCACTACTTAAAATCCTGCTAAGGAGAAGCAATATTGCACGGTCAGTGTATCCGCATGCCCAGCTGCTGCGTGGCTCGTGAGCCCTGTGTCCCACTGTGCTGGGCACCTCCGTGTACCGTGTGAAGGCACCGGCCTGCCTTCAAAACCTTTGGTCTCTGAAGAAACCCTAAAACAATTTTTAGTGTAAATACGTAAAGCTGTAGTTCACCAAACTCGAATAACAGTCTGCTCTCTGATGGCTCTGAAACAAGAAGGTTTTTTGATTTAATTTTTCCACTTCATTCTAAGGTGTATATCATTGAATTTGAATAAAAGTTCAGTTAATTATTTTTGAATGGTAGTAACAATTGCTTTTTTTAAAGTACACTATTTTTAATCAATAATTATTGACATGAAAGGTCAAAAATGCCTGAAATCCCCTGCAAGCACTGTGCAACCTCTGTTCACCCTTTGTTGAAAGAAATGTACTCGCTGATTCTGCTTGTGTACATTATTAACACATTAAGCAAGATTTAGAAAGAGCAAATATAAAATAGTGTAAACAGACCAGCCATCACATAAACCCAGTTTTAACTCATCTGAAGAAGATGCATATCCTTCCTCCATACCTTGGTTTTCCCTTCCTCCCCCTCCATCCAAGTGCATGTTGTATCGCTATGCTACAGACACGTTAATATTACACATTCACGGGTACTTCAACTGCTTGCAGATCTGCCTAACAGATGGATGGATGGGATATAAAATTGTGTCAATCAATCATCCAAGGAATCAACACTTAGAAATTAAATTCTGCTGAACAGAAAAACCATAAAAAAAAAATCAGCACAGTTTCATGTATGCTCAAATTCGTATTTCCCAGTGCTGCAGCTCCTATTTGATGTTTCCTATTACCAGACCTTACCTAAAGTCTATTTATTGGTATTTTCTAATAGGGCCAAATCTAATAAGGCCACGTAAACCCAATACAGGCAGATATTGGCGGGGGGGAGAAGGAATACTCTGTAAATATTTGCTATAATACTAACAGAAAGTAAGTAATCACCGATGGAAAAGGAAAGAGAAAGATGTCCCAAATTAAAAGATCATTGATAGAAAAATATGCAGCTTTCAAAAAGATACATTATTGATGCTTTGCAAAGCAGTCTCAAGATCTTTATTTGCAATAATTGAGAGGTGCTGATGACAGCCAGGTCCCCTAAAACCTATTATTGATTGCAGAAAGCATGGTAGACCCTAGCTGATGTAACACTGAGTTTTGGAAAATATCTATCAACAGGACAAATTTAGTACTCTCTTTCACTGAGGTGGTTTCAATATCTTGCATCATTTTGATCATTTCTCTTTATCACAGCAGAATCCATCAACCAACTCCTCATAACTTTCATTTCTACAAATAAATCTACACTCTGCTGTTATTGTTTCAGAAAAAAGGAACCTTGAATTGAGAAGGACAGAGAAATACTGTCGTCTGAGTAATCTCTAATATTCAGTGATCCACGGAACTCCAACACAGGCTGTAAGCAAACAGCCCAAATAATCCCTCCAAGTGGGGAAAAAGGAGATGGATGGCAGAAAAAGTCCAGCTGGAAGGTAAGGCCTTAGGCAACATGCTAAATCTGAGGCTGGCAGACGAGAAGGGCATATGGACAGCAGCTGCTGTTCCAAGTCTATGACTGAAAAGCTTCCTCCGGCCATGCCGTTTGCAGCGATGGTGGGACCCTGAAACAGCAGCGACGGAGAAGATGCAGAAGAGAATTAAAGCAGGAGAAAAGGGGAGAGTTCCTACCTGAAGCCAAGTCTGAGTAGGGAAGATGAGGTCCCGTATGTTTAATATCCATTAGCTACTACATGATGTTAATACACTATTTTTCTAGTTTGAAGAGCAACTTTTCCAAGCAATGATCACTGACAAGTGACAAAAAATAACTCTTTTTTTCCCCCCACGGATGCATGCATGGCAATTTGCTTGGCTGATCCTCAAGATCACTTCCTATGCGTTATGTGCCACAGCAGCAGCTTTCTGACATTATTTTGTTTACTAAGTGGCATTACTTTGTTTGCTAAGTACTCCTCCGGCAGGCAAACACTCCACAAGGGAGAGGTTTTTAGCATCTCTCTCTTCACTTGACTTCTTGTCTGAGAGGACTGAGGTTACTCCCAACTCAACTGACTTCACAGAAGTTTGGAAGCCAGTTGTACTATTCAACACCTGCAAATTAAGGCTTTCCAACAGCAACAAGAAAAAGTAATAGTTTTATTATGTAGAAATTCTTATTATCAGACCCATCCATTGCTTATGCGCAAGAGAGCTTTGTTTTATTTTTAAATGAAAAAAAATGTTCATTAATGTTCGATCATTATTATCATGAGTTGCATGTGAGATGGAAAATTCTATTTCATTTCAGTACTACTGGTTCTTCAAAAATAAAATTTAGAGTTACATTAAGACTTTCTTGCCACTGTAAAAACAGCAGTTTGACTGACATCAGATATTTTTAAAATAACATTTTTAGTTGTAGGAGAGTAAGACTGGCTGAGAATGAAGGGAAACTACCATATACAGAGAATCCTCCAAAAAAAGAAGGAAAAAAACCCACACAAACTGAGCTATGTGAAATTTCTACATTTTGAAGAATGCTTCTACTACAAAAATGAAAAAAATTAGATGCCTCCAAAAAAGACATTTCAGATGCTCGTGCTTCCCCGTTGCTCTCAAATTCTTTTCTTAAATCAGTAAGAATTTACATGACTTTAGCTAGCTCAATGAGTCTGACTCACTGGAACAGCGAGATACTTAGTGCCAAAAATTTTGTAGACAACTTTATCAATCATACAGATGTTTTTTTTCACAAGCTTGAAGAGTAACTGGAAACATATTTTATGCTGTTGCCAATCTCTTCAAAACATTTGGACAGGGAGAAGAGAACATGTGGGAGCGGAAAACGCAATGCAGTCTGCGTGGTGAGAAGAGGACTCCAGCTCCTGAATACAGAAGAACAATTTAGTCTCAGTATGAAATTCCAAGATAGTTACTAAGTGTTCACAGCGATTATTTAAAATGGCATTTTATGTACTAGAGCTAGATTCAATAAAACCTTTAATGATTTAGTGAGAAGGAACTCCGTTCAGCATGGACTCAATTCAGGGATTCCACGCAGGATATGACTTGGTCCAATTTACATTATAAGTTGACGACAAAAACACTGTCAGACTCAATTATTTTGCTCAGAGCTTACACAGGGCCTTAGGCAATGAGACCGTGACTAAAGCGCTGCTGCAGCACAAATAAAAATGAAAACAAACCACATAACAGGCAGCACATGGACTTCTACAGCGCATCCTAATGCTTTCTAAAAGGCGCAGATCAACACTATGCCGGGACTGTTTATCTGCATTGCCTTTAATACAGTTAACCAATCGATAAAAGAGGTTTCTGTGTGCCTGCAGCATCCATTGTAAAACTCCCCAGAAACATTATGAAAGGCTGGTTATCTAATGTAAAGCTGCATCTCTAATCATGTTGCTGCTCCTTCCTGGAGATGGTGTCTCCCTTCCTACTATTAGATGATTCCAGTTCCAGAAAATACAGAGTTTCATTCTTTCATTTGAAATCTCTTTCCAAGCTACTCCGTTTCTCATTTTGTGATATTTGAAGCATGACAAGAAGGCAAAGGAAAACAAAGGGGAAAGCTGAAAATTAATTTACAGCAGTTAAATATCACCTAGGGCACTCTTGCAATCAGGTTTAGCAAAGGAAATGTCAAATCTCTTATCCTTTGTGGGTTTTGTTCATTTGTTAAGCTAAAGTTAAGAGTTAAAACCGTTACTTCACTGGAAGCCTGTTAATTCTTTCCAAAACATCTTGCCCTTGGAGTTTAGCATTATTTTCTATATTCAATCCATAAAAGGAGATTAAAAAAAATAAAACAAATCCCCAAGGATTGCTTATTCACTGGTAGAAGGAGTATCTATGAGATCCTACAGAAAGGAAAGGCAAAAGGCCATCTACATGACAGTCCCCCAGATTCAAGAAGGAACGATCCTCCACCAGTGAAGACCATTCGGGAAAGATCGTGGAGTCTTATCCCAATGCCTAACTATTTTTACTCTAATATCCCCAACATCACTTACTGCAATTTGCAGCATGCTATACAGCAGATAAACTAAAAAATCACACCACTCTTTTTAGTGTTTCAAGACTTCCTTAATGCTCTAGAGTAAACGTGTGCCTCTTCATTCAATCCTAAATTTTTCAGTCTCAATTTGTAACCTGCTTGTTTTCTTTGCCCTTGATTTTCACTGCTCTCCTCTGGTCTCTCTCCAGTTGGTCCAAATCTTCCTTAAAACGTGGCAGCCAACACTTGAAGGACAGTACGCCGATTTTCCAGGCTGATTTTGAACTTCAATAGTGTTGGCAGACTCACCTGCCACCCCATCCTGAGTCAATATGAGGAAATTTAATAAGCATACCTCCTACTCCATCTTCCAGCTATCAATGATAATGCTGACTACTACCGGACTAAGGAGAGGCCCTACGAAACCTCATTCATTTTGATAAAGAACTATTTGATATCTACATGATTTTCCAAATGTTTTTCATCGCGGTTTTGTCATTTTATCCAGACCACATTTCCCCAGCATGCATTTTAGACCACCACAAGAATCAATAACCTCCCTAAAGTCAAGACACCTAGCATGTTCTCTATTTACAGACCTGTTACCCTGTAAGAGCAAAAAAGAAGTAAAAAAATTATACCAAACTGGTGTTAAGCGGTTTTTCTTTACACTTCTATTTGTTGCTGCAATGCTTTTCTAGGAATTTAAACTAACCTGAATGATACATAACTTAACTCTTCCTCCCTCAGCACTCCTTTTAAAAAAAAAAACTGGCCCTAAGTTTGCCCCCTTTTTCAATGGTTTCAAAGTTTTCAAAGATAACACTCAGCTTTAAGACGGGAAATTATCTGAGGCTAAATCCTCTGCAGCCAAGCTCACTGGACCTAGAGCCAATTCAGATTTATTCATCAAAATATCCTCTAACCTATTATATTCCTGATCTTTCATCAGGCCAAGACAGATATCTAACCTAGGGATTAATATGAGCCAATCGACCCACAGTGCTCTACTTCACTTGGCAAAAAATAAATGTTGAAGTTTCTTTATCCACGTATCTCCATTATTAAGAGTATCCTGACAGATTAGTTCAACAAATTGTAAGTATAAAACCATACTTTACTAAGCTTCAAGCTGTTTGCTTTTTCTCCAAGTTCTCCTGTCTTTGACTTCCAAATTTTAGGATTTTAGGCACTCAAAAAAATAATGGTCATCTTCATGATGTGGCACCATGTCCATAACTAAATTGCAGATCCTTCCAACCCTGAGCAAGTTACAAACTAGAATAAAACCAGTTACAACGACTAAGCTAAGTATTCATCTGTATAAATTATGTTCACTACCGACATTATGTATTTTAAATTGCTAAACAAGAGATATGCCTTTTGCTAAATTATTCCTAAAAAATGTCTAGGTTGATGCAAAACTCTCTAATGCACAGTCCAGTGACTACTTCAACATGTTTTCTCTTCTATACCCACCGTAGGGTTGTCTGACTGGTATTGAGAGTGCCGTCTTCAAGTTCAGGTACCCTCTTCTTGCAGACACAGCAATTTTTAGCTCCACAACCTATGAGGAGGTACAATATGCCAAGCAAACAGACATCCCCGATCTCTCCAAGACACCAAGAGAAACAGAAGCAGGTTGAACAGAATTACCCCCCAGTCTTTGAGTTTGAAATGTAGGAAACTGCTAAAATCTTTTTTAATCTTCGAAATATAAGTAGCTTCTGTTTAGACCACGTATAATTACTCTTCCCTATACTCGCAATAACTTTTTCTAAATTGTGAAGCTGTTCTTCATAAACCTAAATAAGGAGTCCTTTTCAATAGCTAGCTTTCTTAAAGCCCCTATGAAACTGTTAGAAAACCTCAGGAAAGGGCAGAGCCTTAGATTATATTAGAAGAATTCGGAAGGTTCCCACCACATCACTTCTGTGTAGCTGAAGGCAGATTACCAGCTCTGGAGAACAAATTTGTTTGCCTCTTGGCTCAGAAGTCTGTGCTTCTGGAGCAAATCCCCACTCCTAATAGATAAACCCAAGTCCTGTACAGTATTACTGAATGGGGTACCATTGCTATACATAGGTTCTTTTTTCCATCGTACTGCACTAGACAATACAATTTTTGGCTGAGTGCATTTTATATTTTTAGGTAAACTTTTCGCAACTTTGGACCTTGACTAGCACATCTAGACATCAAGGACAAAGCCTCTGAAATCCGTTTAGTATTCCATGAACAATCAGCGTAGAGAACGACTCATGAGTCCTTGTTAGACAAACGTGCTTTCTATCAGCAAGTGTTAGAAAGTGTCAGGTGCCACACTGCAACAGAAAGGTCTGCAGAACCCTGTATCTGTAGATGGAAGATATTTTGCCTTCAGACCCCACAAAGCAGAGGTAGGAAGTGCCAGCACCATCAACTAGCCCCTGATAGAGAGGAAGAGTACAGTTTCTTCCAAAACCTCCTTCTCAACCAGCGTTTGGGAGGAATGTGCTAAGATGGCAGCAGAGAAGTGCTACCAGCTCTGCTGTTCACAGCCAGCCATGGCAGGCTTCTGTAACTCACGCAGCCACTCAAAACTGTTTAAATTATTCAAGATCTTCTCAGAGCTCCAGAATAGTTGGGAATCAAGAGGGCACAAAACATATGATTTATGAAGATTCCCTTGCTCTAAGTTTCAAGGTGCAGGCCATGTAAAACTGGTATTAAAAGACTGAAGGGATGGAAGTCATGGCTAAACATCTGGTTTTCTCCATTTACAGGTCTGATTGCTAGTGTTAATTCAAAGTGACACTTCTCAGGACACACCATAGAATCACAGAATGGTTTGCATTGGAAGGGACCTTTAAAGGTCACGTAGACTAATTCACACCTCAAATATTGTGTTCAGTGTTGGGCCTCTCACTACAAGAAAGACACTGAGGTGCTGGAGCGTGTCCAGAGAAGGGCAATGAAGCTGGTGAGGGGTCTAGAAAACAAGTCTTATGCAGAGCGGCTGAGGGAACTGGGGCTGTTTAGTCTGGAGAAGAGGAGGCTGAGGGGAGACCTTCTCGCTCTCTACAATTACCTGAAAGGAGGTTGTAGCGAAGTGGGTGTTGGGTCTCTTCTCCCAAGTAACCAGCGATAGGACAAGAGGAAATGGCCTCAAGTTGCGTAAGGGGAGGTTTAGATTGGATATCAGGAAAGATTTCTTCACCAAAGGGGTTGTCAAGCATTGGAAGAGGCTGCCCAGGGAAGTGGTTGAGTCCCCATTCCTGGAGGTATTTAAAAGACGTGTAGACGTGGCACTTCAGGACCTGGTTTAGGAGGCATGGTGATGTTGGGGTGACGGTTGGACTTGATGATCTTAGAGGTCTTTTCCAACCTTAATGATTCTACAATTCTAGTCCAACCCCCCCAACCAGATCAGGTTGCTCAGAGCCCCATCGAACCTTAAATGAATGTTTGAATGTTAAGCATCTTCACCTATGCAAAATATAATCCAAATACCATGTGTAAAAGTGATAGTAAGAAAGCAGTTGTATCATTCACTCAAAAGAGGAACTCCTTTCACACTTATGGGACCCAGCAGTCTCCCCTGCTCTCTGTGAAACAAATGCCACATCCTTCCTGTCTCAAGTTGTTTGCACAAACATTATCTGAGCACGCACCGCCTGTGAAGAAGGAGGTGGAAGAGA
>WAAD01005357.1:196833-236905 GCA_013389945.1 Fregata magnificens
TCTGTATCACTTCCTCACCACCATCTTCTGCCCTTTTAAGGGATATAAGCCAAAAGCACAAAGAGGTGCTATTTAATATGACTTTGAAGGCACTTGATGCGGCGGTTTGAACTAGCGCTGCTGTCAGGTAGATGTATTTTTCTTCTCTGCACAAGTTTTCGTTTGAACTGCTGAGAAGCATCACTTGCAACAAGTACAAAACTGACTCTGTGGACACCTGAAATGCTGATCGTCTTCTTCCCCCCACCCAAGGGGGAGGCCCGTGTTGGTGGAGAGAAAGAAGGACAAGGATCATGATCTGGTGCTGTGGGAAAAAGCAAAGCACCAGTTATGATCAAAAAAAAAAAAAAAAAAAAAAGCAACAGCTTCTCAAATTCTCACCTTCCCCAACATTACTTCTACAAGTTCTGTTCTGCTGAGTGAGACCGTAACCTTGCACTTCCCAGTTTTGTAATGTATGAGGATTTAGTGTAGTTTTAAATTCCAATTTTCCTGTAATTCAGATCTTGGGTGGCTGATGGAGTATGGCAACAATTTCATCTTCTACAGTATTTTTGTCTGGAGAATAATGTGGCAACCACTCCTCCACAAAACAGAAGAATCAGGAGAGGATCTCGTAGGCAAAGACTGAACTAGGGATTAAAAAATCAACGTTAACTAGTTCACCTGCCTGATGGAAGAAAAAAGAAAAAAAAAGAGATGTATTTATAATCTACCCAAACCCTTTTTGGAGGAGACTAGTCAAGCAATGTTGCCAGCTGACCCTGACTCTAAGCCTGGTTTGTAAAGGAACCTGAAAATCAAAACTTTTGCTTTCAAAATAGCACTTGGTGCTTGATGGCAGAGAAGGGGTTGAAAACAGGATAAGCACATTCTCACACTCCACATTCAAATGTGTTTTTTGAAGCGACTTAATGGTTGAGTCAATTCTGCAGCGATTTTCTGGGAGATGAAAGGATGCCCAATTCATGCAGATGCGCAGAAAAATTAAGCAAAACAAGAGAACTGTACAAGAATAAAAACAGTGGGACACTGGATGGGACACTAAAAACATAGCAAGTAAGCCACAGTAGAATATAACATTACAGAATGTATATATTTTCTTACATAATTGCATTAAAGTGTAGAAAGATATGAAAAGAAAGTGTAAATTGTAAACAGGCTGGAAATGATCTGAAAAGATGATGATAAAATTACGTACTAGATCAGTCATCCACAAAGACAGATGAAGCAACAATAAAAACAGACCCTTCAAAATTAGAGATTTACAGAGACTGTTTGAAAGGGGATTTTAAGAAAACTTGAAAAACACTTGTGACATCAAAACCAGTATGTTAATCGAGGAAGTTCAGTTAAGGAAAATTCCACAGTCCAATTTTACTTCCACTTGATCACAAGGTTATAAAACACACGTAGCTGAATTTTGACGTGGTAAAATACAGAGTTTTCAGGAAAGAATTAAATAAACGGGAAGTTCAAATTAAAACCAGCTTTAAAAGCCTGCAAGAGCAGTATCACAGAAAGATGAAAATATTCTGTTAACTGCAGTCACTGTTTGAGACTATTAATAAAATGCAGAATTATGAACTGAGCAGCATAAGAATCTTACCAAAATTAAACGTGTTAATCTTCAGTTTATTTAAAGAAAACAGATGTATACGGAAAGAGCATAGTTTAAGAGACTCGGGACAGGAGACAGAGAAGGTGGTAATATCTGTTAAAACTAGTATCTGTTATCAAATACAGCTGAAACCCACCACAGAATCAGCAGCTACAAATTAAAGAAAGTAAATGTACACCAATAGGCAAGTTAAGTTTTCTGATATACTTATTAAAAAAAACCCCTCACAGATATTAACATGTAAGAGCATGGTAGACGCAGGTTAAACATGACAGTGTCTTTCAGTGTAAGCCAAAACATATTAAGAATTGTTCTTGAAAACACTTATAATTCAGTAGCTGCCATTTATATAAGTTAATATTAATGCTAGAAAGAGGTCAGCCAGAAAATATTTAGTACAGTGCCAGAAGAAGTTACAAAAATGTATATTGGGGTAAAGACAAAACAGAGTATTTACTAAGATGGACAAGGAGGATAAAAAAATGTAGATCACCTCAGTGAAGATCATATGGAGATATTTCTATAAATTCAGGAGTGTAACTATGCCAAGAGGAGTTCTCTGGCTTTATCAATAGTAGCAACGGCATTTCAGCCACCAAACTGGCTTATAAAGCTACACAACTCATCTCTTGAATCTGAAAGGTTATTGTATTTTCTAAAAAAGTGCAGACAAATAAACCCATGCCAGCCCAAAAGATTCAGTTTCCACGTTAAAGCTACTTTTTGCCCCCAGGCAAGCACCACTCACTACAGACGAACTCACTTGCATAACAGTCCCTCAATAACATG
This sequence comes from Fregata magnificens, assembly GCA_013389945.1. Classification (NCBI taxonomy): domain Eukaryota; kingdom Metazoa; phylum Chordata; class Aves; order Suliformes; family Fregatidae; genus Fregata; species Fregata magnificens. Next base: position 199,244 of record WAAD01005357.1, read on the forward strand.
CGGTACAGATGAATTTTGGATGCTTTGGCAAAAGGTGACATTTCAAAGAAATCAGGAGTACAGAGGGATATGCGAGTTGGATTCATTTATAACTTGGGATGCAGGAACACAGACGTGGCATCTCTTAACCTAACTCAAGTTGGTCTAGTTTAAGCTAAAAAATTTACTGAAATACCCCGTGTACACACAAACCAGCATACAGTGCAACCTTAACATATTTGTCTGCTTTAAAGTTACTTTGAACTAGTTCAAAAAGCAGTGAAACATTAGAAGAGCTAAAAAGACAGCATATAGGAATGTTGGAGTAAAAGAAAGACTGGTTAGCAACCTCTCTATCTTGTTTCAGAGACAGACTGCTACTGAAAATGGTATTTAAGACTTCACCAAGTCAGCCACAGAGCCTGGGATTGTAAAATTACAGCGCTCTCATCATCGCTGAGTGACTTTGCATTTATATTTATAAATAAACCATAAATATGTTTGGGTTTTTTTAAAAATAATGCCATTCACGAGAATTCAATTTTTGAATATTTAATATTTTGAAAAAGCGTGATAACTGGGAATACTAGCACTTAATGTCACAGATATATTAGCATTGTAAGGAATCTCATAAGGAGAGGAACTGCAAAACAATTCTGGCAGCAATTCCTTCCAAGTTATTAGAGCTCTTAATTGGTGAATCTGAATGCTCATCTCTAATAAGCATTTCTTGAAAGAGTCTGTATTTTATTGCACCAGAAACAGACTGCAAAACATTACTTCTTTCCACTCTCCATCTGCAGAGGAAGACAACCTACATTCACTTTCTTCGGTGTTGTAAAAAACATTTCTGAATTTGTTGTATTCTCTGAAGTGCAGTTACCAGCCGTTTCTGAAGTTGCTCGGTGTTATTCTTTGTAAGTGTCTTCACAACTGAGCAGGTCGGCATTTTCTGTTCTGTGGGAACTTCTTAATTAAAGGTTCACATGATTACAAAGCATAGACACAGCTCCATGTTTTATGTAGCACAAAGCTTATTTTTTTTCCATCCTAAACCAGCTGGCAGATAACTATTACATTTGTTGCGCTTCACATAATATTTATTGATCTGGTTATCACAACCAAAATGTTACTATTCTGAAGTTTATCACACTACAGTGTCAAAATTAATTTTGCATTTGGTAATTAGCTTCCAAGCTTGTTATATCTTCAGAATATGGAACTTGCAATTAGGTAATCTTTTATATTCAAATTTTCTAAGTCAGTTTTTGGCATTAGTTTAAATGTGTACATCATATTGTGGGGGAAAACACAAAAATCTGCCTGACAACACAATGCCATATTTTTAATTAATTTGGTATGTTTTGGTATTTGGTATATCTTGGTATTTGGTACGTCTGGCAAAATTTAGATGAACAAATTTCGCTCTGGAAATCATCACTATTCAGACTTCACAGTTTTCTTGGTGGTTTTTTTTTACTAATATTACTTGTCCATTCTGTTTCAAGTATTCTTTTTAAACAGTAAACCCTGAAAGTCTACTTTTAGCACTGCTGAAATCTTACACCCTCTAATACAAGATGATGATGATGATGATGATAATAATAATAATAATAAAGATTGTGCACAGCCAGTCTGTTTCTACAGCTATATATTTATTAACTTACGTAGTTTGGGGCTAATTGAGCACAGCAGCTTTTCCTCAAATATCTCAGAAAACACATACTTGCATGGAAAACAGATCACCTCATTCCACATTCACGCATTGCAAGTGTTAGCAGCACCCCCACCCCGTCACAGCACCACACTGCCCCAACCTGCCCCACAACCATCACAAACGGTCTAACCCATTAATGCCATTTTCTCCAAGAAACTTTTATTTTCTACAACAGTGCCCTTGATGCCAGACCTCTTTTAGGTTTGGGAAGTCTTTCACATGTTCTTATTGGAAAAGGAGTATCCTGATAAGGACAAATTACAATGTTTATTATGAAATATAGACATTAAATATGAACAATTACATAATTTATATGATAAAATTTGATGATGTGAGGAGGCAGAAGGTCAAACCTATCCAATTCAGCAGTCAAACAGCAGTCATTTCCAAGTCTTGCTCAGTACCATCTCCCCTTCCTCCACTCCCCCCAGCTTATTTTCATCCGACTAATACAACAGCCAGGGAGGAGGAAAGGTTTGCCACTGCTTGTCTAGTTATGAACAGATCAGTAAAATAATTAATTGTAGTGTAAACACTACAACAGCATGCTTCAGCCAGTACCGTTAATCTCCAGACTGATAGTTTGGGTTTGTTTTGAACAAATAAGTATGTACTAAAAGTGCTGTTATGAATTTGAAGTGTAGAAGACAAACAGACGTAAAGATCTGCAAATTTTTAAAAACAAATGAAGATGATTCACCTCGGCCAGTCAACTTTTTCAGCTGAACAAACAACCCAATTGTTCTCTGGAAATCAGAAAGAAAAGCGTGCATGCTTACATCTGCAAGTAAGCTTTGGCATCCTGATCCAGTTATGGAAAACAAAGGCTTAGACTTCCTGAGTAAAACAGCTGGATTAATCAGCCAGCTTGAGGAGGAGGTAACTAGGAGTCCAGTCATACCTAACAGTATTTTCCACATTCGAGGTCAGCAGACACTGAAGCTACTTTCTTCTGCTGTTTAGTGAAGTTTGAAAATTGACCCACAAAAAGGGACTGATGAACTATTTCTCAATAATTTCAGTGGAGATGATGTGTTGTGGTGGAGAGAAGGAAGCATAAATACACTCTGGGTGAGGGGAATGCCACCTAAGTGGTTTTTTGGAAGAATCCGCATTCATGTAAGGACATGAAAACTGATGTGATGGTGTCCCGCAGGGAAATACAGAAGAAACTAAGAAGCTCGAGAAACGTAATTTGAGGAGAAATGTGGCCAAGGATAGTTTTCTTCCGGTCTCTGACTGGCCTGCTCATGACAGCTGATCTGCAAGCTGATGCGAGCTGATAACTGGACTGATGGGCCTTTAAGAATGAAAAAAATCTCACCTTCCACTTCCACAGGCAAGAGATTTTGGAAGATATTCCCAACAAGAATAAAACACAAGTATTGTTTGCTTCCCATCACTCCAAACTACAGCCTTTATTATGCATCAGTCAGAGCCACACATCACTGATGACCTGGGACACCTCACATTTTTTGCAATGCCTATTTTTCAACACCAACAGAAGTTTCTTCGATCTTTCAGCTGAGCTGAGATGAAAAATTACATTCTCAAGATCTTTAACTCACGGTCTACTACTCCAGTTAATGTCTGAGCCACTATCACTAGATTGCTACATCATGTATTTGACACTGCAGTTCATGAAATGCTAGGTGCCAACGCAGCGTTCAACTTCAAATGATGAGAAATTAACTGTTTGCTTGAAGTTGTCAACATTCACACCCCAAGATGACAGAGTTGAGCCAAGATTCCCCAACGCCGAATGCAAAATTTAATTTTACACTCCTGGGATGAACATAAAAATCAACCTTTAGAAAACTAAGCTTGCTGCTCCTCTCATGCTGATGGTGACAAGAAAGGATGGTGGCTTCTCCGCACATCCTGAGCCTTCTTGGCATGGCAGCAGCAGCAGGTCCAGCTGTCCTGGAGAAGCAGCCAGGCTGCGCTTGCCCCTTGCCCAACTGTCTGCAGCTTTAGGCAACTATCTCCTTTGTCTGCCCCAAAGACACTTATATTCAACTGTGCAAAGGTCTGAACGCAGAGGTTGCACTGTGTTTTGCAATGTCTCTCGTTCTACCCCTGCAAATAGATAAATAGATTTTTTTTTTTCTTTTTTAAGGAAGCAATTAAAACAAATTCACTTTAGGTCCATGAAAATAGTATGCTTACTGAGAATCTTTGGGGGCTTTTTTCCATAGAGCAGAAAAAGTAAACAACGCCCATATTACCTTTAAAGCCACAAGAAGTTTGCTGTGAGAAGATCCCTGGTGAATGTACCATGCCAACATTACTGCAAATAATTAAACAAGGTCTAAAGGCGATCACTGATACCAGCATTCCCCAAGCAAGGTGGCTCCAAAGCTCACAACCAGTTTTTAAAAAGCAGCAGTGACTTTCAGGGTTCGGCAGTCTTTGTATTTCCCTTATCAAGAGCCATTACCATATAAAATTTTCCACCTTCCTAAGACTCCATATTAACTCTGCGTGGAAGTAGGATATAATTTAACAGTAATATTACTTAGTGCAAAGCAGTTTCCTAGAACGCCTGCCCTCATGCATCCTACAGGTCATGGGAGAAGCTTTTGAGATGACATCCACATTCCTTAATCTGACCGTAAAAAGTACTAGCATATATTTCAAGGTTTTTAACTGTTTTATTTTGTCCTTTTTAAATCAAACAGCAGCAGAGACACAATGTACTCTTTGGACATGGATATTCAGACTATGCAAAATTATAAGTAAGGTTTGAGTAACCTTAAACTGTCTTTACTAGCATTCTAAGTTTACCAAGGGTAAATTTGGTATCTCAAGGTATCTTGGTATCTTAAATCAAGGGTATCTTTTAAAAAAAAGAAATCTCTATTTTCAACAGGACAGAAGAGAAGGCAGTTGCAACTACCGCAGAGATGATAAAGGTTGTGTTCATGTTCAAACATCTGTAGCAAAAAACCCTTGACAGCCCAGGATACAGGTGCCAAAGCACTCACTAAGGGGAAAAACAGTCTATTAGAAAATATTTTCTTCTCTGAAGTTATAAGGCAAGCCAACTCTTATAAGAGCTGCCAAGAGGATCCAAGTCCAACTCAGTTTGACTTCATTCATATAAAAAAAAATTTCCTTCCTGCTCATTTAAGAAAGAATTTAACAGGAACAATTCAGGGAAAAAAAAAAAAAAAATCATCAAGCTAATCTCTGCACAGAAAACAAACCGGTGAAAACCAGCCAGAAGAGAAGGAAAGCTTGTCTTCGGGTATTTACAAGACAAATTTATTCAGTCTCAATGTTTGCAAAGTACAGGTCCACCCACATGAACTTTTTTTTTTTAATATATATATATATACACACACACACACACACATATATTTTTTTTTTCCCCCCACATGAAACTCATGGACTTAGTGTTATCAGACAACCAGAACAACTGAGAAAAGCAAGAAAATGCCCAGCAACGGGGGAAGCAGACCATCTGGTCTCTAACATGCTAACACAATAGGGAAGGAGTTGAGTTTGGCAGCTAAGGACTGGAAAGCATATGGTACGTTTCCTCTTAACTGGGCATTTTCTGGCTTTTCTTAGTTTGTGTCAGAACCTTAACAGACCTTGCGTAGTTTGTATTAAGCTTTCTCATACTGAAAATTAAACCCTAGAGAGCCTCAGAGTTCTCCGCTTCGGGTAATTTTGAAGCAGAGTAAGTAGCAAAAATAAGTCTGAAAATCTCTGTAATCTTTGGAAATTGTTGTGTTGGTATTTTTTCTGCTTTCTGCATGGGTCATGTGCTAATCTGACATGTGACATCTTCCTTATACTATTTTCAAAGAATAGATATGGCAAATGCCCTAGTCTGCTTCCAGGTCATGACAAAAAGAAAAAAAAAAAAAAGAAAAAAAAAAGGCAGGACTGAAATATGGCAGTAAAATCATACCATGATTATTTAGGCCAAACTTACTTGGGCTCAAAGTTTATTCTTAAAAAAGCAACATTAATATTTTTATTTGTATATTTACTAACGGTTACAAGACAAGCTCCCAAGCACCGAGTTTACTCATGTATCGATAAAACAAATCAGAGAAGTCTGAAATTACCACAAATGGTAGATTTAAAAGTCTGTGCTGGTAGTAAATATACTATATTTTAATGTAAAATTAGCTGAGCACAGGACTGAAATGAGTTACTTGGAAACAGATTCGTATTTCACAGACACTCACGCTAGTATTAGAGACAGCATCTCAGGTTTTTTGTCGTATCATAAGGTTTCGCTTCAATGATAAATGGAAGTTCTCAATTATATTTTCAGATCAGCAATTTAAATGAGATAAATGCATACTGCCGTAGATTATTCTATATAGACTACTGTGGTGTCTGGGAGCACCAGGACCCTCTGAATGGGTCAGCACTGTAACACCAGGGTGGAAAGATAGAGACCAAAACCTCCAAAAATCAAATATAGTAACAACAACTGTTTAAGACAAAAATTATATACAAAGATTAATCTAACGTAAATGAATCGAGCACAGGAGAGAATGAGACAACACCAGTTAACACAACACTGATCTCGGCACATCAGGACCTTAAATTAATTTGAGATTACACAGCAGTTACGTGAAGTTGCACTATTTCATATTGCAATACATTCAGCTATTATGTACTCAAAGTAAAGTCTTGATGAGTATTTAGCATTACTTTTTTTGTACCCAGCAGCAACTTTCACTTTGCAAAGATTAGTAGGTACTATTTTTATCCTTCTATCTAAAAAGATACAAGGATAAAGAAAAGCTGCAGCTTCCAGGAATAAGTATTAGCAACTACTACAACTTCATTCCAACAGGAATAGCCTTGCACAAGCCTGCTTAGAAAACCACAAATTGTTCCTAAAGACGATGCAGATGAGCTGGAGGGAGGGGGAAAGCTGCGTTTGCAAAGATGTGGCCAACACAACTGGCTGACCCCTTCAAGTGCTGTGCCTACGTTGCTAAAAAAAAAAAAAAAAAAAAAAAAAAAAAAAAATCAGTAGACTTTCAGGATGTAATCATGATGAAACAGCCATAAAATTAAGATTACTATGCATCAAATAAAGAGCAGTAACCGTGTCCATGGTCTTACTAGTGACAAATACAAGACCGGATTCATGCAGCGCAGAGTCAAACACTATTGTTGATCCAGCAGACGTGTTTAAAAAGTCACTGCTTGAGGGCAAACGCACCTATACAGTGATCAGAAGCTGGAGCTGAGCTCTGTGAACTAGCTTTCCTATGCTAAACAGCACGGTTAGGCATTTTATTCTTCCAATGGCTTGACTGCTTGATGTTAATGGTAACTGCTTCAACCACTCCACTTCCAAAACAACAGTGTGCCGAACCCTCATGGCAGCCAATGGTGCCAGCCAAGAGCACACCAAGAGTAACCCAGGCTCGGCCAATGCACAGAACCAGGTTACGGCACGGTAGCTTGACCATGAGCTCCACTATTTCTTTACCTAGAGTTGACTTTTAAGTTATCCGTACATACAACGATGAACATCAGCATTACATCCAGCAAAGTCATTCTACGAGGTAGTATTTCTTGTATGAAAATTTGCATTTCAGTACCTTCAGAAAAAAACACCACAACTCAAATAGAAATACTCGGACCCTTGAAGTAGAAATAATATTATCCAAAGAGCACTATTAAGCACACTTAAGGGGGGAGGAGGGAGCTCTGGTGGAATTAAAATGTGAAGGTTGAAAGCTTTTAGGAAAAAACCAACAAAATTTAACATTGATATTGCAAGAGACACTGTGCAATGGAGACCAGCTCCCCTGAAGTGGAGAGTCCTTGGAAAAAAGAGATGAGTTTGGTTGCAAAAAGGGTACAGACAGAACAAAGTAAGGAAAAGTGAATCCACGCTGTAATTCTGGAAACCATGTGGCTGTTCAGAATTGAATTCAAAGCAATATGAAAGAAAATACAGGTCTACATCTTGAATAATATCCTTGCAACAATTGGAATAAGCCAAAGAAACAACTATCGAACATGGTCATCAAAATGTCTCCTAATGTCTGTATAGTTTCAGCGTTAGAGTAACAGCAGAACTATTTAAACTGAGCAAAGCAGCTGCTCATCAACTGGAGATGGAAAAGTCACATCCAAAAATGTTAGCAATACGTTTTATAAATATTTCTTCCCTAGACGAATGCTTAAGAGACTATCATTAGAAATTGCTCATAACTTTTAACTTTTATAACATTTATAGCAATGGAAAAAACTTACAAAAAAACCCCTTTTACTTATGAAAATGAAGACGGTGTTTACAGACAGTATTTTGTACGAGGGGCTCTGGACTGTATTTCTGGTTCTCCTTCACCTTTGCACGTCTTCAGACAATGCGGTCTAACAGCGCTTCATTCTCCTGCACCTGAAAACCCAGGTGCACTTTTCTTTCTTTGATGTAGCAAAGGTTGGGCATCTCACTATTTTTTTGTTAAATAGTAAACTACGAGAAGATATTTTGCTATAAGGTGTCCATGCAATTTCTAAGAAAAATCACTCATATAAACACACCAAGTATATTGAAATTATGATCCAGCAGATATGCAATTGCCTTCCTCCCTTCCCTAGTATTAATTTTTTTCCTAGTTTAATATAATATTTAAGGTTATAGAATATCAAGAAAGTCACCAAGTTACAAGCAAATTCAACTGAGAGGAATTTAACAAATGTATCTGACAAGATTTGCAAAAAAATACCATTATGTTCATTTTCTGCTTCACAAAGGGTTTTCCGTACTCACAATACACCGTAGCTCTGAGAGAGCTGAGCAAACTGTTATATTTAGGTAGCAACACAAAGCATTAATTAATAGATGACAGAGTCATCTGGTTCTGTGTTCTCCACTGTTCTTCAAAGGAAAATCATTTCTAACCTAAATATAGGCTTCATAGAAAGCACTGAAAGGTTAAACAAAAACCTCTTCAGTCAAAATGCTTACAACTCTTAGGACAGCAAGCTATAAATTATTAAGTAGCTTGTCTAATTGCTTCATGATGGCATCCAAAGATTCCGGTCCCCCCTACCCCCACATCCCAAGACGCAATTCCAGCTGGATGCACTTTCAACACAGACCATTATTCACAAGAGTCCGCTCTAATGTTAAAATGAGGTACCAGAGGTCAGGCTCCTAATAAGAAAACAAAGAGTAAGATTCCCATACCCACATAACATCCTAAATCTTGAAGCTACATCAGCAAGCTGACAACTGGAAAACCTAGGAAACGTCATCAATAAGTAATGGAGAAAGGAATTGGATTACACTGAACACTCAGATTTTAAATCCCCCAAATTGAGTCATATATGGAGAACTACTCCCATAAACACTGCTCTGAACCACGGCTGTAAATCAGAAATTTTAACGAAGAATTAGGGAACTTTCAGGTCTTCAGTTAGAGGATGAGAGTATAAAAAGGGAAATCAATTTCCAGTTATTATGGACAAGATAGGCAAAGCAGGAAAAAACAGCGCAAGATTAAAAAACAATGTCCAATTCATCAACGTGCACAGATTTTCCAGTTCACTAGTTTGTTGGGTTTTAAACAACACATTTCAGGCAGAGAAAACACATATTTAATGACTCAGGGTTTGCAAACTATAGCATGGTGTGCAAATCAAACAAAATAGCTCTTTTTTAACCAGGTAATAGTAAGTAACAGCATTCAGAATTTTATAGAATACCTAAATAAATCATCCACTCACACAAAATCAAAAGATATGTGAAAATGTTAACCGCTGAAGTAGTAAGTGTTGGCTTGAAACTTCTTGTCTTCTTAATTTACAGACGTTAAATATTTATTCTTTTCTGCCTACCATCTTTCACTGTAGTGAAATTATTTTTCATTACAGCAAAATGCAATTGATTGATTTTCGTGTTCTCTCCCAGAAAAAGAAGCATGTAATCTGACAGACATACTTGCTTTCTTTAAACCAGCACTACTGACCAACAGCTACTTGAGGGACAGATCAGCCAGTCTTTCCATGCAGTTTTCATACCAAAGTCCACAATAATTTGAATCCCTGCACAGCTGATATTACCGACAGAGAAGTAATCTGTAAATAGCAATGTGCAAGGTTCATTAGAAGTGTTACCAAATGATTGCTAACTAAGGGAAATACAAGAGCAGCAGCAGCTCTGTACCCGCTCAAATGCTGATAAACGTGAATCAGGAACATGACAGCAACAAAACAAGGTAGTAAAAAGTACGTGGTGTATGTCTTGTCTCAAGACATAATTGCAAGAGCAGCTGATGACTGACAGAAATCTCTCGTGCACTTATCCACTGCCACCAAACAGCAATCATAAATGCTATGGACATTGCACAGCATTGAATAAGGGCTCAAAAAGAGAGTTAAGATAATAACGCTCTATGGACGCAATGCATCTCTTACCTCTAACTGCTACTGGAAAGAAAAAAAGGCAGGGGAAGAAAAAAACATGTCTGGCTTTATTCTTTACTAACAATTACTCAGCCAAACTTTGGCCAGTTGTTTTTCAATATGGACAAAAGATCCCAGCAGTAAATGATACCAGTAAAAAATAGCAATACGGGAATCTTACTATCAGGTTTATCTTACATGCAGTTTATGGCCAAAAAAAGTATGGAAGGATTTGTTTTCCTTTATCATAATGCAGCAATTGAAACTCAATCTTTGTACACCGAGACGCTCTCAGTGCAAAGGTTGACGTGCAATAAAACGTGGCACCAAAAGTTTGTCCTTCCTACACCTTGGCTATCAAAAGCACCAAACCTACACGAAAGAACGCATTTTATTTCTTAATTTTTCTCCTTAAAAGTGGAAATTAAAATTAGTTCGTTACTGCGTCTTTAGTCATAGGGGTAAAAAGATCAAGAAACAACATTCATACATGCAGAAGTCAAAAAAACATGTATAGCGAACAAGCTTAATTCTTCTGATGAAGCACTGGCAGGGGTAGCGTCCTCAGCATCCCCTCCTACCCTCCTCTTCTTCCTTCGCTAAGAACTCAATTGTTTAATTAATTGTTTTACATAGGTGAAATGGACCATTAGAAAACATTAGACAACACTTAATTTATCATTTATACAAGGATGAATGCAAATCATTTTGAGGTTTGGGGTTTTTTTCTTCCCACACCCCTAATTAATATTCATGAGGATAATTTCACAAAGGCAGTTATAAAACTATGCAGAGGCAGCTTGAAAATATAGTTGTGCTAATACAGAAAGAGGAAATTCTCCCCCTCACCCCCAAAACGGGGGATTTAAACCCAATGCAAACATCTACTGAATGATGGAGTTTTATAATATTTTAATCAAGTTATTCATTACACAAAAATAACACTGTGGCAAACCAGATAACGTTATACAAAAGCTAAGTTCATTTGTTCTGGACAGGTGGCCAGTCTGCAACTCTGTGCCGGCATCCAAAGCCCGCCCACAATAGCACTAAAGACGATTATGCAAATGTTCCCTATTCCCTGCTATTTTCCCAGGAATGGGAGAAGGGCTCCATGTGGAAGAAGCAATTGTTTCCCAGTCATGTGGAAAACAAACCAAGAGAAAGAAGGGAGGGAATGTGAACGGGAGATAGCAACGCATACCCTTACCAGGCTGGTCTCCTGCTTTTGCTGAAAAATGCTTCAAATGATCATAACGGTAACGTGATTTCCATACCGGAGTGCGGATAGCAGGGGTCAGACCCCGAGTTCAGAGCCCAGGAAATGTATTCTTCATACGCAGCTATTCTACATTTTCCCTTGTATTCTACTGAGGGACAAAGCAGTTTAAAGATGGCAACTCTCCTTCAGTTGTAATACATCACTTAAATGTGAATGGTGGGGCCGTGCAACGCTTTACTAGGACAAGCAGAAAGTTTGTAAAAGGTAGGCAGCAGACCATCGAGTTCTCTGGGAGCCTGAATTTTGTCCGGATTTCATGCTATTGAAGGAATTTTTTTTAATTCCACATCTCAATCACAGAGTAATTAAAAAACAAATGTGAAATCTAAGTCAATGCATTTGCTTCACTTCAGTCCTTCAGTGATTATTAATTTAAACATGTTTTACTAAAATAGAGCACCTTGTAACCACAATATAGACTAGCTTAAAGGTACGTAAAATTTATTCTTAACAAGTACCAGAATGGTTCTTGTATTTCAAACACAGGTCTTCAAAACCCATGGTTAAACCACCCATTTCTACTTAGAATGCTTTTCACCTCTCCCAGATATCAATTTTCCACCTAAGTACCCATCTAAATAATTCAGCTATATAATAACTGTACCTTAGAGGATTCCACAGGACACAAAAAAGACTGTGGACAAACAAACGTGATGCAACTAACCAGCAGCCTGAAACTTGATTAATTATAAGTTAGGCATGACTAATTATAAGGGCATGACTGTCCCTTCCCACAAAGCACCAGGTATTAAATGGATGCAGAGCAGCATTAATGGGCTAGGCGTTATAACAGATAAACAACCTGTCCCATTAGCATTACCTTTTACATGGGTTGAGGATTCAGCTCCATAGCTGAACGCTTCCAGCCGCAAACAGGTACAGGAGCGGCTGCATTAGGCGGGGGTAGGTTCCCCATCCACCGCACCTACCAGGGCCAAGCCAGCTGCATCCCATTGAGATTTACTCCAGTAACTGGTTTCATGAGAGCTGGACAACCACTGCAAGCTGTGATACTTGATTCAATAATCATTATTTTTTCTTCAGTTACCTATAACTCTTTACTCTTACTGTTCTAAAGGAACCAGGTTTCTACAGCTGGTATCAGGACACTAAAACAAGAAATAATCATCTGGTTAACCTTGCTCAAATGAAAAATGAAATAGAATAAAAATCTTCTCTCGTTCCCAAAAAAAAAAAAAGACATGGCAATCAGAGTTATGGCGAGCCTCAAAGTTTGTGGAGTGTAACTTATAGGAGCAGTGTTAAGGATAATCCATATTTGGCGATTTAAAGACCAATACCTCCTCCACTTCAAGTAAAGCAACACGGGTTTTCACCCTATTCCAGCCCCGTAATTTGAACTAGTAAAGGTAAAAGCTGCCTCCTATACAAAGATTTTTTTTTTACTTTTGAAAGCACAGCTTTTCAGAACTTAGGTTTTAATGCTTCTTTTTGCTTCATCTCAACACCACCTAATATTTGAGCCAGGTTTCCACAGCATACATGCTCTGCTTTCCCAGTTCCTGGATGTTCGTTTCCGTTTCCGATCACTACCTCTTCTCCATTCAGACCCCGACAACTGAAAGAGTTCACACTGATCTTCAGAAGAATTTCTTGGCAGTTTCTGCCATTGTTTTAAAGCAATTAATAAAATCTGCCTTACATTACTGATATTATTGCTACTTTTCCTCATTCAACAGAATTTACAAATAAAAGTGTTGAGTGAAGACTCTTCCTCGTATGTTCATCGTCTGCATGCTGCCTTTAGCAGGTCTCCTGCCTGTCTGTAATTACTCGGCGATTATTTTGACACTTCTTAGAATTTATATTCTTACTTTTTTCCCAAGCTATCAAGTGCTTTGCATTTCCACTAACTCCACTATTCTCTCTCCCTCTTTCTTGTAGGAAGCTCCTCCAGGATCAGCCCACCTATTGGCTTCTGAGTGCTTTGTAGACCTTCCAAATATCTTTCAACCATTTATTTTTGTGTGCTTACTTGTTCTCAATTATTACTTATCTTCCAGCACTGACATCTTCGATTCAAATGTTCCACTTCAGAGTCCTCTTACCTTGCGATACAACTCATTTCAGGTTTCTCTCCACACAGTCTTCTGTGAACATTCTTCCCCTACCCAGGCATTTCTTGATTTCCCTTTTCAACACCAACTAGCTGGTCAATCTCTTGAATCTCTTTTTCTTCTTCCCCCCCGTAACTTCTAACACTCGCCAGCTCAGCAGCTCCTCGCCCTTTACCCACCTCTATTTCTTTGTCTTGGCCTGGTAACACAAAACTTCATCAGCCATTCTTATAATCTCATTTTTTATGCTGTTCCACAGCTCTTCACCATTCATTTCTTCTTTCACCACAGACAAAATTCCACCCCCCAACTCCTTTGTTTTCTTTCTTGAATCTGGCTCTTTCCATCTGTGCTTATCGTAGATCTTCGTTCTTGACACTTTTTTGGTTGCTCTTAGCTTCACTGATGCCAGCGCTGACTTTAGCTCTGGAGGTAATTCTGTGAGAGAGGAAGTCTTCGACGGCCTTAGGAACATACCCTGATTTACTGCAAACTCCCTCCGGAGTTATCAATTCTTGTTCACTGTCACCTGCAATTCACTGAATCTTTAGAGGACAGGGATTATTCTGAGACTGAACTACATACTTGCTCATGTAAATAATCAGGAATTTCAGAGAGAGTTAAAAAGGTAAGCACAACCATGGCTAAAAAAAGATATGCATTTCCTATTTTAATTAAAGCCTGCAGGTCATGGCAGCATTTGTATTGCTTTGGGGGCTACTTCTGCATATTAGAAAAAATTTTGCATATGAGAATACCACTACCAGCTGTAATTATATGACCACACATAACTGGATTTTACTAAAAGTTCTGCTCTGTCTTTCATTTAGTAGATTTTATATATTAGTTATTATTGGTCTTTTTTCTAGGTATACAGAAAATATGTATTTTTTCTGGACAAAAAGCATTTAGAATATAAAAATAGGTTCACAGAGACAATAGTGTTTACTAAAGGGGGAACAAGTCCAGCCTGCTGTAACAGAGTCCAATCCACGGTCTTCTCCTCATCACCTTCTTTCCACCTCAAATTCCCTTAACCATGACCAGAAATCACGTCACAGGAGTTACTGCGGTGCTGCGTAGGCTCTCCCTCTCAGGATCGCGTTTCTTCCACCACCGCAATGGCACATCACCGGGCATACACCTGTAACGGGACCCGCACGTAGATGCTCCCCTCTCTCCTCCTTTGCAATTACTTGACAAATCCATTTGACTAAAGAGACACTTGCAGAGCTACGCAGTCAGGGACTGGCACAGGACATGGTGCGGGATGTGCCCCTGCTCCGGCTAATGTTCACCCAGCCCAGTGACACACAGACTCTTACAGGAACTTTCAGCAATCTCACGTTTTCCAAAAATTAATAGATAAGACTGCACTTCAAAAAATAGAAAAGGTAGTGCTAATAAAAAATTATAACAAATTCTCTTTTGAAAATGAGATCCAAATAGCCACTTTTTCTTATTCACATCATTATTATACACATATTGAAAGGAAAGAAAACACACTTTCCCTTTTTTGGCATACAAAAACCGTATGATTAATTTAGCATACAATTAACATATGTTTGTCAACTCCTTGTTTCACTGTAGGCCTCTAGCCCAATATTTTCTGTACAGCTATATAGATAATGCCATCATTCATTATTCAAAGGTTTCTCCTGCAAGCCAAAGATGTCCTGATAAATAACAGTTTTGGACTCATTACAAGGTGAGTCATGTTTGAGTTTCCAGTCATCACAGGTAACTCAGCTATTCATTCTTAAAATATTTTTGCTCTTTCCATATTATTTGGAGTTGTGTAGAGAAAAATCTTCGCTACAAGCCATAGGGAGAAGAGGAAAAAGAAATTCATTGTAAATAATCAGCTGCTCCTGGGAGACAGAGACATTGCAGTGTGCCAAGTCAAATTAATCCCAGACACAAAGATGTGAACAAAGCTTTAAAACTGAGATAAAGCAGGGAAATTAAATAGATCACTTAGAGAAATAAAACTAACTTCATTCAGTACTGTATTTTACACACTGGCCAATGTGTGCCTAAAATTCAAAGTTTCTGCAAAGGAAAATGCTCTGTACATGAATGCTTGAAGCCAGAAAGAAGAGAGTACTGCATTAATGGGACTGGAGAATGCAGATGGGCTTTCTAAAGTCTTGTTTTAAGCAAATGCATCAAGAACAAATTTCTGCTAAGAAAAGCCAACAAAATCTGTTTTTAAAAGAGCTGAAATAGAATCAGAACCAAAGTGAACTGCATTCATATTGAAATCAGCGTTGCTAGATAATAGATTTTAGAAGAACAACTTTTAGTTAGCCTACAACAAGCTTCAAATTTGCAGTCTGGTCTCATCTCTCCACTCAAACCTTTCTTCATCACGTTTTTCATTTTGCCTCCTTTATATAAACGGTGTGTTTCTGAACACAAGGCGTCAAACTTAGCTCTGATGTGACTTAATTAACTTCTACAGGGGTGGGTCATTAGAAAACATTTATATATTGTTGCAAATTTACATAGTGCTGGACAAACACAGAAGGAAACAGATTTCCTACCTGGAAGCACTTAGAACACAAATAAAACCACCAATAACCAGAGGAATCAGAGTATGTTGTGACCTGGCAGATGCAGAAATTAGGCGGTGTTTAGGGGCACAGAACAGTACCACTGAAGGCAAAATAGTCAAGAGATTGAGAGAAGTGAACAAAAACCAGAGGCAAGCTAATACACAAGGGCAAGACACTTTAGAGCTTCAGAAACAAGGAGCTTAACTGTAATACAGTAAAGGACAAAAAAACACTCGTGCATAGAAGAGAAGCACAGGAATCTATATCGAATATTGCCATGAACATTGAAAGAACGTTTTTGTTCAAGTCATTTCAGTTGCTATATAAGGGATGTTAGTACTTCGACAACTGAGAAAGACATTCTGGCAATAATAAAGAGGCAAAAATGAATCAAAACATATGTGAAATATGAAAAAATGATCACTGAGAACGATGATATCTCACTGTCTTCCAAAGTAGAATCAAATTTGTTTGAGAAAGAAAGACGAAAAGGCAGATTTGGAAATTAAAAACAAATATAGTGCTGCTGGTTAAAGGCAGGGAAGATCTAGCTGAGATGGAACTGAAATCCCAACACTGTACACTTGAATACAGCAAACAAGGATTCACTGAAACCATTTGCTCACTCCCTCAGATATTCAATGTGTGGGCAAGAAAACCCAGGGGTGACCAAAAACTGAATCAGCTATAGAAAAGCTTTCAGATAAATCAAGCATTGTAAAAACAAAGACTATAACAACACCCACCACCACCTAAATACATACATACATAAAACAACCTTAGCAGCGGCATATGAATGATTTAATGAGTCCACATGCAAGCAGGGATGATTAAAAAATGTGCCGGTATCATGTGATATTGATGCAAATGAGGGGCAATTAATGGGACTAAATTGCTTCTCACCTCTAAACAATATCCTAAAACCATGTATGATTTTTCTTCATTTATTTTTGTATCCCATTCTTTGCTAATATGGCCTTCTATGAAATTTGATCACAACAGGTACCGAGATTATGAAAAACACATACACAAGGTCATCTTGACACAGTGGCTGCTCTGTGTATTTGTATTTTTATTAGTATTAGTGTTTGGTAGCGTATCTGCACGTACAAGCAAATACACCTTCCAGGCGCTCTGAAAGGCAGCAGTGGCAGTTCTTCATTTTGCTTTTCATTCTCCACTCCCACAACAGTGACATTTCTGGGCACCTTGCCAAATGATATTTAATTAAAAGCTACTGCTTCTGATTCTTTAGTAACTTGGTTACCAGCTCCACTGACCATTTATGCAGAGAAAGGAATTTAATATAAAACTGGTTTTTTATTGCGTTTACAGAACCGATGACTGTATAATTTTGAGTGTAGAGGCAGCTGGCAGCGCAGTTTGCTTTAAAAACTCAGAGGTGTAAAAGATAGAAAAAGTTGAGACAGAAAAAGCCCAAAATCAATGGAGGATTATGTATATTAATGCTGTACAAATGCTATTTATTTCAGTTTACCATTTGGCAAACCAATGAACCCCTGCTTTCTTCGGCAGAGAGGCAGTTCTCCCAGAGTACCTCAATAATGCCAAAGCTATCAATTCCTGTGTTGAAGCCTGGTATCAGAAAGAAGGAAAAAAAGGATCTTTGATTTAAACTACATCTCCTGCACTCAAAGAGGGCTGATTAAACACATCTAGTACAGATACACACACCAATGGCGTGTATAAACATTTCTTGGATAATAAAGAGATAAAAGTGGCTGGCTGAAGAATGCACTAGTTCTTTTTATTTTGAGTTTGGGTTTACTTGGTCTTTTTTCAATGGCAGAAAAATATCTCTGATTCTATCAGTAGCCTCTGGTCATGGTTTTAAACACCTCAAATCCTGTCTTAGCCTCAGCAAACCAATTACTGGCCTTTCTGATAACCTGAGTACAGCGGCATTTATAACCCAGCCCACATAACCACGTACAGAAAAACTCACTCCAGACATTTTTCAGTGCAGCACCCACACAAGTAACTGAGGAAACGCGATGACTTTTCCCAAAACTGGTAAGGCAAAGTGAATTTCAACATCAGAAGCCTGAGCAAAATAGAGAGAACTGATACAGGCGACACCTTCAGAAGACCTGGCACTGTATTTTCAATCCTAACTCAAATAAAGGAAAAATGGACAACACTACGTGAGCAGGGTCGGACACGCATGCACAGCAGAACAACCTCAGACCTTCTCCCATCTTTACTGGAAGATACTTTTCCTTTAAAAGATGCTGAACATTTATACTTAAAACTGCAGATAATATCAGAAAAATCATAAAATATCAGAAAAAAACATTGACTATATCTAAACAATGGAATTAACGTAGACCTACTGCTGCATCCCACAGTGCTGAACACACATGCTTGATACCATCAGCCAGCCAGGCTACACTCGTGCTCACACCAAGTCTAAATTCCAGCGATGCTTCCTCAGCATGTCCTAATCCTGCCATGAATCATCAAGCATTTCACGGTCCTGAACCCGGATAAACTCTAAGAATAATCAGGGAGAAACTTTGTCAAAAACGACATTAGAAACTGGTTGAAAGAGTAAATCTCTCTTTATTCCTGTTACATACAGCCCTGTGAGGCTTGGAGTTGGTGGAATTTTACAACTTGCTTAGTCTAAATGATTTTAGTGAAGAAAATATCAACACCATTTAATGAAAAGAAATTCTTGTAAACCAGAGAGTATTTTATTTTTAGCTATAGTCTATGACTCAAATTTAGCTACTTTTAATATCTTAATTTGGAAGTTAAGCCTCACTTCAGTTCTGTGGCTTACCAAAAAGAGCACAAATATTAGGAACTGAAAAATATTTCAGAAGGTTGTTTTCAACATTTCTTCCTTACGAGCTCTTTGCCTAACTTCTTCTTAATGCCTGAGACACAGGGAAAAAGAACCCCAAAACTTCGATCACGCATACAAACTTGCCACTCAAGTAGTAAGAGACAGCATTTTTTTTTACATTCAAGAGCTCAATTAACTAACAGTAACAACCCTTCTCTCACAGATTTCTCACCAGAAACTTTTAAAGAAACTAAGCAGTCACAGCAAAAGTCTGTAAAGAGATGCAAACAAGGAAAAAAACAGTATCGCAGTTTCCTACGTAAAATGCTAGATGGACCATTTCCATCCAGGGTCAAGATCCTGGGGTCATACCAGATAGGTGCATGAAAAACATCAATGTCTATTTGCAGTCAAAAAAAACCCCAACAGTGATTGGAGTTAAGACGGGAAGGAAGAAGATAACACAGATTATTCCAATCACTGCAGGAATAGATGGAGCACCATCTCAGACATCTGTGTGCTGTTGTGGTGTTTCACTCTGCCCCATCTCCAAGAACAGGGAAGAGTTGGAGAAGGAGAAGGAATAAGGACGGTAAAAACACACAGATCAGTGACACATCAGGAATGGCTCAGAGAGCTTGGACTCTCCGGTTCTCCTGGGAAACCAGACAAGTGAAGGGGTGGAAGAATGACGTTGGTTTATGAAATCATGACTGATACAGTGACAATAGATAGAAATTAACTGTTCTCTCTTTCTCCAATAAATTGAGGGCATCAGATGAAACAAGTGGAAGTAAGGTTCAAAGTAAAGGGCACATTAGCCAGGCTGCATGAACAACAGAAGTTGATGTAATCTCACAAGTTCCAGCCAAACAACAAACCTCTTCTAACCAGACAGAAAGACAGACAGACAGACACTTAAAATTTCAAGCAGAAAAAAATGGCAACCTAAAATATCTTACAGTGGTGGGATATCAAAACCATCCAAAAGCTGATACATAGACTATGAGGTATATCCGTAAAGAATGCCCTAAAATAAAAATCACGGTAAGAGTGGGAACACAGGCAGGAATCTAAAGCAAACAAGCCTAAAGCCCACTGCCTCCCCACCAGGTTCACTGACATGGCTATAGGTTCCCCATATCATCTCATCTTTTAGGGGTTTTCTTCAAGACTTGTCCTAATGTCTTCCATCTTCTGAAAGAAACTGAGGTGACATCTGTGCCACTCCAGAACACAACGGATATCAGGGATTTCATATTAAGTTGCTTTGGAAGGTTGGTGAAGCAGTACCAGGGGAAATAGGCATGATGAGCAGGTCATTTAGAGCAGAGACAGGCAGCATACAGCTGGTAAAACCGGCAGGTGGCAAATTTTCAATGTCATGCAATAATAGTAGTAGCGGAGGGCTGTGAGCTGTAACGTCTACAGTAAAGCACCTAGAAGAACTAGCCAGGAGGCAGAAATACTGCCTTGTACTTAGACAATACTTCTACTAATTAGATGATCAACATCATCTGGATCATCATCATCATCTGGAGAAGAGGAGGCTGAGGGGAGACCTTATCGCT
Organism: Fregata magnificens; assembly: GCA_013389945.1. NCBI lineage: Eukaryota > Metazoa > Chordata > Aves > Suliformes > Fregatidae > Fregata > Fregata magnificens. The sequence continues at coordinate 219,644 of WAAD01005357.1, forward strand.
CTCTACAACTACCTGAAAGGAGGTTGTAGCGAGGTGGGTATTGGTCTCTTCTCCCACGTAACTAGTGATAGGACAAGAGGAAATGGCCTCAAGTTGCATCAGGGGAGGTTCAGATTGGATATCAGGAGAAGTTTCTTGACTGAAAGAGTGGTCAAGCACTGGAACAGGCTGCCCAGAGAGGTGGAGGAGTCATCATCCCTGGAGGTGTTCAAAAACGCGTAGACGTGGCACTTCGGGACATGGTTTAGGAGGCATGGTGGTGTTGGGTTGATGGTTGGACTTGATGATCTTAGAGGTCTTTTCCAACCTTAAAGATTCTATGATTCTATGATATCTTGCTTCTGGTATTTTGATTCCATCAGCTTTCCTGTACACTGAAACATCTTGAGCACAGCATAAGGACCCTCTGAGGCCCTACCGGGTTCTCTGTCCCCCCTGTCGCCTCCTTGACACACAATCTGTCCGAGCCATAACACATAGGTTGTACCTCATACTGGAAACATACGATCTGGCTCACACACAAAGGACACCAGCTACCTCTGATGGAAACGGTGAGTTAGGAAGGTCTTGCCATGCTACGCATCCTGTTGTGGTCTTCAAACATCAGCCCCAGCAGAGCCAGTGACTCACTTCCACAGAATTGCATGCTCATTTTCACATAGCTCAGTTCCAGTGATCATCAGCAACAACCCCAAAATCAAGAGCTATGCCGACTAAGTGGTCAATACACATCGCATAGGGAGGATTTCTGAAAATGCAGGTAGCCAAATATGTCAGTACAACTGTAAAATAGATGTATTTTCAACCATGACCTGCTGCAGAGGCATTAATGGAGACAGCCTAAATAGAAAGATGTGCTGGTTTTGGCTGGGATAGAGTTAATTTTCCTCATAGTAGCCCCCTCATAGGGCTGCGCTTTGGATTTGTGCTGAAAACAGTCTTGATAATAAAGGGATGTTTTTGTTATTGCTGAGCAGAGCTTACACAGTCAAGGCCTTTTCTGCTCCTCATACCTCCCTGCCAACGAGTAGCTGAGGGTGCGCAAAAAGTTGGGAGGAAACACAGACAGGCCAGCGGACCCCAACTGACCAAAGGGATATTCCATACTATAGGACATCATGCTCAGCATATAAACTAGGAGGAAACCTGGCCAGGGGGCCGCTGCTCGGGGACAGGCTGGGCATCGGTCGGTGGGTGGTGAGCAATTGTTTTCATTTGCATCACTTGTCTTTCTTGGATTTTATTTCTCTCTCTTTTTGTTACTTTCCTTTTCATTACAACTTCTTCTTATTTTATTTCAATTATTAAACCGTTCTTATCTCAACCCACAAGTTTTCTCACTTCTACTCTTCCGATTCTCTCCCCCATCCCACTGTGATAGGAGCAAGCGAGTGGCTGTGTGGGGCTTAGTTGCCGGCTGGGGTTAAACCACGACAGTCCTTTTTGGCATCCAACGCGGGGTTTGAAGGGTTTGAGATAATAGCAGATTGACCAGAGCGTATTAGAAGGGATTTAGATCTGTTAACAGTTGTGGGTCACGGTATTGATTCATCTGCTCTCAACATTAGTTTATCTGATCTGCGCCATGCTCTTTTTTTTTTGCTGTACCTGTTAAAGATTGGTGTTGGCTTTTNTGATCTGCGCCATGCTCTTTTTTTTTTTGCTGTACCTGTTAAAGATTGGTGTTGGCTTTTGCAGTTTGCTGTGCTCTGCAGTGATTACTGATGTTTTGCCTGGGAAATTCATCATTAGAACTCTGACCTTGAGCTTAATCTGGTATTTGGGCTCTGTACTGAAGCCATTACTGTACTTCAGGTACCATCTCACAGAGACAATTAGCAATTATACTTCTTCCTCCGAGAGGCTTTTTATGGAGGAAATACAGAATGGCACCTTCACTACCTTCTTCTGTGATGTTTTCTCCCTCGTTACAATAACTCCTCAGTATCTTGAACATCCTTGGGTAGTTACAATACTTCTATTGGTATTTCTTAGAAATATTGCTTCCGTTTTGTCTAAGGTTAACAAGCAATTTAGCAATATGACCCAGGCTTCAGGAGAGTATGATCATGGGCGGCACGGCATGTGGGAGAATATGGGCAGCTATCTAGAGAACTTCTCACCCTCAGTGGGCTGGAACTTCACTCCCAAGCAACTTACAGGATCCCAATGAAGTGATAGTATGGTTGGGGGGGGGCGGGGGGAAGTGCCGTGGCTACTCCAGAGAGGCACAGCTTACTGCACTGTGCTGGGCCCTGGCCAGCATCTACTGAACACTGCTTGATATAATCGAGCACCCTCAGGAAGAAGAGAAGAGAGGAAAAACAAACCAACAGACACTGTGGCTAAACCAGACACTGTAACAGTCACCCCTATAACTAAAAAGAAACAATGGAAGCAGAAGTGAGCTCGTTTAGTAAGGGATGAAGAAGCTTCTCCTAAGAGGGAGCAGGAGAAGAATCAGAAGAGGCAGCCTGTTGAGCAGTCACAAGAACAGGAGGAGGAAGAGACAGAAACCACCCGATCCCCATCCCTAAGTGAGCTGCAAGATACACAAAAAGATTTTAGCCGTCAACCAGGCGAGCTAATTCTCAGCTGGTTACTCTGATGCTGGGATATTGGGGCCAGTAGTGAGGAATTAGGGGGTAAGGAAGACCGGTAGCTAGGATCCCTTGCTAAGGACAAGGCCATTCACAAAGGGATTGGAAAAAAGCCAGGAGTCCTTGGTCTTTGGTGGCGACTCCTGTTAAGTGTGAAGGACAGGCATCCCTTCAAGGAAGAACTTGCAAATTCCCGAAGCAAATGGACCAACACTGTGGGAGGTATCCAGTATCTGAGGGAATTAGCCGTGTTGGAAGTGATCTATAATGACCAGGCATCCAAAGATCCAGATGAAATATGGAACACATGGCCCATGTGGTGAAAGTTTGTACGAAATGCACCGACATCATACACCCACACCCTGGCGATAATGAGCTCGACAGAGGCACCAACTACAGATGCACTGGCCAGACAACTCCGAGAATACGAAGAGAATCTCACTCCCTCCACGTGTGCCTGTGTCTTGGCTGTGGACAGACTGACCCAAAAAATGTTCGAGCAAGCCGAGAAGGGTAGGTCTTCCTCACACACTCCAACCAAGGCCTCAGCTATTGAGTCAGCCTTTTTCTGTTCAAGGGAAAGGGTACCAGTGGCGCACACCACGTGCAACCCTGTGGTTCCCAGCAGGGGTTAAACCACGACAAAAGGAGATCGAGCACAGAAGGATAATAGCAACTGATCCAAACATTTTTCACCACTTGGAGTATTAAAGAGAGGAACAAGAAGATATAATTTGTGTTTTTACTGAAATTTAGAAAATGCTCATAAAATCCATGCTTTATCTATCGTGATGGCTGATGCCGTTATTGTCCCTTCTTTCACAGATGTTCAAATGGGCAATCAAAAAGGGTTTCGTTTCATCACTTTTTCCACTGCCATCAGTCATACAAAAAACCAGCTCAAGAGAAACAAAAGGCTGGAAGAGAAGGAACCGTAATGCTCATCTTTACTCTAGGTTTTACAAAGCAGTCTCCACGTATCAAAACAGCTAGTTAAGTACCATGATTTCTCCTTGCAATCAAACCTTTTTATTTCTCTCTGGAGCCTAATGCAAGAACAGAATCGCATGACACTCCTCTGCGATTGAAGACTTCACTTAAGAGTACACTGCATGAATGCAAGGTGATGCAATGAATAGAGACCATGTCAAAAGTAAGAGCACTAATGCCAGAAATTAATTCTGCAATGTTGATGAAGCCCTCAGATTTGCTAACAGCCCTAAGTTTCGTCTTCAAAAAATAAAGACCTCTGCCCCCCCAATTTTAACACCTGCAAAAATACCTTTGTTGTTAAATAAGGTCTTGCACTGCTGATGCAGAACAAAAATGCTTACCTAGAGATATTACAGTACCAAAAAAATTAATTTCTTTAAAAAAATTTTTTTAAAAAGGGGGCCAAACTTTTAAAACTCTGCAAGCTACATGAAAAAACATTTCGTTGTAGTACAGTAAGTTAAACAAGTAGGATCTATCCAATTCCATTTAATATTTTGTATTTTATATTGCTTTCAAGAATTTCCAGGAAAAATAAAAGGGCAGCTGAGTTCCCCAAATCTTCACAATCTTCAATAGATTTATTGAAATCGACTCTTTAATAGAACAACAAAGCATACAGTCCATGGCAACTTTTGTGGATCTTCTGTGCAATCTCAACTTGTCAGCCTCCCAATTCTAGAAAGCAAGTTTCAAAACATGAAAAGATGTATTTCTGCAGTTCTTGAAGCTACATATGTACCAAAATAGCTAGTTAGACATGTTCGCACAAACCATATCAGGCAGAACCTTCGTTCAAACCTTAAAATATCCTGAGCTACTTGAAAGACTGACATGAAAATTACACAACTCATTTCTTTGACTATTAAATTCCTAATATTTTAATTGTTTAGAAATAAAAATCACAGAATGACAGAATGGCTGAGGTTGGAAGGGAGCTCTGGAGATCATCTGGTCCAACCCCGGTCCCAACAGTAATCTATAAAGCACTAGAAATGTACTTTTATATTCCTAGAAATAACTTCTATAAAGTGGCCATCTAGCAAACAACTCTTGAGGATGGACAGCTTAGGCTGAAAGAAGGGGATGGGAGAGGAGGTAGCACAAGACTTCCACCATTAAAAAGCCCTACTGTTAAAAAAAATAAACACCCACCCCCCCAAAACCCACAATTTTTAGCTTTTATTGATATGTAATTGTTGCTACAGAGGAAAGGGAATCAGCTTTGAAGTCAAGAACTCCTGTTTCTTTGTTATGTAGAGGAAAAGCAGACATATTTCTACTCCGTATAATCAATATGCCGTATATTTTTTGTTCTTTTTCTATGGAAAAACCTACCTCTAGAGGAGTGAGCTATCAAAATTAGTAAAAACCACGTTTTGCAAAGCATGATTCTGTCTGCCTGGTACAACTGTTACTAGGTAAGGCTGTAAAGTAACTCTGAAATCCATCTTCCCAAGGGAAGCTGGTTGAGCCATCAGACTGATGTCTTGGATGAGCCCTTCTGGTTCCTATCAAGAAACACCATTTTGGTTTTGTAAATTGAAAAAGGGAACAGGGCAGTTCTCACACAGCATCAAGTTCCCTGAAATAGCCGCGGGGTAAGAGGTACATCTCTTTGCAGAGAGGAAAAAAAAAGTGACACGGTGTAGTTTTAGCAACATCTTGGTATTTCTTGAAGATATTTCTAAGAACTCATGGTGGTGTCCTCATCCAAAAGCCTTCTGCATGAGACTTTCCACAAGTTGTCTGCACCTAGATTCAAATTTCCTGAGCTTTTTTTGTTGCTGCCAAGGTTGTTATGAGGCAGATTTTGCTTCTAAATGGAGGAGATACAAGATCTAACATGCTATCTATAGGCTAAAAGAGTGATCAGAAATAAACATTTTGATAGATTTCAGCTGTTTGTCTCTACACAACCCCTTTTACGAGAGAGCAAGCGTTAAATAGCTGATGAACAGAGATCTTCATGCCATGTCATTTATTTAAAAGCTCGCAGCATGATGGAATAAAATGGAAAGCTGTGTTTAAAGGAACTTTTGATCTTTGATCCTCACGTCCCTTTGAGAGCCTTCCCTTCGCCATCAATTGGGACGAAATCTTTTCTTCCTGACCATGAGGAACAACTGACAAGTCGGTCAAGATGGCGAGCTTGGTGGCAAAGAAAACTGAAGCAGAACATGGCAGCATCAGTTGTAGGATATCTTCACTTCTCAGACTTTAGATGTAAGAGTAGAGGCGAATGATGATCCTTCAAAAAAGGGATGTTTATTTACTCTTTTTCTTTTACATGTATGAACCTCTCTATGGAAGATTCAGCTTAGGAGTACACACCATTCTGGTTTCATTCATGTTCTGTCATAGCCTCCACAACCTGGATGAGTTTGTTCAGCATTGTTCTTTATGTTTTTCTATCCATCTAACAGCAGCATGTGCATGTTTACAGCACGTTTTCAAAACCAAAGGCCTAAAAATGGACACATCAACCCAAAAGTTTGCTTTTCCCCCTCAATTTTCATCAAACATCCTTATAAAAGTTAAGTAAAAAATTGTATCATTGTTACACCTGATAATAGTTATATACTTGAAAGCTCTTTTTAAAAGGGTAGATAGTTTATTATCCTTCTCATCCAGAAGACGACACCTTTATGAACACACAGAAGAAGCAGTCCTACTCACAAACCCCACCCCCAACCACAGTTACTGCAGGGCATTCATACAGATGCTTTGCTCTACCTTAAGTGAGCAGAAATTATCAGGAAAAACAAAAACAGAAAACCAACAGCAGAGAGAAAATGTCTTTCAAGACACCACCATAAACAGAAGAAAAATAATTTGATAGGAAAAATGCAAATTTCTTGCTAGCCTATTTGGCTAGACAATCGAAAAAGCAAACACAGATGTACTTGGCATCCTGACCAGAAATAAGTCCATGAAACCCAGTAGCTCACAATTTCAAATCTCAAAAAAATGTGACCAGCCCTTACTTTTTTTTTTTCCATTTTAAATTACCTCTTTATGGTTTGTGAAGGTAAAAAAAGCTTTGAGCTGCATTTGTACACAATCAGAGCTAAGAAAACCAGTGCTGAGATTTTTTTCATAAATCTGCAGGCTTCCTCCTACTCAATTAGTTTCTGTTTGCAACCAGTATGAAATATGCTTTTATTCTTGTTGAAAATATGACAAACTATCCTTTAAACTGCAAAAGGCCGTTATTAAGTATATTGCTAGTGAAATGAACAGCAGTAAGAATATCTGTCAAGCAGAAAATACAGAATGATATTTAAAAAGCTAAAAAAGGCATAGGAGGAAGAAGTCTATGCAATCATGAAAACAACTTTGGTGACTGAAAAAGAACGTTTTACATATATAAATTAAAATGCAAATCAATGTTAAGGATTTGTTCCTGCTCTATACTTACACTAGATTTCCACTTCAGGTGTGACACTCATGTTTACTGATGATGACAATGTCACTAACTTACCAGTCAAACTGTATCTTAAAATGTTTGCTCAATATAACAGAAGTACAGAGTTAATTTATTTTAATATACATGGAAATCTCCCAAGATAAAGCTAATTGCACAGACTAATTTTATTTTTAATGGAAAATACTGAAAAATATTATCCAGTTTCTCAACTACACTGCTGCAACTAATAGAATACAAACCAATGAACACTACTCAACAAAGATAAGTTGCAACGGTTTCAGAGATTAAGAAAATAACCACCAGGCCATTTTCATTGAAACTGCAAGAGACTGAAGCACAGTATGTTTTCACTATTTCATGCTTGTAATTAGGAGATTCATTTGTGTACGAATTTTATGTAATTAGAATGGATGCCATAACACAAGTTTCTGCCCCATTTTGGCTTCCATTCAGTATTGTACTTCAAGCACATGCTTAGGTCTATCCCAGTTTTTTACAGCTAAGGCTAATAACAGTTTTGTTGAATTTATCTGCCCAAAATTTCATAATTTGGTTAAAATCTTTCACCTAAGTAGCAAACAACTGTTGACTTATATTGAAATTTCACTGAGTGCTCCAGAAAACCCCTCAGGGTTTTTTATTTTATTATTATTATTGTAGTGATGTTGCCAATCCAGTAAACAATACCCACACTGTGTTCTGAAACAGGTATGGTGGAGGGAAGAAACTGGAAGTGCTGACACAGGATGCTCCCCAATGGTGTTTCCTAAACTGTAGTACACAGGGGAGCACATCATCTATACAGACGGCAAAGCAGGCCATGTATTTCTTCCAGAATCCGGCTAGACAGTATGCTCCCTCATGAGCCTTGGTTTTGTATTTAAAAAAAAAAAAAAACCAAAACAAAACCAACCACCACCAAAAACCCAGCACTATTTTATTTCTTTCTTTATTTTAAAGCAGTTGTAAACTGGCATCTTCAAGATCTTCGGCACTGACCTAAAACTAGAGCACCAAGCTTTTAAGATACTGTTACTTATTTCTTCTAAAACAACGTGTAAGGGAATGACCCGGCTGAGGTGAGTTTCACTGCTGGCCACACAGACCTGAAAATGTATAATAATAAATGTTCGAGGCAACAAGCCATTTTTTGGTAAACTATCAGAAATAATCCCCTAGGATCTCAAAGCTGATGTAATACCTAGTTTTTGTTCATGTTTTGCAGTAGCTCCTTTAAATATGGGCAAACCACTTCTTTTTTAAGGAACAGCTTACATATTACCAGTAAAGAATAAGAAGATGTAAAAGTTTCTCATCTACAGTTTATAAATGTACCATGTCTTTATCATAAAGCACGTCAATGAAGGTTGCATGGCTGTAGCTCCGGAGCAGACATGAAGAATAAGCCTCCTTTCCGTAACACGTGCGAGAAACACCCTAGCCATTTACTTATATATTTACCAAAGCAGTAAGCCATACAAACAGCAGCACGCACTCACTTGCCTAGATCATATAGACAGACTTCTTTGCTGCTAGCACATATCTGTCAGATTAGCAGCATGTCTTTTATTACTTTGCAGCTGCCATTTGGACTCCTCTCCTGCACTGGCCTGAGTAACCTTACGTTTCCTTTCTCCCTCCTCTTTCTTGGGAGAGTAGACAGGACTGGCTGAGAAAGGCCTTTTATCTGTATGAAACTGAACAAGTCGACTACTGTATATGCAGGGTCTTGTACTGAATAATCATTTACAGTAGATTTGACTTAAACATTCTCTCTCTGTTTTTTTTTTAGCTGTCAACACGTTCTGGTTTGTACAGGTCTGAAAGCATAACTTCCAAGGCTGCAAAGGGGAAGAAGGGAGTATAGTTTTTAAAAATAGTTAAGAACACGTCTACTGTACCCTTTAAAGTAATCCTCAGTCTAAGACAAACACCTTTAGTAGCCAAGAAGGTCTGCCCAGTTTACCTTACATCCACCTCATAAACTGCTAAGTGTCAAGTGTAAAATCTGGATCACTGAGGTCAGGGACTGCTCTAGAACTGGAAGGATGAGAGGCCGCTCCTGTAAAAGTATGTTCAAGCATTTTTACAGCGTACGTACAAATCTATGTACTTTAACTATTGCACAGTGGGTTAAATGAGCTTTTCTTTTTTTTTTTTTTAAACCAATGGAGACTTTATCCTCAGGAAAATTAAGGTAACATGATCTGAGAAATATGAAAAGAATAACTTCTCAGAAATATCACTACTTAAAATACATGGAGTCATACAGACATAGCCCAAAACACTCTAGTTACTGTGCAGAAGGTGCAATCAAACATTTAAGTCCCACAGAAGAAAGGAATAACAACTCTTATAAATTACCTTTGTCTACCTAACATTTATAAACCCGCTGAACTAGCTGAACTTCAGAAAAATTAATCAGCTGAATTAACTAGCTGAACTTCAGGATAAAACAAAGAATGAAGCTCTACATAACTTTATTTCTGCATGGATTTTTTTTTTTTTTTAAACAAACATTTTCATTTTAATTACAGTCTCCAGAGTACCATTTTCAGGCAATTCCATGACTGCTGTTTTTCCCTACATTATGGCCCTTTGATTTTAACAGAGAACGTGCTCATTAGGTAAAGAAGCAGTGTTATGTTGGAATACAAAAGACTTTTTTAAAATTGATGGCTCCAGAACAAATGCAGGGCTGAGAAAGTGCATAAATGCAAATAGAATACAAAAGAAAGTTAAAAGACAAATGGCTTTTGACTTGTCTATGGTGTGCTAGAAAATACGAGAAAGGGATGATAGGTGATGCTCATCCACCAAATATTTGCCTTTTTACCTAGAAGTTTTGGGGATAAAAAAAACCAACCCGCATTCATAAGCTTATTGACAACTTGTAGACCCCTGTGCAGAAATCCCCAGCAGTGGTTTGCAAACCAGGATGCATTTCCCACCCCTGAGGAAATGATACCAGCCCAAAAGCTGAGAACAAGGGCAGGAAGAGAACAAAGCACGGAAAGGAAGGCACAGCCATTACCAGGGGACTGTGAAGAAGGAGGGAGGTAAACAGCCAAAGAGGTGGCTCGGGTAGGGCCTGGGCTATCAAACAACCATGAGAATGAAGACATGTTTTTCACGAGGGCGGCTGAATGCTGGAACAGCCCCACAGAGGTTTGGGAATCTCCATGCTTCAAGATTTTCCAAACTTAAAGGGATGAGGACCTAAGCAACCGCACTGAACTTTAAAGTTAGCCCAGCTTTGACCAGGAGGTTGGACCAGACAACCTCCAGGAGTCTCTTCCACCCAAAATGATCCTGATTCTAAAATTAAGAGTAGAAATAGAGCTCCATTACTCAGCAAAGGTCTCGGGAAAGGAAGAAGCAGTCATGACCGTGACTGAAAGACGGACGACTTACAGCAGTGATACCACCTTCATTCCTGACCTAAGAACTGCCTAACCCACCACCACCGCCTGCTCTGCATCCCAGTCTTCCACAAGAGCATTCTCGCAACACACCTGACCCAGACACCTTGGTCCAACACATTTTCTGGTTCACTTTCCCTTGTCTTTCCCCACTTCGGCCACCTCCTCTCCCACTGCACCCCAGAAACATTGCAGGGATAATCCTGCCACCCATCCCCTTAGATGCAAGAACTAGTTTTTGATCAAGGGAAGGAAGGGCATGAGAACTAGGATGAAACAAATGGCCGTTAAAATACGGTTGGAATAATCTTTTTTTTTTTTCCCCCACATATCACCCCCCCACCCCCACCCCCCTGAAAAATATGAATAGGATGTGGGCTCTTTTATGGTAAACTCTATGCCTCACCTTAGTGGTAATTTTTCACATGTTCCAAAATATTGCATAAGTGTATCTCACTCCCTTCTCCCAAGTTGTTCCTAAGGTTTAAAAGAAACAGGTACAAAGCATTTGTATTAGGGGGAAGACATAAAGCCAGACTGAAGCAACTCTGAGATGAATATGTGATGCGTGTAAGCAATACTGGTATGGAAAGCTAGGAAATAGAGAAGAGCCTTCCTCTTGTATACCCAGGACAAGATACGTGAAAAGACACACATGAACAAGGAATCCAAACAGAGGTGGAAGAGACTAGGTAGCGTATGGCTGGTATGGACTTATGACTCAGTGCTGGTATTGCTACTACTTTGGAGGCCCAAAGTTTCCACTTTGTTTATTTTTAAAGCATTGAGTTGTGACGAGCCTGCCCTCTTAAATCACAGGAAAGAGAAAAGCAGATATTGGGAAGGATGACTGTTTGGATTGAATGTGCTAGAAAAAAGCTGAAATGCTGATGCAGTTAGGAAAAAACCAAACACACACAACCTACAGTAGAGAAAACAGTGATGCCCACAGAAGCAGCTCACAGATAACTCCACAGACTGAAAGATAACACTGCCTGGTTCACTAAAACTGAAAGACCCGAGTAAAAATTAACAGCTTTTAAGAATAAAGTTTTTCATCTGAAAGTAGAGCACTTCCATGTATCAAAATTCCAGGCAGTGGATGCTTATGAGCGCAGTAATTGGAAAGAAAAATAACGGCTAAAAGCAGGCTAAGAGAAATTTGCTTGCATCAGTTCAGCAAAAAATGTAGTTCCTTTATGAAGGGCTTTCTTTGTAGAATTAGCAGAATTCTAAGCTTAGCAACCTCTTTATAAGGAACTAGATGTTTTCACTGAAAATAGAAGCGGACAGTCCACCTCTGTTCTTAGAGAAATGTTATTTTAACCTAAAGAATTCCATAAAAACTGTAGCAGATAGCTTAGCATTTTTAAAAGGCTGCCTTTTAAAATTCTTTTTAAATGGACAAATATTTCAGTATGAGGCATTTTCATTTTTCATCTAACAGACCAGAAGAGTCAGTGAGACAAGACCTAAATCAGATACCTGACTTTTTTCCCCTGCTTTAAGTGCTGACATGTGTTTCTTGGAGAAGAAAAAGTACACGAATGACTGAATGCAAAATCTACATAAAAAAAGAGAAGGTCATTGATAATATTGTTTGGAAAGTCACACGACCCGTAGTCTTTGTTCCATGCAAAGTATATTATATTAAATGTTAAACGGACATTTAATATAGAGAATACTGAAGAGCTCCTTGTTTTGCAGCAAAAAGGGAAACATGCACTAAGAGCTTGAACTGTGACAAGTGCAGAATAGTATCAATAATCCCATTATAACATCTGATTTGTCAAACTTGTCTGTACAAGTTATTCTAAAATCTACAATAGTGTTCTTAACCATTTATGAAATGGAGCAGATCACGTCTTTGTAGCATTCATGGCCACTGATTCTCCATGCTTTGTTGGAAAGAATGGCATGAATAGCTATTAAGTCTTACACTTCATTTTCTTCAACCTCTTATTGATATCCTGGTGTTTTGAATGGTGTTCGTCTATAGGAGAATATAATACAAAGGTAGTATCAAGCAGGTGTTTTCTTTCTGGAACCACTAAGTTCTGTTGATGTATTATGCAGCATCATGGCCTAACGGACCAAACCAGGTCATCAATATGCATGATCTCCACGTCAGGCAGCGATCAGGAAGCGGTATGGATCCTCTCCTGAAAAACGGAAAATCTGTCGAGCTGAGATTTAAGACAAACCAACAAAACAGTCCAGACTCCAGGTGTACCTGGAATCATGTGCGTACACACATTTCGCACCAAATATGAGATTTTTCAGGAAAATGGCAAGGAATTAAGACACTTATTTAGAGTGATTACTCATTAGTAAATACGTATTTCTCATAATCCAGGTTGAAAAACAGGTTTTCCTCTTAGTTTTGTACCTTAACTGAATGAATCCAAAGCTCTTTTAGAGATCACCATGGATTATCCAGAAGAGATATCATGAACTAAATGATGGCATAGAATTAAAAAAAAAACCAAAAAAACCCCACAAAAAACAACAACCCAAAAAACCCAAAGAAACCCCACCCACCAAAATCCCACCTATTTTGCCAAGGAGATACTTGAAAGATACTTTTTTTCCTGGCAGAAAATTTCCTTCCAGAAAAATTATTTGAGAGGTATTAGTAATTGCAGGATACCTCTAGAAAGTAAAACATAAGAAGGTTCTTAACTTAAAATGTGTGGGGGGGCTTTTAAACAGAAAATGAAAGCACACAGCAAGACAACTATCTATACTTTCATTTAGACAAACACAGATTAGTAAATTCTTGGACTGAAATGTGGGGATGCCTTAGAGATCACTGATTTTAACCTGATCAAGTTGTGCAGGCAAAGCAAGTCTTGAACAAAGATATGCAACAATTCTCTCTAGCTCTTTAAAAGAAATTAGTTACTCCAAAATAAGGAAAATGAGCAAAAACAGCAAGCAAAAGTTTAGACAGACTGGGACAAATAAATTTGTCAGATAACTAAACAAAAGTCACAATTCATGTAGAAGGCTTTAAGAAAAAAATATACACAAAATGGAAAAGAGAGGAAGTAGAGGCTACTAAGAAATCCAAACCAGGGAGGGGGAAATTCTGTTGGCTGATGGAATGATGGCCAAGTGGGAATTAGCGGTAATACAGGCCCACTATCAGCTGTGGAGATTAAATGTATAAATGGACTTTTAAAAAAGCAAACACGATTGCTATCTATATTCTGTATTTGGAAAGCAGTGGTTTGCTTATGTTTTAACACAAACCAGCACATTAGTACCATGGAGAATGTGTGATATTAATGAGGAAAAAGACTTTCTAATCCACACACCCATAAAACTCCCACCTTAAAAGAGAAAACTTTTGACCCACTGATGTTCATTTGTATAAATGCTGGAATATCAGAAGACAGGATAAATGTACATGGAGATGCTCTTCCTTATGTAAGAAAACACTATTTAATAAACATTTGGACCAGCCAGATTCTGCTTTTTGCCAAAATAGAACCAGTAATATTTTCATGAGAACCACTTTTGAGCATTTCCCACCATTTTTTCCACTTGATTCATATGTCAGTGTATCATAGGGAATGGAGTCATAGGTCATTATGTGAAGACTTCTGATCTATTATGCATTAATGAGGTAGATGCAACACATTTTCATGAAGCATTTGCCTTAGCACCTAATGAAATTTTAATTTAAAAACATTAGATACCAGTAACTAAGACTTCAAAACACAATTGTCAAAAAAATCGTTGATCTAAGCCATGTTCAGTTGAGTTTTCCAAGCACCTGCACAAGGCCCTCTTAGTATTCTGTGCTTTCATGAACTAAAGACCAAAAAAAAAAAAAAAAAAACACCACACCAAAAACCCACACAGCAAAGGAGTGACTAACCAAGAGGACAAAACAGTCTCAAAAAAGAATTTGAGTCGCTCAGTAAACTAGGAAAGCTCAAACAAAACACGTTCTCACACAGTTCTTCAGGCTTGCATCAAGCATGCATGTAGTAAAGTGCTTCAGGAGTAACAGGTGCCCACAGGCAGGACTGCTGGAGCTGGAAGGTGGAAAGCGAGAACTCTCACAGGCTGTCCTGTGCTTCAGGTGCCAGTGGTGACATGGATGTCAACCAAAGACACCATCTCCCAGGAAGCACCAGCTACCTGTGAAGGCCTTACGTCCTCCCTAGTTTCTAGGGTTAATAAAAGAGCATACTTCTTTTTTCACTTTTTTTTTCCTCCCAGAAACCTGCTCAATTTTTTACATTTTTATTCACAAAGCAGAAAGAAGTCTTCAGAAAGAGGCACGGTATGTTTATAACCAAACCTGCCTGACATGGTTTTCTGTGACAGACGGGATCAACCAGAGCAAGATTCCAAAGAGGGAGAAACAGGGGCTCCTCACAGCCCCTAAATATACGTGAGGGAATATCACTCAGTGCAGGAATAGGCCTGAATGACTCTGGCATTTTTGCATTTGGATCCGGAGGTTTCTTGGATACAGCTTTTCCCCCTCCCCCAACTAGCTGTGCCAACAAGCCTTAAGGGAGTAAAATCCAAAATAAAGTTACACACAAAGCTTCATTGGGTCTCCTGACTTTTCCTACAGAAATTCCTACAAAGGAAAAGGCAATCAGACCTTGGATTATAACATTTCAGTAGCTCTTATCTCTGTACAGGTAAGAAATGAACTCTCTGGAGTCAAGGAGGTGCCATATTCACACAGCCGCTACAGGAAACAACTGAAGCTGGAAAAAGGCCATGCAGAAAGTCCCTCCAGGCTCTGATGGTGAGGCCACAGCGCTGGCTTGGGAGGAGAACATTCCCCAGTGATGGAGGACAAAAATGTGGTTTTTCATAGTCAGTAAAAGAACAACTGAAAAATTATTAAAATGCCATGCAATACTATTGCTAAAACAGAATGAAGCTACCTCAAACCTACAGATATACTTTTGAGTAATGCACATGGACCATCTCAAGATCTCCGGGATCACTTCACACAGCCAGCGTTAGCCAGGCTGGACGTGGCTTTCTAAAGAGATCTAAACCAGTACAGTAAAGATACTGAAAATCTCAAGAGAAGTATTATACAAAGAAAACTCAGAAATTTCAAAATACATAGCAATGACAAAGCTAACACCTGCAGACATGCAGTGAGATCATTTATGGAAAAAGATTTTACTCTGAATTTTTCCTAATGTTTCCTACAGAAAGTTTGAAAATACAATAAATACATTTCAATACAATTTCAAAGCAATTTCTGTCTTCCAAATTAACTGCTATCAAGTACATTCAGATATAGCAATCATTCATCTCACTGCCCAGTACGGAAATTTCTACATAGTCTACTCATTTACCACAAGTGGAAGTTTCTCTGCAGAGAAACCACAGGAACCATAGCCAAGTTTCTTCAAAAGATAAGCCTGAGAAAAAACTAGTTTCCGTATGTATGCTAATTACCAGTTAAACCCCTCCTCACATGATCTGGAGTACAGAAGTCAAAGCTCTTAATTCCCTAAAAGATAAAGTATGCCTAAGTCTTAATAATACACCTTCCCCACCCCCCCAAAAGCTAATTTCACAGGTATTTTTTAAATCACTGCTTGATTACAAAAGTCATCAATTTCAGCCATAAAGCAAACAAAGACAAATGACTAAAATATTACAGAAATACTCTAGAGTGTGCTTTACCGCAGCACTAAATCTAATATCATCCTCAAAGGAAGAAACAAATAATTTAAGTTCATCGGTGAACAAAACAGGCTACTGACCAGTCAATATACGGCTGCTTCTTGTTTGGCCCCAAGTCGGGGATGCACCCTTAAAGTCTACAATCTCTTCCTGCTCTCTGTAAGGCCACAGTAACCTCCCGTATCCTTTGGGCTGAAAAAAAACCCCACTCTGTCCAGGCTACAGGGAACAAACTTACAGAATGTTGCTTGTTGGATTTTCAAGGCAGGTACCTCAGGTTTACTTTACTGATGCCCCAGGGGCTAGCTAGCTGCTGAGTCAGAAGGAAGACTTAGTTTCACCCTGAAATTTTTTTACTCCAAACCTCTTGTAAGGTTGTGTTTGCCAAGCTGCAGTTGTTTTGCCATGTGGGATTTCTGAATCAATCCAGGTATATTGCGTTCAATGCTGAAATGGCTGCATTTACAGAGCTCTCTAGCACCTTCCCCAAGCCTCACAGACGGTGCTGTTCCTGTACAGTGTCTGCCATCCTCCTGCTCTTACAGTTAATACTGCAACATTGCAATAAAGCAATATACTTTCAAAAGAGAAGTGCTTTACCTAGCACCTTACTTTTCGTTTTTGAAAGATTCTATTTTTACTACAAGTGGAGCAATCTGATTTTCAAGAAAGTTGCCTGCGATCTACTAAAGCACACCTTACCTCTCTCTAATATGCCAGCACAGGTATTTTACAAATAAATACTTTTACAGGTCTCCTCCTCTATAAACCTCAAAGCATTTTACAAGGTAAAGGAAGAAAAATTATTGGAATTTGCTGAAGCAAAAGTTGCATTAATTGCCAAAGGCTTCTGTTTAAAAAAAAATAAAATGAAAAAAAAAATTATATTCTAAAGACCAGGGATCTAGTTCCCATTCTATCAAAAAGACCCGTATTACATTGGCTAAAATTCACTCAATTTCTCTAATTCCTTATTAGGGAAATACTATCACCTCTCCAGTCTTCACAGTACAAGGATAAATCAGTTAACATTTGCAAAGTGTTGGACTACATGGTAAAGAATAGCAAAGAAAAAAAATTAGCCACAGCACAAGTTAGTTAAGACATGGGGGGAAATCTCTGATTTTAACCCTTAGAA
>WAAD01005358.1:0-25713 GCA_013389945.1 Fregata magnificens
ACTTTGTCATCACAACTGTTGAGCTCTATACAGTCTGGCTGGAAGATAGATAGTTCCTTCTCATGGAGGAAGAAGTCAACAGTCACTGACACTCATTGCTCAGTCTTCATAGCACCAGGTCCATTTAGCGGGCCTTGAACTTATTTTCCAAGTGAGCACCTACAGGTGCTAGAGCCCTTATGCTACTGCCAGCAGCTTTCAGTTTCTCTTCTGCAGGGAGCTTTTGTCTTCTTACTGTCCTTGAATAGCCTCACCCATGCTGGCCTCACCTGCAGGCAGTGGATGATAGGTCTTCCCTCTACTCATGCTCTGAAAAGATCCTTCCAAACTCTTACTTATCATTCCTCATGAAGTGAAGCCCACACATATCTTCCTGCACTTCACCTCATCTAACTGCAGTGACACTGTCAGATCACACCTCCCACAGGTAAGGTCACATTATCTGCCTGGCCTCTTGTTGCCCATCCTGATCATAGGCACTCACTAGGTGCCAGGTAAATAAGAAGCCACATATGAGTTTGCACCTGCCCTCTGTGAGTTTCCCTGCTAGGCATGGGTCCCTTGCCCTCCTAGTGGTTTTCCAGCTGCAGTTCATTTGCGTTGCGAGATATTTCAGGGTTTTTCAAGTCATAGTAGCTGTGTGACTAGCAACTGAATGGAACAACAGTTCTCCCTACACAGGCTGTAATGGATGCTAACTTACATAGCTTATGTATACACATCTGCGTAAGATAGGTGTGTAGCCACATAACTCTATAATCAGAATCCTATCTGTCTTAAATGGAGCCATCACACACACACAAAAGTGGTTGCCTATTTTGACATAGAACTCCATCTGATTAAAAAAAAAAGTAGAACTTTGCTTCAGAAGTTTTTCAATTAAAAATGCAGTTTGTTAATTTATATGCCAAATATGGTCGTGTTTCATCATTTTGTTCTTTTAAGTTTTCTATTTCCTCAGAAAAAAATTGACTTTTTCTGGAAAGGAACCCTCTATGTTTTTGTTGTTTTAATTCTATTAAGTGTCCGCGGTTTAAAACTCCTCATAGAAGCAGCAGAATAATGGGGGAGAGGGGAAGTTGCTTTCTACTAGACACCTTTGTGAGCACAATTTGAGACTGAAAATCAAGGTCTGTTCTTTCAGCCAAATGCATCATCATTACAAGCAATTAAGATTTAAGAGGACCACTTTTTCCCTCAGGAAAGCCAGTGCCTCTTTGTTGTCCTCAGATTATGTTTTCAGTAATATACAGCCATATTTGCTGTCATCTGATTTCTCTCTCTGTCTTCCTAGAACTGAAGACAGAGTTTTGCCTTTTGGCAGTTTGTAGTATCCGGCTTCCTGTTTCTAAACTATGTTGTTTTCAAAAGGTTGAAAAAAAGAAACAATAATAATCAAAGCAGTGATACTTAAATTAAGAATAAATGTGCCATTATCAGTGATAATGAAGATAAATAATGCTTCTGCTGATGAAGTAGATGTTAAATTTACTCAAAACATTGAAGAAGTAAACCTGTAGAGGAGGACAGTTATAGTCCTCCATACTGTCCTCCTTACAGTCTGTTCACATCCATGAGTATTTTAAACAGTTATTTGTTTGAATTTTTACCTTGAGAAGTGATTACATTAAAAGAAAAACAGTATAAAATTAGTTAGCTTCATCTAAAAGGAACTATATGTTCTGTACTAGCAAGAAAAGAAAAATAAAAGGTTTGCCACTGAATGGACTGAATGTGTAGCTCTGATCTAGGTCTATAGGCTTATTTCTTGTGTTCCTCTCCCTTCCAGTCTTCATTAAGTGTTTTACTTTCCTTTTTTTCCATCTTGCTATATTTCTAAACTTATTTTTTCTTTTTTAATCAAAACTTAATATTCTATTTGTGACATTCAGACTATGTCATACTAGCGTGCTTTCAAGAGCACTTTTCTGTTTGTCTGTTTGTTTTCAAAAAAGGCTCATTTACTCCTAAAAACTTTTTGTAATAATATTTGTACACTAATAAAATAACAAGTTTGGTTCATAGCTTTGAATTTGTCCGATTTTCATTTTAAGCATGCTCTCAACACAGAACAAATCATGAACTATTATTTTCAGAGACTATCTGTAACTTTCACCTGGTATGTTATCATACAATTACATTTGCAGGATTTAATATTGGGGTTTCTATATGCCTGGAATGAAACACCTCTGTATTCCACATGTATAAAAATATTTGGAATCACAGATATGAATCTCTTTATATATAAATATAAGTAATAACCCTAACAAGTTTAAAAGTTCCGAAAAGAGCATTGACCTTATTCTCTAAATCTTCTAACACTATACATTTGCAATCCCCTTGTCTCTAATCTGTCATCTGTTTCATGGAATCATCAATGATAGGACACCTTTAAATGAAAAAAAAATTACAATAAAATAGAAGATCCAGTTGCAGACTCCCACTTTGTCTATTTACTAGAGCAGTAGTACTGGCTAATACTCTCCTCCCAACAGAGTGACATGAGACAAAAGGGGCCTAAAAATTCTTAGAATTTATTGTGTTTAAAAGCACAGTCTAATCCACATTCAGTACCTAAAGCTTTATGTCCTATATTTTGCAGTCAGGTTCTCCAAACAGCCAAGGATGAATTATATTTCAAAACTCAGGTTTTTAGAAGACACTAAGCTAAAACTTCCAGTACGGTATTTCAGATAAAGATACCATACTTCTTCAAAGCTTTCAGTGTCTTTTTTCTCTTGAGATTCCCAAATGCAAACATTTCCCTTGAATCATGCACTAAAATCAGATAACACTTTGGGCAGATCTTTTTCTCCTGGAAATAAGGATGTTTGTGGTTAGTAATGAAAGCACTATGCTGAGGCCTGAGCTTCAAATTAAGAAGAACAAGAATCTGAGACTCATTTCCCAAATTCCATAAGAGTGTTACAAATGCAATTATAACCCACAGGATAGCTTTGGTTATTTCTGTGTATGTGATAACATTTTATATCATTGAACAATACCGTCATCTTGTCTGTCTTTTCTGGGTAGCAGCAGATACTGAGTAAGGCTTTCCATGAGCAAGGCAAAGCATTGCAATGACAATTCTGAAACTTGAAATTGCTAGTTTGATGCCTCTGGGACTTCACGTTGAGCTAGGTCTCATTAGTTGTAAGTCTGTACCAGCACTCCAGCAGCTTTGTGAATGCTAGCTAACAACAGCAGCGAAGTCTGCCAGGTGATGTGACAAGTCAAGCTATATTTTTGTAAGTAGTACTGGTTCCTAACTGATGGACTTAGGCACTCTACAGATCCCCACTGATCTAATAAAAAAA
The DNA here is from genome assembly GCA_013389945.1 of Fregata magnificens. Taxonomy (NCBI): domain Eukaryota; kingdom Metazoa; phylum Chordata; class Aves; order Suliformes; family Fregatidae; genus Fregata; species Fregata magnificens. The sequence continues at coordinate 3,318 of WAAD01005358.1, forward strand.
AAAAAATATCTAAATTTATGACCTTGGTCCAAATGAATATGAAACATGGGTGATTTTTTTTTTTCAGGTTATGTTCCATCTTTGGTTTATTATAGTGATTTGAAAAATAAAACTAAACAAAATCCCCTATGTTGTTCCTATACCATCCTACTTACACTGTTCTAAATGATCTGTATGATGCTTCTTTGCAGCTTCAAGGGAGAAAGAAGGGTAGTGGGTATTCCTGTATTCTGAAGAATTGCTGCTATCTCTAATTATGTTCATAGTGAAATAAGTCAATGGTTGAGAAATTGCTTTTTAAAAGCATTGAGCTACAAAGTTAATCAATATCTTTGGTTGTTTCTATACAGCTGTTTGCAGGAAACATTAAGTCTTTGCAGGAAACATTAATTCTTTGTGCATGTCTCTGTCTAATTAAAAGACATCCCAGTTAGTTTATTGATATGGAAGTGGACACACCCTCCAGTACTGTTGAATTACTTTGTGTTGTTATTCCCCCCGGCACAATGAGTGAAGATTTGTGTAGACATGTGACTATCTCGTGCCACTATTTTACTGTGACAAGGTAAAAAATGACTTCTGCTATATCGGGTTCAGTTTTTGTGCTTGATGGATTGGGCTTCTCCAACAGAAGCTATATCTGGCTTTGACCTTCTCAAGGTAAAAGAGTCAGACTTTTTGCCCTTGAGAATGATTTTCAGTATAACAAAACCATCTTTTACTAACTAGCAACAGAAACAGATCTTCGGCAGAAAGCACTCAAACTATATATTAGCTAGTGCAAAGGCAAGGAAGAGAAATAAAAACTACTACAATGAGCAGACAGTAAATAAGGATTCAGCTGTCAGGGTTGAGTTTTAAGAATAGAACAATGATAGCAAATGAAAATAGTTTTCAAAATTATATATAGTATAAGAAATAAGAACAGAATAAAAATACATTCTGAAATCAACACCAAAGAAATATGCCCAATAAAGCCAAATGTAGAGGCAGTAGAAAAGAGGACTTCCTCTACTAAAATACTGAAAATATACATTTGAAAAATGAAGGATGAAAAATAAATTCAAATTCCAAGTCAAGTACATTTACTTACAAATAAATTAAAAAGTGGCTCATTTCTTCACATTTCAAAGCAATTTACAAATAATCTTACAACAGGAAGTATCTATAGGGCCTAAGGAACTACAGATTACATAATTTTGCTGTTACACTAATTAACCTTTTCTATACAAATGGATGGATGACAAAGAGGAAGGACAGAACACCTTATTAAATATTTACCTTTTGTACCCTCTTTGTTACAGGGGTTTTTGAATACCATCTCTGTGGTTCATATCTAATCTTTTTCTTTTCTTTCTTGACATTCAGTTGAGTCCCTGATGAAAAACTAAGGATGAAAAGTGATTATCCAAAGAGAAAGAAGTTTACTAAACTAACTGACAAATGAAAAACAAAATACTATTAACAGCAATGATTGGAAAAGCCTCCTGAGAAATGAGCTATGTTCGTCCTTAGAGATAAGTGATAGTACTATCAAAGTGCCTTACTAAAATAAATGAATTAGAAAAGGTGTGAATCTATTCCATGTAAGATTGCTAATAACAATGAAAATGAGCAATACTGTTATCCATGATAACAGTAGTCAAAAAGATTAGGAAAATGCCGGAGTTTTGTTTGTTTTGAGAGAAAATTTGATTCTAAGAAGACCATGATTTTTATTTGCTTGTTACCTTTTAAAAAAGGCAGCAAAAAATCGACTGAAACTGATAGTGTCAGAATGGATGACTGGAATGCGGTAATCCCATAGAGGTGCCTTCTTTTATCAGGCCTTCGTAGTTGGTGTCAGTCGGTTCTACTGTTGTGTTATGAACAGAAATGAGGCCTCTATATTGGAGTTCAGCATGTTTTATAGTTACCCTGTAGCACTACTTCAATGTTCCCATTGTTAATCGTGCAGTTAGTATCTGCTGAGAAAGCATAGTCTCTGTGTGTTCTAGGCTTCTTTCCTCCAACTCGTTGCCTACTGCTTACTGACAATATCAATTCTTGTTTCTTTAGTTTAACAATAATTTTTTTTTTCCTGTATTAGCAAGATCATTTTCACATTTTTAATGCCTAAAATAACTAACTATCTTAAGTCTATCCCTGCTCAGTATGAGCCTGATCTACAGTTAAGTTCTATGCCATTCTGGGTTGGTTTTTTTTAATTATTATTTTTGGTTTGGGTTTTTATTTTTTCCTTAAAGATACTTCTAATGCAAATAATCACATCAGCACAATAATTGTGGTAGAAGGAAAACTTGCCTTATAATGATGCTCTATATTTTTTTCTGTTTGGTAATATGTTATACCCTCTTCCTTTAAACTGATACACTTCTGCAATTGCAATGAAATCATTACAGTGGTTCAACTTATGTGTACAAAGCAAGTAATTTAATTCGTGATAACTTAAAGCTGAAAATGCTTATATTAGGTAACAGGTAGCTGAACTTTGGGATTTTTACAAAAGGAAAAAAAAGTAAAATAATTTTTTAAAAAGATGACTTTTTTTTTTCCTATCTTCCTTTCAAAATACACTTTTTTCCCTGGTTTTAGTTAGAACTGATCCTATAGATCTTTATGATATTTTTATACTTTTAATCAAAATTATGTAAAATACAGAAATGGAAATTGAATCAGAAAACAGATCTGTGCAATGAGAAGTAAAATGCTGGAACAGAATTCGAAGAAGTTTTTGTTTTCTCTCACTACTGAATCGTCTCTGGTTGGAGATGTTGGATATTCTATTTTAGCTTTCTCAAAGTATCATTCTTCTACATGTGAGAAACTCCCAGGCACATGATATCTTCCACAATTTCTAGTTATAGGACTCCAGAGGTACATAATAATATTCTGTGCAGAGAAAATGCTATGATACTTCATTAGATAATCAGTTAACTTGGAATTCTGATCTAAAGGGTAGAATAAATGGTACAATACAATCAGAACTGTAATTCTAGTGAAGTAATATAGAATGAAGACAAATGCAGGTCAGCATTGGACTGAACTGAAACTGTTTAATTCAGTTCAGCAAAAGAATTGTTATTTTTCATATTAGTTTGAGCAGGAATGAAAATATTATTTTAGTCATCTCAGTGGATATTCTTTTTATTTTTTTAAAAATTATTATTATTATTATTCTGCTGAAAATTGATTAAGGGCCAAAACCTGAACATTCCAGAGAAGATTTTCAAATTGTTCAAAACCTCATTTTCTCTAAAAGGAAAAAAAAAAAACCAAACTTGTGCAAATACAAATGAAAAGTTCTTACAGCATCTATCTGCAATTTTAACTGTTCTTTAACATAGGACACATTTTAGGTTTTCTTCAGACATAAATTTTGTGTCAGAATCTAATTATTTAATTACATTCCAGCTTTTCTTAATATAAACATATAAATCAGAGACAGGTACATGTTCTTTCTTCTGTTTGCTTAATACCTCACAATGCAGTCGTTAAAAAGACAAATAGTAGCAAGTAGAGGAGTCGTGTTACAGAACTAAAAGACAACCAGAGAGGACAGAAGAAAGTGCTGTAGTGCTTTAAATAGATACATACTGCACAGATACAATAAATTTAGTAAGCTTTAAGCAGTGTCACACGTTACCTTGGTGACAGATAAATGCAAAACTGAAATCAACTTAGCCAATGCACAGCACTACTGGCAAGGTGCTGACTTCAATGGCTGCAGGGGACCATGGTGGGCAATTCTCTCTCTTTCTCCTCTGCTCTTGCTCTCTCTCCCAGCAGAGATCTTTATCCTGAGATTGTGGTATACATAGCTGATTACCAGTTCTCTTTAGCTACCTTAGATGCTTCAATTCTTGCATTAATCAATATGATTAATGACCAGTTAATAACCAAATAGATTAATCAATGGCATAAACACCATTTCAGATACACGTGGTGAGGAATTACAGTGTTTGTGGTAATGCTTCCTCTGACAATTTCAACTCGTGGCTCTGTGCTATGTAGTAGTCTGAAGCAAGGGTAGCACCTAATTCCTTCAGTAACTACTTTATGCCTATATACACATAATGGATATAGCAACTGCTGTTTTATTTATCTGCTTACTTAATTGTTCCACACACACCTGATCAGCATAGTTATTGTGACTACTGGTTATTCTTGGACAGAGGTTGTGGCACAGAAAGTAGAAAGCAGTAGGAGAAAGTTGTAGTATTGAGACCATGTAAGAGCATTGCCTTCCTTTGTCCTTCACTAGGGAATCATTCACTGTCTTTTCTTTGTTATATGGGATAACACGGTGAGTAGCTGATTCTTACCCCTGTAAGTTTCTTTCACTTATTCTGTAACAAATAATGTTTCCTTAAGATAAGACTGTAACTCATCTTTTTTTTTTTTTTTTTTGGCATGCAGTGTGCGTCTGTGTTGGCATTAGCATGTAGTTAGGATTAGGAGTACAATTCCCCAGTACCACCATCTTCATCTTTATTAGACTCTTCAACAGCATAAATACTCATAAATACTCATAAATATGGCTGTATGTAGCAACCGAGGATACCAAGAGGTTCCTTCTCTAAAAGGCAGAAATATAACTTTTTCGTAACCTCTGTAAGGGCAGTGTGCCCAGGTGGCCAAGAAGGCCAACAGCATCCTGGGTTGTATCAGGAATAGTGTGGCCAGCAGGAGTAGGGAAGTGATCATGCCCCTGTACTCGGCACTGGTGAGGCTGCACCTGGAATACTGTGTTCAGTTTTGGGCCCCTCAGTACAAGAAGGACACTGAGGTGTTGGAACATGTCCAGAGAAGGGCAACAAGGCTGGTGAAGGATCTAGAAAACAAGTCTTATGAGGAGCGGCTGAGAGAACTGGGGCTGTTTAGCTTGGAGAAGAGGAGGCTGAGGGGAGNGAGGTCTTTTCCAACCTTAATGGTTCTATGATTCTATGATTCTATGATTACATTTTTATCAGGATTTGTTTTAATTTTTAGTACAGGTAGGACTTATGTCTGCAGAGAGCACATAGATGCCAAAATTTGCTTCTTCAGTGTTGAGCCTGAATAAAGAGATCGTGGGTCTTAAGCTACAGTATTGCTGTAATTTGATCCCCTTTTTGATGAATCAAGGGTTGGAGATTTGACACGTCATAACTCATATCAGTTCATGCCATCATCTACTTTCATTTTAAAAACATGAGAGCATTTCCAAACAGGCAGAGGTCTCTAGTGGATTTTGTGCCATTATAGTTAATTCCAAGTCAATATGAAATTTCAAATAGTCCCAGATACCTAAATTTAAGATGAATAAAGACCCACTGATGGTATTGACAAGGTTTCTGTTGACCGTTATGGGAACCCATGTGAACATCTGGGGATACATTTAGTTGCCTAAAAATAATCACCTGGTGCCGTTTAAAATGCCCTGATGTAATCCAGCTGGACACAGCTGAGTGTCATATCTCTCCCTCATCCTGTCTTAGTTATCACTAGATATCTCAAATGGTGCAGCAGCCAGGCCCTCTGCTGCCTGCAAATGTAACTGAATTTTACCCTTATTACTAAAACTTTTCACACCATGGGATTTCTGAATGTTAAGACACAGCTTTCACAGTGCTGCTTTTCAGTTTTTGCTTCTTCTCACTCTCCTATCTGGAATACACAGGGGCTTTCATGAGGAACTGTACCACGTCTGGTGTAAACCCCCGTCTCTTTGGAGCCCAAAGGAAGGGGATGGCAGCATCATGCTGCAGTCATCTCAGAGATTTATACCTTCCTGCAAAGGAGAAGCTGAAGTCCAATAATTCATTTTGCTGTGCCTCTGCTCCAAGATCATTACCTAATTTGAGTTCATATATTTCTCCATATTTTGAAATTAATAAAAGCTGTAAGGCTCCACTTAATATGTTTATGCTTTTTTGAACAGGCACACCATCCTGCACATTAGTACCTGCATGGATATGTGTGGCTTTCATGGGCATTACTTCAGATTGGTTTTATGAAAAATAAATAAATAGATAAATTTTTCCTGATCAACAAAAAAAGTGCTGTGAAATTACAATAAAGATACACACTTCTAACTGGAAAAAATATCTGTTACTGAGATTTTGCTAGCACAGCACTACAGTCTTCATCTTCTTCCTGAATCCCACAAAATGCAAGGTGACAAAATGTTTGTTTCAGAGCTGTAAAAATATCCTAGACAAAGTCATGAATTCTCTGGGGTGAAGCATCCATCATTCTATGAATGCTTTTTACAATCTTTTCCATTAAAGGCTGTCTAAGTACTCTTTAAATCTCCCAGTGTTCAAAGATCTTCATTTCTTTTACAGATAACAAATGTATTGTGGGTGATTAGTCACACTAACAATAGAAACTATCTAAGTACAGTTATTTTCTTTTTTCTTTGTTTTTGTTTATGTTTTCTGACATTATAAATGTCATGTCAAGAACAAATTACTGCTGACAAGAATTGCACATTGAATTACTGCTGCACCACACGCCACTCACACAATAACAAAGCATCAGCAGTCATCTTTGCTTAGGAGGATTTTTGGCATACAGGGTAAGCTAAGTTTTTCCATAAAAATTCATTTTTGCAGCTATTAATGAATTCAACAATTTTTTGTTTCAAGAGAGAAAAAAGATATACTGATATGTTATTTCAATTTAGTGACCTGCTATTCTCCATTGCAATGTATTTTCTTTAAATTCATACTAAGAAGTCAATCATAACCTTAATGGGACTTTATACATGAATAGACACAAAGTCCCACACAAAGGAAATCAGAGAGTGTGTGCATGTGTGTTTCTCTGCCCATTCTATTAACCTCAGGCTTAGACTGGGAGAACATTCTCTCATTTCCCATTAAGAAAAAGGTCTCTTCCATTTTTTTATTTATAAATTTATTTATAAAATTTAAAATTGTTAGTAGTAATGTGAAAAGTAAATGTCTCCAGCTTCCTGGGGATTGGGGTTCATGGCAGATATAGTCAGTATGATCTTGTTGAAATGAAAACCTTGGGGGGGGTGGGGGTGTTAATGTATTCTAATTGACTCCAAATTATCCACTGTTTCACCAGAGAAACTGATTTATAGTAAAATTATTTAAATTATTTAAATGATGCTAAGGTGCTTTCAGGTTCCAATCTACTTGGGATGTAAACAAAATTCATGTAAGTAATGACATAACATTTTTAGTATCTTGAAAAACACTGTATCAAAAACTCAACAGTAGGAAGAAAACATATCACTTTTAGATTCCTTCCAGGGGAAGTCCTGCAGGCATCCATTCCCAGAGGGAACTTCCAAAACACTGACCCTCTTCCTGAGATCAGCCTAGCTGCTAGTTCAGGTAAGGGGCCACAGAAGCTGTCCCTGGCTCTAGTTTGCTGCTGGTGCCAGGAGAAGCCCTTTTCCAACATCAGCACACAGAAAATTAAACACTTTATACCCTTGAGCACTCCACAGTCTCTATCCACACTGTCTATCTAAGTTCGCTATTAGCCAAGATGGTGTCAGGTAAATGAGTCCAGGAAAGCATTGCTGAAATCACATTAAGTAGGAGTCTGGGCATTTGGGCTACTCCTCATTTCATTATAATTATTCCTTTATCCTTTGGAGATTCCACTGTTTGATAGGGAATTAAGGAGGATGCTGTGGAGAGAGAAAGATTCTTGGTGATACATAGAACCTTATCAGGGTGGCCAAAAGAAGTAAAGATTCGTGCAGGAAAATTTCTTTGGGAAATTTGGGAATATTGAACAGCTAAAGTGAATAGGTTAGCAGTCAGAAAGCAGAGTAGACAGCAAAAGTCATAAAATATATGACTGGAATAATGTGATTCTGGAGTTTCTCTCATTGTTTTCAGAACCACAGCTGAAGTCAATAGATGGGAAGAATTTATATGGAATATTTATGTAAAAACTCTAGTGCACCATCTCAAGATACATAATATCACTTCTGTTTCTTACATAGCTATTGCATGAGACTACAGGCTAAACAGCTTTTCTTGTTCTGTTGACATCACTCTTGCTAAAATCACTCAGTATGTGATTGGTCTTTGCCAAAATGGCATGCTCCTGCCTCACAAATTTCAATTTGTGCACCAGGACCCTGAGGTCCTTTTCTGCAAAGCTGCTTTCTGGACAGTCAGCCCCAACTCATACTGGTACATGGGGTTATCCTGTCCCACCTGCTGTATCTGCCTTCTTCTTTGTTGAACTTCATAATATTTATGTTGTTAATTTCTTCAGTCTTTCAAGGTCCCTCTGCCAACTGAAATAACAACTACTTCCTCTAATTCAGCATCACGTGCAGATTTACTGTGAGTGAACTCTATCTGACATTTTGGGTAGTTAATAAAAATGTAGAGCCATATTGGCTTCCATATCAAACCCAAGGAGTATCACTAGTAAGTACCGTTCATCAATAGGACTTTGTCCTGCTGATCACAAGCCTTGGAGCCCAGCAGTTCAGCCAATATTTAAGCCATCTTGGAGTTTGCCTATCCAACTCATATCTCATCAATTTGGCTGTAAGGATCTGTGAGAGTGTTGCGTTAAAGGCTAAAGTAGCCCAAGTTGTCGTTATAAGTCCGGTCGTGCCCAGTGCACAGAACTATGCAAAACTGTCAGGGAGACCCTCCCGTCAAGTCATGAGGTTCAGAAAGGATCCCCTTGCTTTCTAAACTCCTTCTCAGAGAGGAGTCTAGGGGCGGCTAGATCCAATCCTAGTCCCAGACTTGGTCGACGGTTTATGTCTAAAGGATTATATATGCGTCATTCGGTGCACTGAATTATCACGATTACGGATGCACTTATAACGTACTACACCTTCAGTCTAGTCGCGTTCCGTGAACTACCACGGCCACCCTTAAAGAGTTGGGTCACGTTCAATGAGAACTCTCACGGCTAGCTTAATGAATAGTGCAGTTTATTAAAGCAACAGATACACAGGTTCTTTGGATTGCCGGGGATAAAATCACTGCAGAGCACGTGCAAATACCAAGACTATGAGTGATACTACTTGGCAACAAACGCGTTAAAAGATGTAAAGCGACTCTACAGAGATTTCTAAGTTGCGCGCAGAGGCACTTGGTATGACCAAGTGTTCGAATCTTACCCAAAGGCGTCCCGATGGGGGGGAAGAGAGGCTCAGCCCGTCGACTGATCCCAGAAGTCAGAGTGGTACACGGCGATGGTATCTTCCCTAACATCCTCTCTCTCTTAAGCTATATTTATACTATTTTTACCTTTCAGGTGGAGCTTGAGTGACTCTAGTCATACATATCTTTGTTATGATTGGTTTCTTTGATTCAATCTTCATGTCCCAAAATAATCATTGGTCACTTCTACTGATATCTATTGATTATTCAAATCAAGATGGTAAGGGGATATCCAAGCAACATTTCTATAGTTACAAGACTCAAACAAAACTTCTCTATTCGATTCTTCATTGTTTCATCCAGTTTCTATTAGTTTCCTAATACAAAACAATAATTACCTGGTGAGGGTTCTATAGTTACGAGTTTCAAAATGCATCTACTACTAGTAACTGAATAGCTTGAATCTTGTTGCCCAGCTACCGCCTAAATGAGAGGCGGGTAGCTTTTGGGATAGAGGTGTGTTTCGGTATTATAATGATATTATAATGAACAAAGTTCACCAAAAGGACAGCATTTTGTCAAAAGCGTGACAGGCCGTTGGCCCAAGGTAGTAACTATGCAGCTTATCATTGTTCCATGGTACTTTCAAGTTCCTCTAGTGTCACAGAGCCTGGCCGCGGTGTCTCCACTCCGCTCCACCCTCCGTGCAGCTGCTCTTAGAGTCGGCACACCAAGTTCCCCTGGTGTAGCTAACGTCTAAGGTTGCAGACCTAGGGGACTTCCATGGAACAGATTCCTTGCATGTCAGCCGCACTCCACCCTGGAAGCTTCTTCAATGCTGTACCTTTCTTTAAAATGTGAATATAAGTTTAATTTCTAAGTCACCTCCAGCAATAATTCCACAGAGAGATTATGCTGAAGGCCTTGCTATAAACAAGGTAATCAATGTCCCCTGCACTTACCTTATCCATGGAGCCAGTCCTCTTATCATAGAGGTCTATTTGCTGGTTATAAATCCATACTGTCTGATGTCAATCATCTTCTTACCCTTAATGACCCTGCAGGTCTTCTACTTTTTGTTGGAAGATACTTTTTCTTCAAACCTAAAAACCTATCTTCCCACTTACCTTAAAATATACTTATACATATATATATATATATGCATGTATAAACACATACCTAAATTAGAAAAGTGGTTTAATTTTTCCTTCTGCTTGCTATAAAATATATACTCAAAAGAATTGCTGCAATAAAATCATCACCAGAATTTACATATTTTATGTTTAACACATGATACATTTGAATTGCACTGGTTCCATGATGGCTTATTAGTTGTTACGGTCAGTTAGTCTTTAACTTTTGATACATTTTGGAATTTTTTCCAGATTCATAGGATTTACAGGGCATTCCAATGTGTAGCTAACACCAGAATCAATATCAGAAGCTGCCTGCTTCTGATTAGAAGTTATCATCTCACTTGTATCCATGATTATCTTCCCTACACACACTAAAATATGCTGCATCTATGAGTACTGTTAATTTTGGTATTCTTCTTTCTTTCCTTGTGGATAAGCAGGTTACCGCTACTGAACTTTCCATTTGCTGGCATGTATCCTGTACCTATCTTGAATTCTTCTGCCATCTGTTGTTTTTCCTTCCAGTAATATGCTTGATTTATTTCCATTTATTTTTCTTTTACTTCTCATAATTTACTTCATGCTTGAAGTACCTGTTGCTTTATTTATATGCTTCCTAACCAGTTACATCTATGGAAATTCCAGGGATTTTTTTGCAAATACATCATTATTTTCATAACCTTTTTTTTCTTTACACTTAAATTGTTTCTTGACTATCCAGCTTTGGAATTTAAATTTATTTCAGCACCACTAGTAATAGGAAGCATTTGTAAACATGAACTACTTTTCATTATTATTGATTTATCTTGGTTTCTGTACAGCTGTTTGCCCAAATATTGCTGAATGAAGCATGCATTCCAAGTCAAAATGAAGTTTAAAAAGATAAAGTATGAATATTTGGCTTTTCGTTTCATATCTCAGAATTTAGGGCTATAAATATAAATTTTTGTTTTAACTCATCTATCAATGTTTGAATGTCAGAATATTGTGTTTCTGGTTGCATTTGCTAAATTGATAGATTTAGATTTGCTTTAATGGAAGCATTCAGACACCTTAGGATTAATTCATTGAAAGGTGTAGGAAGGGTATTACTCATTTAAGTCATTACATTTATTTATCTGGGTCATTATTTAGACTGCAAGGTGGAGAAGAGCTTAAACTTACAAGTCCAAAGACCTTTTTCTTTTCAAACACATTGATTCACCATTAGCCTAGCTCCAGCTCTCCTTTACTAAGACTTGAACTATTCATATATTCCAGTGGAGTGGGTCTAATCTACTGAGAAAGCATAACCAAAAGCTTGACAATAAGCATATTTATGCTGATTGCAAAACCTGGAGAAATTTTCAATCCGGATACTCATATATTTGAGTTTCCTAACAAACATGTAAACAGTCTGCAAACTTGATCTTCAAAAAATGGGCTAAATGTGCAGGTTCAGAGTGTAGACATAGGAGAATGATTTTTGGAAATGTTAATAGACATTTAATTAAAATGCCATTTCTTTAAATATAATTATACTGTAATTATATATTTTATGCCATCTTTGTCAGAATTGCTGCAACACTCTGAAGATGATATATTTTGCACATATTACCATCACATCTTGAAAATAAATACATTATTTTTAATTTCTGTGGTTCTGTATAAATGAAATTGTTTAAATTAACAGCACATTGAATAATGCTGTATAAAACAGTAAGTTCTCAATCCCATTGCTTTTGGGTATAAACAGATGTTAAAAGACAATAGTTATACAAACAACTTTATACTTTTTTTTTTCTAGAGTCTACTCTCTTATTTAGAATGTACTTATGTGAAAACATACACTATTGCTCATTTTGCAGCAGGGCAAGGGACAAGACAAAAGCAGGACTTTATACATATGTGGTGTGTTACTATAATTGTATAATAATTATAATTTTGTTCATCTGTGACTCCTACAACCCTATCTTTGTTTCATAATAAAAACAAATTTGTCTTTCAAATAAGTAGTGCTTCTTTTTTAATACAGCGTTGTGTGTTGTTTTTAATTCAAGTCCTCTACTGGCAGTAGAATATGTCTTACAGTGACATGACTTAGGTGGTGGAGTCGTCAACCCTGGAGGCGTTCAAAAAAGGTGTAGATGTGGCACTCCAGGGCCTAGTTTAGGAGTCATGGTGGTGTTAGTTGATGGTTGGACTTGATGATCTTAGAGGTCTTTTCCAACCCTAATGATTCTATGATTCTATGACTTTATGCTGACCCCCAAAAGGAAGGAAAAATTCAGATTATATGTATTTCTAATTGCTTACCTTTTTTGTTTGCTGCTACTTAGACCAAAAATTCTGCCTAAGAGACCCCATATGTGGATCTATTTCATGTAGTATGGCTGAAAGAGGAAAAAGTCTAAATATTTGGTTTAATATGCTCAAGGTACAAAGACAGAGGTGAACTTTAAGTAAAAGTGGCCTTTTTTAATCAATCAGTTTGCATATTAGAATCTGACAACACAACGTGATCTTGTTCTTGAAGGGAATTTGAATACGTATGTAACCTGTCACTGCAGATGCATTATTTTGATTTGCAAACAAGTGGGCTCGCAGCTGTACTACGAGCACTTTGCTTCAAGTAAGTGCTTGCCCTGCAAAGACACTCAGAACCAGCAGTGGTGTTTTGATTAGTCTATATGCATCACTTTAAATGAATTGCAGTAGCTTTTTATAGTCTTATCATTAGCTTCATTATTCCATTTTCTAATTGTTCAGATGTGTGTTCAGATGTGTGTTCAAATCTGATATTGCATTAAACTTGTCTTTTGGTTTTTGAAAAGGCTTTTTGAAAAGACGGGAGTTTCAGTATATCCACTACCAGCTTCTGCCAACAGATTCTCGCAGTAGATTTTAATGTATAGAAGTTATACATGTTAGTAAAATCTGTATGTTCTGCTTACACTCTTAAAAGTAGGCTAAATTTTATGATTAACATTTTCTTTGAAATGTTTTGGTTGGTTGGTTGGGGGTTTTTTTCAATGTCATTACACATGCAGATGTAAGTAGCAATCATAAAAATGTGGCTAATAGAGCAAGATTTAACCACAGTATGAGTAAGGATGGCTACTTAAGAAAGCATTCCTCTTCTGAGATATTCCTCAGCCCTGAAAATCAGTTGATCCTGTTGCACCCAGGACTGAGAAATCATGTTTAAAATTGATGAAATAATTAGGTATTCAGGACTGCAATATCTAAATAATTGTCCTAAATGGAGGTTTGGTAAATGAATGGGATAACATTGACTGAGATACAAGAGCCAAAGCTCCCAAAAGCAGCAAGTAAAAGGATCCTCCTGCCCCTAGTATGAGAGCATATAGGGCTTTTTCCTAAGAAAATGCTCTTTGTTACCCAAGGATCAGGAGGGAGTTTTGGTAAAACTAGTAAGTACTTGATTTGTAACTACTTCCTTTTGCCTCTTTCCTTTCTGTCCCCACTTCTGTGCAACAGTCTCCAGATAGAACAGGAAGTGTGCAAAAGGCATTGCTCACAACACACTCAGTTTAGGATTTGGGTTCTTCTTGAGACAGAAGAAGCCTCAGACTCCTTGGCACCTGAGGGTCACCTAAAATACTGTGACATCCTGTGGGATGGTGCTCCAGCTCTGGGCAGTGCACACAGAAATTTCGCTGTGCCCCAAGGGTGCCCACCCACCAAGGGGCTCACAGTGAGGGAGATGCTGCCTTGAGTCAGGCATGTGTTCAGATGTTCCCCTGCCTTGTCTCCTTCGTCTTGACCTGTCCCTCATGAAACTACATTACAGGGTCACTAACATTCTTCTGTAATTAAAGGAGAGAGGTGGTTAAAATATAGTGATTCTGTATTACACACTGGAAGTACTCCAGACACCACCATCTCTTGACTGGCTTTATAGGGAATCTAACCATCTATCTCTGGTATTTTGAGCCAAGAGCCTACCTTTTAAGTGTTATAATGCCCAAGTTAAATTCTTAACTGCTCTAGTCTAAATACAACCCCACCAACTTATAGTTGATGATCAAAAGTTTCCTTCTATTTTACAAGGGAAAGATTTGAGGACAATGGTACACAGCAGCCCAAATTCAGTTGTGGGGGAGGCACCCCCAGATGTCATTTACATTCAGAATGTATCACCAAAGCCTGCATGTGTGGTTAAGCACTATTTAGACTCTTTTCCAGACATGTTAGAATCTAAATCAGTTGGAATAAGAGAAGTTAATATAGGTCAATAAAGCAGTGAAAAGTATTCTTGAGTTGTATCATCCTAGTTAAAAAGAAGCACAGACAACTAGAAATCTCTCTCTACTTTAAAAAGTAAAAGAATATTTAAGTTGGTTTAATATTAGAGTGCTAAATACTTATTGTAGTTTAGAATGTAATATAATCAAATAGAAAACATTGATGTAGTTAATATTTAGCAACAATTTTTACATTGTTTTACTTTAAAATTATTTTAGTGTTTGAGTGTACACTAAAATGGTATCAAAATTCTCTAGATAATTGCAACCCATTGACTCCTATAAATAATTTAGCAGTTTCTTTAACTAACTTAATTTTTTAAAAAGTATGGTCTGACCCACAATTATTTTTTAAAAAATATTCCTATAATTTAAAATTAAAAAGCTTTTCATTCAAGACTCCTATCTGATCTTTTTAAAAATGAATTCTTATAATCAAATCCTCTTGTCAATGCACATTTGATTTATGCAGGCAGAATAACTTCAGTTAAGTATTAACTGAGTTTTCTCAGCATGCTAAAAATATCATGGGTCCTCTTGAAGTCAATTTTCCAAGTACTTTACCTCTTATGAAGGCAAGATTACTCCCTTACTTTTTGCATGATAAAATTAAATTCAATTTATTTGAGTAGGAGATTCTCTTTGTTATTATGGAAAATATTATAGAAACATTTTATACTTGTAAATAGATTCTACCCTCTTCCATTTCCCATCTCATCGGATAAGCATAACAGTAGGAATATTACTGTTGCAGCATTTGGCACTTGTCCTGCAAACAATAACAGGTGTTTAATTATGCATTTCAAACAGCCCATTGAAACTTTCCCAGCATAGGTGAGTAGGTCACACACAGAGAATTCATTAGAAAGATGCTGTTAGGGAAACCTGCATATACTGTTTTTCTTTCCTGACTTACTGCATTATACCTACTGAAGAAAACAAAGAAAGAAAAAGAAAGCATGAAGGAGACTATTTAAAAACTAAAAGCAAAAGCAAACAATTGAAAATATTTTTTTTTTCTGCAAAATGTTCAACGGGAAAATTTGTTATTCATTGAATTCTGTGTTTTTCATTAGAAGTCATCCAATTTGAATAGAACTATATAAATGTAAATGAAATCGTTATTTTTAGATGAAATTGACCTTCCCTTGACAAAGTGTAATGTGCTAACCATATAGAAACTTTCAGAATGTCACAGAAGCAGCTGATTTGGCTCAGAGGCAGTACAGAGTAGATACTAAGGAATTATAAGTGCAGATTCCATGAACTATCATAGTAACCTCAGCAAATACAAAGGATAATATCACCGTGAACAGTCATCGATATTAACGAAAAGGAAGGCTATGAGAATTCAAAAGTAACCATGTATCTTGAATACAACATCATAAACACATTGTCTTTTCAAATGGGATAGAAATGCCTTCAAACCTTTGAGTACTTTGTGGAATCACTGCCTACTTGTATTGAAGTTCAATCTCATGTCACATCAGAAATGGTGTACTCCTCAGCTAACTGGGTAAGTATTCAACTGACTATGCAAGATACTTTTCCTCTTCAGAGACTTCAGATGAAAGATTGGAACCTTCTTGATGTTTGATGGCTGAAATTACATTTATAATACTGTCATATATGCAGTAGATACACATTCAGCAAATTTATGTTAGTATACTGATCATTCTTTCTTTGACACATATCAGGTAAAGAAAAAAGTTATGTTTCTTATTCAAAGAAACCTTGATTATACCTTGGTTTTGCTCCTAAAAGTTAGAACTTGAGAATTTTAAAAGCACATCCATAGTGTCAACTTCTATTTTCACAGAGTGCAGAAATCATTCATATCTCAAGTTCTCCTTGTCAAACAATAACCTACAAGAATTCATAACTGTTCAAGTGTTACTGGGTTTATAGTTATTGCAGGGGTGGGTCTCAAGCTCTAGTTTCAGGAAGCAGGCAAGACCTATAGGAAATTCAGAGCAGCAGGAAGCAGATAAAGGGATTTTTTTTTTTTTTTTTTTTTTTTTTTTATTACACAGGATAGCAGCAGGTAGGAAGCATCAGACTCAAGAGACTGAGAAAAAAAACACTCAAACCATGACAGCAAAAGTCATTTTTCATAGCTAAGAGCTATGATAATAGAGTAGAAACTATTTTTGCCTTTGATTTCATTCAGTTTTTCTTTCTATTCTACTTTTTGTACCCAGACACTTAAAAGTTCAGATAGAATTTATATGAAATTAAAATAAAGCATATATAAATACTAATTTAGTGCAGGCATATATTTGCAGGTATGGTATCTGAAATGAATATTGAGGAAAAATATGTAACAAAGTAGAAAAAGAATAAAAATACAAAGTAACTTACGGGACACTTGTGAAATCTTTATTGTTGGACACTGTTTCTATTGGTAAGAACAGAATAGTCATCCAACCAAAATCTGTTACACTATCTTAACTAAAAATTGACTGTAGGTAATTTAAGGTTCATCAATTTTACCACAGATTTAAAAAAAAAAAATAATAATTGGAGGATGAATTCCCAGCAGACAGTAAAATCTCCACTTTTTTTCCCTAGTTTTTCAGAATAAACCAGTATTATTTATTATGGATATAAACATCAGACATCGGGATCAGCAATTCTGCACCAAAATCAAGCTATTAAAAATATTTGGAAGAATTTTCAAATGCAACAAGTCCTGAAAAAATTCTCCCCCACTAAATTTAGGAGAACTCTAACCAAGATTTTTGTATGAAATTGTGTTGACAGTCTCACTCCTCTTAGAGGGAGGCATCAAAAATTGATTATGTTTACAATATTGAAGACTTAATGGAGATCTTTTTCAATTCTAGCCCCAAATTCATATTCCTATTTACTGAAGCTGCAACTAGTTACATATGGAAAGCACTCATTTATGCACACAGAAAAGTTTGAATGTAAGTCTAGTAATCCTCTTGTGAAATCAACTACTCTGAAACAAATGAAAAGGTTAAATGGGAGAGAGAGTAGTAATATCCTTGGTCCCCAAAAGACAGTTATTTATATTGCTGGTTTACATAACAACAACAACAACTTCCTACAAAAAGGAGCTGAATTTTTGCAGGACACTTTGTATACAGGTATATGAATACTTATGTGGAGGTCAGCACATGATGCTAAGAATTAGAACTATGTATTTTACTTTGACTTGTTGGTTGTAAATGTATCTCACTTCCTATCATGTGTTGAGTTATGAAAAGCAGTATTTGTTGTGTTGTCAAAACGTCATTATTGACAAAAGGAGCTGCACTGTATATGTAGACCCAATAATTCACTGTAAGCCTAATTAAAATTTTTACAGCCTAGTTCAATGCACATTTTTTATTATTGCAGTTTCAGTAATATTCATTATCCCAATTAAGTAAATACTGGGGTGTTTAGACGAATAAAGACATTACCGAACAACTTCAGTGCTGTAAGACTTCACAAAGATGTGGTCAGAGCTCTAAGTGGATAAGAATTTCTTCTCAAGATCCAAGCTATCATGAAATAAGGGCTGACTACCAGTTAGCCACAGTTAGTCACATGATAACCTTCCCTGACTAAGGAATATCTTTAATAATCCTTTCTTATAGTGAAAAGGAAGTTATCCCTGGTATTGCAGAGGGTGCTGTACTAAGGGAGAAATATTGTTTGATACACTGTTTTTATCTGAAAAATGGGCAAACTATACAGTTATGAAGCTGTGAACAGTAAGAATATAAAGATACTTAAATCTAAAACTGACCGTACTGGTTTTGGCTGTGATGGAGTTAATTTTCTTCACAGTAGCTTGTATGATGTTCTGGATTTGTGACCAAAACAGTGTTGATAACAGAGGGATGTTTTAGCTATTGCTGAGCAGTGCTTGCAGTGTCAAGGCCTTTCCTGTTTCTCACACTGCCTCACCAGTGAAGAGGCTGGGGGTACACAAGAAGTTGGAAGGGGACACAGCTGCGACACATCTGTCTAAAGGGATATGCCATGCCATATGACATCACGCTCAGCAATAAAAGCTGGAGGAAGAAGGAGGAAGGGGGGACATTCGGAGTGATGGCGGTTGTCTTCCCAAGTAACCATTACATATAATGGAACTCAGCTTTCTTGGGGATGGCTGAACATCTGCCTGCTGATGGGAAGCAGTGAATTAATTCTTTATTTTATTTTCTTTGGGCACAAAGCTTTTGATTTACCTACTAAACTGTCTTTATCTCAATCCACAGGTTTCCTCACCTTTACCCTTCCAATTTTCTCCCCCATCCCACTGCAGGGGAGTGAATGGGCAGCTGGGTGTGGCTGAGCTGCTGGCCAGGATTAAACCCCGGCACTGATTATGAAGGTTTGGAGAAAGATCTTGTGACACTAAGTCATGGGGAAATACTAATACCATACCACATGAAAGTTAATTGGGCACAACCAATGAAATTATGAGGCATCAGATTTAAAACAAATGAAAATAAACCAAATCCTTTTCACAAAAGCAACTTCCTCAGGCTTTTTGAGAACTAATATTATAAAGAAGGGAGATGTAGTGATAGCTGTTAAAGGCAGTAGTGCATTCTCACCGGTTCAGAAAGCCTTGACTAGGACAAAACCGTTGTACATCAGCGTGGCCACATTTTAATTTCTGACAGTCAGATCCTGGCAGGCAGCCTCCACAGAAAGCCCTTTGACTGAATTTTTTCATCTTCTGGTCAGTGACACAATCACCTACAGGCATCCTCTAAACACTTGTGCTCTGAGAAAATGAAAGGATGTGATTTCTTTCATATATACATCCAGTCTGTGAAATAAAACCTTGATTCTGGAAGCATGAGTTGCAGGGTGACTGCTTGACTGGCTAAAAACTAGCTGTGACATTAGACAGAGATTGCAAACCAGAGACCTCATCTTGAAGGAAGAGATCATGCAGATGGAAAAGAGGGACCAGAGAACAGGTGGAATCTGTCCCTAAAGCCCCAGCGCAGGGCGAGGGTGGGAGTCGGGGTCAGTTAATGCCTTTTCACATTTCATAGGGTTGCATGTTTTATCTGGCGTATGTTCAAACTCGTTCACTTTTTTCCTATAATCATCAATACTGAGAGCTGAATGTAAAAGTTGCACATGAGAACTTACCTGCTGTTCATAGCAAGAATTTTTCTTACTGTTGCAAAACCTAATAATTATGCTTAAATGCCACACAGTGCTAAGCAAAATATCCCTTAGATACATACTAATAAAACGTCACCTTTTCTTTGTGGAGTATTCCCGCAGCAGTGACAAATCAACACAAGTCCCAAACTTTCTCTTTTTTGGCGTGAGCAAAAACATATTAAGGGCAGAGTAGCAGACAGTCATATACAAGTTAATAATAACAATAACAATAATAATCATTTCCTTTTAAAGCAAAACCATGCCCTATGTAAAAAATATCCTTATGGACCAGCTAGTGTTGATACTGAAGGCGGGTAATTCCTCTTCTTGATGCAATAGATCTGAGAAAAATTTGTCAGAATTATCTGTACAAGATCAACAGTGCAACCTAAATAGTAAAATGGAGAACATATCTACCTTTTTGTTTAACCTTCCAAATCTGCAGAGTTAATATTTGTGAACATTTCATTTTGTTTCAAAATTATAATATCACTCCCTATCTGAGCATTCACACGTCTCTCAATTCTTCTCTTACTAATGACATGAGGATATTAAGACTGCTGTAATGCTGGAGGCTTTTCTTTAATGTCAAAACTGGCAGTTCATCTGACTCCTTCTCTGAAAAGTGGTAGCTGACTGTCTTCAAATTACCCTTCAATTTTTTTCTTCTCCATGGATCAGCAGTATCATAGAGAGTCACACCCTTTCTGAGCATTCATTTCTAATGGGTAAAAACCCCAAATCCTCTGAGAAGCTGAATTTCAAGGCATTTTCTTTGTTTAGTTTATTGCTTGCACTTGGGCCCTAACATACTGTAACATATTTCTTTGTTTCTTCTTTTTCTTTGCTTTAATTCATTTTGATAGAAGGGTAAGACAGCTGGAAAAATAATAAAAAAGAAATAAAAATAAGTCAGTAAGTCCAAAACTATGTTTCTACTTTTACATAAAATCTATGCTATTACAACCTGATTAAAGCCTTGCTAGGTCTCTCATAACTCATTTGCATCACACTGTACTGGATGCTTGCTTGCTTATATTAATGGCCTATAACTCCACCATCTCCCCTTATGAGCTTCTCACCCTCTAAAAATGTTCCTTTCACAGCTAGCCTGCATTACTCTCAGAGCAATCTATAAAAAAAATACTTTTCCAATTGCATCATTTATCTACTGCTGTAAATTTACACAGTGCTTTCAAGTGAGACATAATCTTCCATCTTAGTTTCTTAAAGGCAGGGGCTTGGTTTGCACCTGCAAGATTTACTTCTATAACTATGTTAGCTAGTGCAATTTTTTTAACCATTACAACTACAGTAATAAAAATCCTTGTATGGTATCAGTTGTCCTAGTAAAACCATACTTGAAACAGTATTTGTCTAAACACACAAACTTGAACCCTTGGATGCCTAACATCAAAATGAACGAACTAGGTGTCTAAATAGTTTAGAAGGCAGGACTTACGTAGCAATACGTTTGCACTGACCAGTGGTCCTAAACATCAGGGGATTTTCTGCTAAAGCTATATCTTTTGAAACATATGAGAAAAAGCCTCTCAAAACAGAAATCTAGGATCATAAAGGCCAAGTAGAAGAAAATGTGCACTGACAAATAAAAAAAAATATATAGAAAACTTCTGTTTGTCTTTCAGTCTTGTATGATGTATTTCCATTCCCTTTTCCAACATACTCTTTCCACTGCACTGAAAGTAGGTCTCCCATGTCTATTTTGTCCCCCACTTCCATTTGCTCGCTATACTTCAGATGCATTATCAGCGCTCCTGTTTGTTGAACTGTGGTTACCTCATTCAGAAAACTCCTGAATGCTCAGTCACCATCGCCTCCCCTTCATAACTCTGGCCCTAACATACATACTAAATGTAACAAAATTGCACTGAAACTCCACATTGTAAAAGCAGCATTTGAGTTGTTTGTCCATTTGCATTTACGGCTGCAATGACTACAGTTGTAGTTCCTCAACATAGATGTGGCAGGCTCTGCAAACTGGCTATATCCTACCTCCCAGAACTATATAGGGTTTGGTCAGGAACATGGTGACTTTGCCAGCCCTGTGACAGCCATTGCAGGGATACAAGTACATTGCAACAGACGGGCATTTGTAGCAATTGAACTCCTTTTGTAGAGCAGAAGGGAGTTGGAGGGGACATTATGGCTTAGGAAAATATACTCTTCCCTCAGCATGTCTCCAAGCATAAATAGGAAAGACTGAAATTTTACTACACCATGTGCTAAATGACAGATTGTTGTCTTAACCTCTGAAGTTTAAGTATCCAAGGGAAGCACCACATGTCCTTTCATATTTTGTGTGAAGCAGCTAGAGGAGTACTATGAAATAATAACAATAATAAGAATAACAATAATATATTACTTCCAGCTGTTGGATAAGAATAACTTGTTATTTGCTATTCTGTGTTATATGGTATTCAGTCATATGTCAAAATGTAGCATTGTGCATCATATGTGTATTTAGAAGCTCTTTTTCCCTCCTCTGAGAAAAGAAGTACAGTTGCCACTTTCGAAATTTAAACCTTTATTTTAACAAAGATGTTATTTTGCATGTAGACATGCTCCAGGAGGCATATTATGTTCTTCTTAAAGCATTTTTAAACAACAGCTGAGACTCACTTACAGAAGGAACTGGGCAAACTGTTCACAGTGTATAACACACTTGGCATATATAATCCTTTTCCTTTATTTGTAAATTATCTCTGAGCAGCATTTGATTTTTTTCCATATTCAGAATTGC
>WAAD01005358.1:28415-44289 GCA_013389945.1 Fregata magnificens
ACTACCATCATCATTAAAAATATTTAAGAATTAAATGGTGAAAATTTAAATTTTTTTGAAGTGTACATATTTTCTGCATTCTTTTGCCAGTTTGAAGGAGTTCTGTAAAATTAACATAACAGAATTTTCCCACCATGTGAGGTACAGGTCTTTAAAAAACTTAACTTTAGTCTTCAAAGATTTGTTTCAACTAACATTAGGGTTTTCTGATGTAGACACTTGGATTTCAGTCAATTGCTCCTTTTATGATTAAAGGACAGAAGTGTGCATTCCGGCAGCAGAATTAATATGATTTATCTTAGACATTTACCTTAAGATAAGATGACTCTCAGACACTTCCAAAACATGAGGCAGCCCATACCCAGAGTTATCTTCCAGGGTGGCTTAATTCCCCTGTGCTGACGAGACTCCCTGAGGAGTTATCTCAGGTAAGTGCAAGGTAGGTGATGTCCCCTTCCTTTTCCACATCTTCTGTTGTATCTGTGTGTTCTGACAATGAAAACCTTTGATCCTGCATCAAACTCCTATCCTTTCAAAAAGTAAGCTCAATTTCATTACTCAGAGAGAGCTGTCTCTCAAGTACATAAGTGCCAAAACATTTATAAGATAATTCAGTCTTGAGGTATATGAAACAAATTACAGGGCCCCATATAAACATGGAATCTGGCACTTTCACTGGAGAAAATATCCTAAATCTCTTAAGTTGCTATTTTTGGAGTAGTATCTATTAAGCCATGATATTTGGGGGAGAATATTGTATCACTAACAATTCCTATTTTCAAGGTTACATTTTTTTCTTATTTCTTTATAATTTTCTTAATGAAGGTCAGGAAACATCATACTTTAATATGTCTAACTCTTTAGCAGAAGAACTCCCAGTCATCAATACGAGGTCATCAATCATAATTAATCTGTCAATGAGAAATAACTCTGCCTGATAACAATAGAAGTACTGTGATAGAAGGCCAACATATTTTGACTTAAAGGCACAATACGAATCTTGCATTACTTGAGTCTTTCTGTGACATACTTCTCAGCTCTAGAACAGAGTCTCATTACCATTAATATTAATATTAGAAGATAATATCCAGGAAATATTTTGCTGTATTTATAAAGGAACATCAAAAGCACCAAGATGTACAGACTTTTCCCAGATGGCTTAAAATGTCTTCACAGAAACTTAACCTAATCCTTCTTTAGACAATCCTACAACTCTGTAAATACATTTTTGTGTCAGAAACTCTTAAATAAGTTTAGCGATTGGACCAGAACCCTAGAAGGCTCTACAGAGGGATAAATGTTCTGTGCCTTATGATACATGTTCCTAATATTCAAACCCAATACTTTTTGCTGGGGAACTCTAGAGCCATACTGTTCATCTCTCTCAGTAGTTAATGGGGAGAGATAATGGTGTTAAAAAATTTAAATGCAGTTAATATCTATATTACAATCTAAAGCTTCCCTCTCACACTCTACATTGTCTGCTAAAACCCCTAAAATCAACTTCATAACTCAGATATATCAATCATAACCTCAGTCAGCACAAATCAAAGTATATGTTACTTTTGGTCCATAAACTTTACTCAGCTCTTAAGCATAAACATATGACTGTTAATGAAATTCTACTATTATTAATACTATCCTATTTATCTGAGGCATAAATGGAAAATAGAATAATTTTATTTTACTGTAGAATTTTAAAAGGTTCAGGAAAAACAAAAATACATTCAACATCCCATGATTGGAATGGCGGAAAAATTTTATTTCCCTGGTTTAGATACATTAGCCTTCAGACACTTTTTTCCTCTGTTTCTTCTGACTAGTCCATTATGCTAACCAGTGCTACCTGCAGGATTCTTATCAGGAGCAGCCTCCTAACACTGTGCTATCTTCTGCCAATGAGGAATAACAACCTGTTCAGTGTCAGCAGTAGAAAGAGACCCCTGCTGAAAAATGAATAAGGTTGCACGAGAAATACACAACAGGAGGAAACACCTAGCGATTTCACTCAGCAAGAAGGTGCTGGTGGGAAATAACATGTTGTACTGTATTACCTATCTTAATTTTGGCATACTTTCTGGTGACAAAATTTGCTTTCAAATATAATCTTTGATTCCAAAGTTGAATAAAGATGTCAAATTCAAACTAACTTAATATTATGTATTTTATTAGTTGTCATGGTTTAACCCTGGTGGGCAGCTCAGCACCACCCAGCTGCTCACTCACTCCCCCACGGTGGGATCGGGAAGAGAATCAGAAGGGTAAAAGTGCAAAAACTTGTGGGTTAAGATAAAGACAGTTTGATAGGTAAACCAAAAGCTGCGTGCCCAAATAAAGAAAAATAAGGAATTCATTCACTGCTTCTCATCAACAGACTGATGTTCAGCCATCCCCGAGTGCCGGGCTCCATCATGTGTAACAGTTATTTGGGAAGACAAATGCCATCACTCCAAGTGTCCCCTCCTTCCTCCTTCTTTCCCCAGCTTCTCTTCATGAGCATGATGTTATACGGTACGGGATATCCTTTTAGTCAGCTGGCATCGGCTGTGTCAGCTGTGTCCCCCACCAACCTACTCACTGGCAGGGCGGTATGAGAAGCAGGAAAGGCCTTGACACTGTGCAAGAACTGTCCAGCAATAACTAAATCATCCCTATGTTATCAACAATGTTTTAATCACAAACCCGAAACATAGCACCATACAAGCTACTATGAAGATATTTAACTCTATCCCAGCCAAAACCAGTAGATTAGGCTTTTAAAAAAAAAAAAAAATTAGGTCTTCTGGTAAAATGGCACATATAAAGATATTTTATACCATGCAGCACAGTGTTAAGCAGTAGGAAATATATTTCTAGAGGTTACACTATTCCCTTTAAAAAAAACCCCAAAAACAAAAAACACCAAAAACCAACAACAACAAAAAAAAACCCAAAAAAAAACAGAAAAGAAAAAGAAAAGGAAAAAAGGGGAAAAAAAGGGGGAAAAAAAGAAAAAAAAAAAAGAGAAAAAAAAGAAAAAAGCTATTTTCATTCTCAGTCTTAGAGACATACCCCAGGCTCTTATGAATTTCTGGTATTTTGTTGATTTCAACAGGCTTTGGATAGCTGGCTTGCAATTAATTTTTAAAGCAGCCTTCTAAAACCAAACATCAGCCCTTTGTATACCTAATCAACAGAATTATCCTGTGAAAGGTAAAAAGAAAGAAAAGATTGTAATAGGAGTCCTGAAAATTGAGAACAAAACATTAAGGCTTTAATTAATGATAAGATGAATCTTTTTCCCTCGTATTCCAATAGTATCTATATAGTTTTCAAAGCAAATAGCGATGGAATGGAAATAACTAAGGAAATAAACTGCCACTGACACTTAACTCCTACTGAAAAATGTTGCTAGAGACACAAATGCCATAATTTTATCTATGGCATAATGCAATGCATCTATTTAGATAGCCCCTAAGGAAAAAAACAACCAACCAAT
Source organism: Fregata magnificens (assembly GCA_013389945.1). Lineage (NCBI taxonomy): Eukaryota > Metazoa > Chordata > Aves > Suliformes > Fregatidae > Fregata > Fregata magnificens. The sequence goes on from WAAD01005358.1 coordinate 31,894, forward strand.
GAAACAAAAAGCCCCACCAAAACCAAACATTTCTTATTTAGCATGCTGTGCAAAGTACTAGGCACTCACGTACACATAGTTTATTTTTGTCAGTCTTTTATGAGACAGTCAAGTGTAAACTTTCGTTTTGGAACCTGTGTTCAACTTCTAGCATAAAAGAAAAGCTTTGTTAAGTGATGGTCTGGTTTAGGTGGAATTGGTAGTTTTGATCCTTTCCCTTCCCCCTCCCACACTAATTTTAGGTCAAGGATGACTTTAATTGGTTTATAGTAAAAAACTATACTGACAAACAAGAATGTAAGATTAAATTGTGTAATAAACAGTAGAATGACCTAAAAGTACCTAAATGCAAACTATTCAAAGTGTTCTAGCAGTAATTATAACAATATGAAAGCAGCAGCATTTTTTTAAACAGCAATTCACTGTACAAGGAGCCAAAATAGATATAGCTACAGATAATACAGAGTTGATACAGAAGTAATTTGATGCCATGAAATACACTTTTACATGTTCAGTGTACATTACCAAACTTAGCTGCCTTCCTCCAACAAAGCTGTCAATACTTCAAACACTTTTTACTGTCAGGGAAGGCTGTATTATGAAAAAAATTTTAGCTGGCCTATTTAAGATGCCTAGTTTATGAAGAGACAAATTTGGCTTTGGAAATATATTCTTCCTCTTCCTATCAAGATAATTTAATTAACCATCCAAATTTCAGACACCTATATGGTAGAAAAGCCTCTATTTGGTCTGATAAATCTTCTGCTCTTCTTGAAGATTTTTGTGGTTTAACCAAGCAGAAGAACCAGGACAAAGATCATTGGTGAAGGAGAACATGTTCCACATAGGAACGAGTGGAAATTGGTATCAAAGTGTCTTTTGGTTTTGAAATCAATACTCACTTTTTTTTTTTTTTTTTTAAGTAATTCACAATGTCTGATATTTGTTTTAGAGTGATTAATACAAAATCTGATCATTAAATTTGAAGGGAGAAAAGTTAGATGTGTTTTGGACTAATTAAGATAAAACCCACTATTTCATGGTAGTGTTACTTCAGTGTAACTTGAGCAACTCACAGCATTAAGCAGATAAATATCTGTAGCTAGCCAAGCCAATTAATGTGCATTAATCATGATGATGAACTAAATTTAATGCATCTGGCTTTCATTAAAGGTTTTGATGCTGCTACCTCATCAATCAAATAACTATGCTTAAGAAACTAGGAATTAGGTAAAAAAAAAGGTATAGAATAGTAGGTAAAGAAGAATTATAGGTTTAGATGAGAGCTATCAGTTTATTTTTCAAGCACGAGTTTTGTGGAGCACATTTTGATGAAATGCATTGATGATGTGAGACTAGAAGTCATCAACATGAAGGAGGAGCACCATACTCTCAGAGGAGCAACTGGATGACCATATGAATTGGAAATGGGAAGACAAAATAAGGACCAGCCAGTCAGAGATTTCACTATAAAATGTGAGGCCCATACTGTGGGATGATAAAAAAGAAGAGAACTAGGCAGCAATGAGAGAGAGAGAGAGGAAAGAACTAAATAAGTGTCAGAGTATTGTTGCCATGAAGTGGCAAATTTAATCCTAGGGTGAACGTACTATAATATATAGAGACAAACTGCATTAAGATTAATTATATATACAAGACAGTGGTGAAACTGCAGCTGTAAACCTATGGCTATTTTTATTCCCCCATATTCCAGGAAGTCTGAAATTGCTGCAGAGAAATCCAATAAAAATAGTCAGTGAAGAAAAAGAAATCCGAAAGAACTTCACTTTTCACCTTAGAGAAATGGTAGTGAAGAGGTAATGTGATTACTCTCATCTGAAATACCATGAATGAGTAAAAATAAATTCAGTGAAATTAAAATTTGGATACATGTGGAAGATTCATTGAAGATTCAGGAATGATTGGAAAAAGATTTAACAGGTGAGAAATTTATGTTTGAAATTAGACTTCTAATATTTAGATCACTGAGTTTCTTTAACAATGCTCTGTAGAGGCAAAGTGAAGCCAGAAAGCTAGAGTTTAAAATAAGTTTATGACAGTAATTTCATCAAACAAGTTCCCTGCAATAAAAGAACTGATGACTTAATGGGTCCCTTCCAATCCCATGTTTCAAGTTCTGTTTTGCCTTATCCATGTGGGTTTTTTGGTTTTATTTTGGGGTTTTTATGTTTTCTTTTTAATGTAAGCCAGTGATAAATCAAAAATCGTGGTATCAAACTGGAAACTTGTATCAGTTACTGTTCTTCCTCTCAGGTTCTTGGTTACTTACTCACAGAGCCACCAAAAATAAAAAATTTTTTGCAGCAATCTCTTTTAACTCCTTTTGAAAACCTGGAAGGACACTGTATGCAAACTAAGGAAGATAAGTTCTTCTGGGAAACATATTATAAACAGAAACATCAAGCATTTAAAGGCAAATGTATTTGCAAAAGAATTGCATATAACTTAAAAAATCATCAGTAAAAATCAAAATTGCCTAAACCTGATTTGGCATTTTGATGAATTTGTAAGATTATCTTTTCCTTTAGCAAAAGGCATTGTTCCTTAGCATTTCTAGTTATAGTTAGCCTGATAAGGTTTTTTTATGACAAAATTTTTGGTGATTTTTTTTTTTTTTTGTTACAATACAGAATACTGTACATAGTATCAGAATGATTTGTTGGTTAGGTAAAAAATGAAAGCTCCATACAGTCTCTAAAATTCCCTTATGAAAACTCAGTTTTTTTCTGTCGGCTTGCACTGGCAGTTGCACCATACTTTTTCTTTTTCTTTCAATTAGCTCTAAGGATAAAAATTATGGTTACTCACTGGGGCACCAGAAGTGATGCAGGGGGTATGACCACATATATACTGACTCGATCAAAAAACACAGGAGAGCAGTAAGGAAATGCTTTGAATGGATGGATAATAGTTTTACAAAACTAATTTGAAAATGTGTACTTATCTAGTATTCCTGAGGCTCAAAGCAGCGTCTAGACGGAGAAAGCACAATTACCGTTAAGCTTAGTATGGGTTCCACCAACTTTATTTAATTCAATTTTGGTTTATTAGGTTCTCAGGTCCTTCAGTTATCTTGTTAATTTTAAGTCTGCTTTCATCAGATAGCAATTTAGCTTTCAAAGTCTAAAACTTGTCCAATTATGTTCATATATACACAAGTTCACATTCATCATTATCACATTAAGAGCTTGCTCACATTCTATAAACCAAAAAGCTTTTCAGAATTTTCTAGTAGCTGCCAGCTAAGGGTGTAAGCAGGTAATATTTTTCTACTTAGTGCCATAAAAATTAGGCAACATGCTAAGAGTATTAAGTTCCCCAGTTTCCCTTTATACTCCATGTAAAAAATTGTGAATCATTGATTCTAAAATTTTAGACAGAATATTATTTTGGGTCATTCCACTGAGATAATGAGAATTAGTTACAAAACAAGAGACTATTCAATGTACCTAATGGTGGCAAAATCCTGAAGCCTACGGGAACTGAATTTTGTAAGATAAGTGACATATCACTGGGTTTTCATTTGTTGGAAGGTATTTTGGGGTGCAGCAGGAGAAATATGTAAAGGCCTTTCTTCAGTCATTATTGTAGTGATTTCAAATGAACTGTTATAAAGAATTGAACTAAAATATAAAAAGAAAAAAAAGGTGCACATTATAAGTAATATATCTATTGGTTTTACTATTGGTGCATTCTTATTTCAGTTAATAAAACGGAAGTATGTTATCAGTAGCCCATAAATGAAAAGTGCTCATTGTCTTAGATCATGCCCACTTTGCTCAGTGCAGTACTGGGGAAAGCTGTGCCAGTGGAAAGGGAAGAGCAGTGGGTATGTAGACGGTTTACATGCAAAGTGAGTAGCTAAAGGTAAGACAGGCAGCTAATCAAACATTTTTAAAGCCTGCATTTTATCTGATTGAGTCAACATTCATAGAAAAGAGTTTGGCAGGTGAAAATTAGAGAGAATAGCTAGCTGTCCAAAGAAAATTGCTTTTTCAATTCTCTGTAAACTGTTGTGCTCTAGAACAGTATTAGAAACAGACATTCAAGCTGAATATAAAAGAGGTTTGAGTTTTTAAAAAAGGGCAAGAAAGTGCATAGAAGAAGAAAAAGAGTCTTCATACACTATTATTATATACTACTGAATCTTAGATATCTCAGGAAAACCATTACAGAAATATGATATATAATATACACCAATTATCTCAATTGTACAAGTCTAAGTAGTGTAATATGTAGGTCTTTTCTTTAAAATAAATATATTCTTATTGCATATTACTATATGCCTACTTCTACCGTTATTTACACAATCCAGGTAGTTAAGTATTCATTGACAACCTTAACTGCACAAAGGCATTTCTATAAAGTTTGTAAGATAATACATACCTGTCAACATTATTATACTTTGTCTTCAGCTGCATAAATCAGCAAAGATCCAGTAAATAAATGGAGTTGTAATATTTCATATCAACTGACTATCTAACCTCATCACATACTCAGACTGAGAATACTTTTATGGCAAGGGCTTGAGACACTTTTTTCTTTTCTTTTCTTAGTTCCACAATACCAGGTAAAGGTCAAAGACAAAATAAGAAATTGAGTTAACATAGAAACTGCAGTGCCATGACTGTAATCAGTCGGTAGTTTTGAAGTCAGTGATGTAGCTAACTGTGTATTTGGCAGCCTTTTTGAATCTTTAGCTGAAAAGACTATGTACCTATTTACAGCTTGGTAGTTCTGGGGAGGATTTCTGGCAGAAAAGAAAGTTGTTCCAATAATCCTTTCATCGACCAAGATAATCATACCTTTGGAAACAGTTAAAGAGGTCTGGCTATGCATTTGGCTGCATCAGAGTTGAAATGACAGACGAGAAAGAGAAGAAAATTTGAAGTGACTGGCTCCCATCTATAAAACACACATCCCATCCACAGCAACACACACAACAAACGCACTAACATAAATAAGTAAATTTGGACCAATATTTGTTGAACATGGTCATCTGACTAATAGGGATGTAGAAAAAGTGGAAGCATTCAATGCTTTTTTTGCCTCAGTCTTTAATAATACTGGCAGACCTTGGGCTGCCCGGTCCCTTGAGTTGGAGGACGACGAGGGTGGGAACAGTGACTTTCCTTTTGTGGACACTGAAATTGTAAGGGACCAGCTCTATAAGCTGAACGTTCACAAGCCTATGGGTCCTGATGGGATTCATCCCACAGTTCTGAAGGAGCTAGCAGATGTTATGGCACAACCCCTCTCAATCATCTACCAAAGGTCTTGGGAGTCTGGGGAGGTCCCTGCTGACTGGAAGCTAGCCAATGTTTTTCCAATTTACAAGAAGGGCATGAGGGAAGACCCAGGAAACTACAGACTTGTTAGTCTAACCTCAGTTCCCAGAAAAAATTATGGAGAAGATCATACTGGGTACTACTGAAAAGCATTTAAAGAATAATGCAACCATCAGGCACAGTCACGTGGGTTCACAAAAGGAAAGTCCTGTTTAACTAATTTGATGTCCTTTTATGATAAGGTCACCTGCCTAGTGGATGAAGGGAAGGTGGTAGATGTAGTTTTCTAGATTTTTAGTAAGGCTTTTCATACTGTCCCTTACAGCATCCTTCCGGACAAGTTGTCCAACTGTGGGATGAGCGGGTTCACGGTGCGCTGGGTGAAGAACTGGATGAAGGGCAGAGCTCAAAGGGTTGTAGCAAATGGGGCTACATCTGGCTGGTAACTGGTCACCAGTGGTGTTCCTCAGGGTTCAATTCTAGGGCCAGTTCTGTTCAATACATTTATCAACTATCTGGGTGCAGGAGTTGAATGCACCATTAGGAAGTTTGCTGATGATACTAAACTGGGAGGTGCTGTTGACTCTCTTGAGGGACAAGATGCCTTGCAGAGGAATCTAGAAAGATTGGAGCATCAGGCAATCATCAATGGGATGAAATTTAACAAGTCGAAATGCCAGATTCTACACCTAGGACGGAGTCATGCCAGGCACAAGTATAAATTGGGGGAGGAGGGGCTGGAGACCAGCCCTGCAGAAAGGGATCTGGGGGTGCTGGTCAGCAGCAGGCTCAATATGAGTCAGCAGTGTGCCCTGGCAGCCAAGAGGGCAAACTGCATCCTGGGGTGCGTCAAACACAGTCGGTCAAGAGAGGTGATTATCCTGCTGTATTCAGTGTTGGTGCGGCCTCACCTTGAGTGCTGGGTGCAGTTCTGGGCCCCACCATTGAAGAAGGATGTGAAGGTCCTTGAATGCATCCAGAAGAGGACAACAAAGTTGGTGAAAGGGCTGGAAGGCATGGCCTGTGTGAGAAGTGGCTAAGGACTTTGGGCTTTTCTAGTTTGGAGAAAAGGAGGCTGAGGGGCAACCTCATGGCTCTCTACAGCTGCCTGAGGAGGGAAAGTGGAGAGGGAGGTGCTGATCTCTTCTCCCTTGTATCCAGTGACAGAACGCGTGGGAATGGTTCAAAGCTGTGCGAGGGGATGTTTAGACTGAATATTAGGAAGCATTTCTTTACTGAGAGGATGTTCAAACACTGAAACAGGCTTCCTAGAGAGGTGGTCAATGCCACAAGCTTGTCAGTGTTTAAGAGGCATTTGGACAGTGGCCTTAATAACATGGTTTAACTTTTGGTCTGCCCTGAAGTGGTCAGGCAGTTGGACTAGATGATGATTGTAGGTCCCTTCCAACTGTAATATTCTATTCTAAATAAATAGATTGATAAGTAGATAAATAAATAAATACATAAAATTACTCTATTGAGAAATATATTATGTCCAATAAACACAGAAATAGTGATTATTTGGATTGTTACAGGTATATCTGTTAGCATACAAACTTTGTCAGATGTAAACTGCTTTGAATTGCCTAAACAAAATTTCTACAATGACAGGTCAGAAGTAAATGGGCAGGGAAGGTGTTTACTGGAGGTTTTTCTCATTCAATAAAGAACCAAATAAGTTTGGATTTCACAACAAACTAGTTATTGTTCAAACTTAGTATACTAATGGCTACATGAAATTTCATAAATTGCAAATAAAGTATTCCCACCCATCCCTGCCACTTATAACAAGGTTTATCTTCCTGTAGAAATATTTTCAATGATTCAATTTTCCTTTGATTTTTACACAAGTATTTCTTTTCTGTTTGGTTTTTTTTCCCAGATCCTAAACATCAATGGTTTCTGACTTTATTTAGTCCTTCTCCGTTAGTATTATTTTTGGTAATTTTTCCAGTGTTTTTCTCTGTTTCTTTGATGATGCCATTAAAATACCTTTGGATTTGAGTTCTATTTGGATAAATGGTGCATCAAAAAAAGCTTCTCTGGCATGGAGGCAGGGGCAGAAGACTTCCTTGGTTCTCACCTGTCTTTTGTCTTATTGAGGAGGATTACACATGATCTTCCATATTTTTTTCTTTTTTAAGGACTTTCCCTCTTTCCACTGTCTGAAAATAGAAGCTCATTAGTTACACTCTTGTTATTAAAGTAGTTGCAACTGGGATATTCCCCCTGGAGAAAATTTCTTTCCAGAGGGAATGGAAGCCAAGAGGGATGATTTTCACCCTCGATATGAGCACATACATGCAAAATCATCTAGCAAAATGCCTTATTGTTGTCTAGTTTTACACCCTAGAAAGGCAGCAATACATTATAGATAACTGAAGCACACTTAATTCAAACTGTAAAGATATAGTGGAGCTAAAAGTTTCAATATTCAGGGTAATATACATAAAAAATTCAATATGACATTGTTCAGAATGTTATTTTTACAGTAGTTTTTAAGTTGTATATATGGAAGTTCAATACCTTCACGAAGTTGTACTGTAATTATTCAAATGTTACAAAACACCATGATTTCTCTATTCAATGCAAGCTTAATTTTGCTTTCATCTCAGAAAGGCAGCAATAGTGGTTCAATTCACAGTCGTCTTTATTTTATTTTAAATTCTTTTTCCTTCACAGTTACTAATACACTCTAGAGTTCTTGACCAATATCTCTGGGAGTGGATCAAGAGAGTTCTGTCTGTAGGAAAACATCATTCATGTATAGCAGAAATTAGTGTGCCGTGATAAGGCATGTGAAGCTCTATTTTCTGTTGCTAAGGCAGCTGGCAAAAGTAGTGGATGTAAAAACTGCATGAGATGTCTTGTAATTAAAGACTGTCCTATAATTCAAACCTGAAAATCTTACTTTTTTGAGTAGCTATAATTAAGCTAGTCATAATTTCATGCTAGCTGGTCATTCAGCCCAATTTTCATCTAAGTAGGAAAACATTACATACATGAAAATAACAAACTTTAAAACCAGAAGGAATACCATACAAGAACGGCTAACTGTTCCTCTTGCCTACTTGGAAAAACAATGGTTACTTACATTCTTTTCAGTTTGGGCACCACAGACTGGACTGTGGGATCCCTGGATTGGAGAAATTTACAAAACTTGGGAAGGTTTTGTTAGTCTTGTCTGTTGGCTTCAGTTGAAAAGCCATCACTGTGGAGAGCACTGATGATGGCTAGTCACAATGACCATACAGTCATGCCTGGCTGGTTAGTGTTGCTTGTTATCCATGCAAAGTAACTACTGCAAAGGGCAAGAAAGAGGTGGAAAAGTCCAAGATTTTTTGTTAAGGTTTATAACTATAGCCACCTGCTACCTAGTTTTCGTTCTGGTGATGTGACTCTGGACAGCATCACAGTCAATGAAGATGTGTTCAGAGACCCTACACTGAAATCACAGAATGGTTGGGGTTGGAAGGGACTTCTGAAGATCACCTTGTCCAACCCCCCTGCTTGAGCAGGTACACCGAGAGCAGGGTGCACAGGACCATATCTGGGTGGGTTTTGAATATTTCCAGAGAAGAAGATTCCACAACCTCTCTGGGCAGCCTGTTCCAATGCTCTGTCACCCTCACAGTAAAGAAGTTTCTTCTCATGTTCAGCTGGAACTTCCTGTGTTCCAATTTGTGCCCATTGCCCCTTGTCTTGTCATTGGGCACCACTGAGAAGAGTCTGGCCCCATCCTCTTGGCACCCACCCTTCAGATATTTGTAAGCATTGATAAGATCCCCCCTCAGTCTTCTCTTCTCTAGGCTGAACAGACCCAGGTCTCTCAGCCTTTCTTCATAAGAGAGGTGCTCCAGTCCCCTGATGATCTTTGTGGCTCTCTGCTGGACTTGCTCCAGCAATTCCCTGTCCTTCTTGAACTGGGGGGCCCAGAACTGGACACAGAAATGCAAATGAGGATGTTGCATTAAGTGTTGCACTAGGGTGAAGCTAGGGTGAAATCTGAGGAAAGATACAAGAGTGAGTAAGAATAAATGTATTGAAGAAACAATTATTTTAAATATGAAACATGGCCACATGAATGCTTTTTTATTGAAATACAATCATACAGAATCCAGTGGCAATAGGAGATACTGTTCAAGCACACAGCTTGGACTGTTCTTTTTGTACTCCCTCAGCTAATACTTGTTTAGATTCTAGTTTAAGATTATTCTCCTTTCACCATATTCTACTAAATAAAATGGGATATGAGAGATACCTACCCAAGAATGTAAAATTTAGTTTGCTGCCCTCTTCCCATTTAGCTGCTATTTTTTATCTTCATCTGGGTACCTTCTGTACTTTCACCAGAATTAAAGGGACAACCTTGCCAAAACTATTCACAATCCCCTAAAGGGATAGTAACTCGGCAATTAGAGTGGCCTCAGTCATGCTTGTAAATTTCCAAAACTTCAGCTAAAGCCACAGGTACCATGTATTTCAATATAGTATGCAAGAGAGAAATAGCTGAAGAACCTGCCTTTTGATGGTTCCAGCATACTTTGTTGCATTAGCATGGAGAATTATGTTAAAAGAGAAGCCTGTTATGCTTGCATAGGGACCTGTAGAGGTAGGTAAATTAGAAAATAGAAAGCTGGTGAACAAACTGAAGTATTAGGATTGTTGCCATATCATGCAGTTTTCTTGCTGTATCCTCAAGATCTTAAGGTCTTGGACAAGAATAATTTGTTGACAGGGCTGCTAATGTCTTTGGCTTGTAAAGGACAGATGTTACCTGTATTTCAGAGATATGTTATGTATAAGATAAGGGTATGTGTGGTAAAGATAGAAGGAGTTTAAGATTCAAGCGTCCTTGTAGATCTTATAAGACCCATACAATAAAGATGATGACTGATGCTGAAGAATATAAATTTTTTCACTGTTTAAGAGAGTATAGTCAGAATGAGTGTTCTACTCTCAACCTAAACCTAGATATAGGATTGGGAAGAGATTAAGTTCTAGACTACTAGTCGATCCTAACTATACAACTGTTTAAATGAGCTTTCTTCAGTAACCTAATACCTTAAGGTCAGCCAAGGATTGGTGGGCTCTTGCTTGGCTAGATTTATTGTTGGGGATAATAGACAAGAAATTATGGGTTAAGTAGCTAAATTCATTTAAAGATCATATTAAGTGCTAGAGAAAGAAAATTAATTCTGATGATAAAAAGGTAGAATGATTGAGATATTCTTAAAACAGGGTTAGCATTATGGTTTAGGTTCATGAAAGAAAGATCTGAGGTTTTTTGGGCTGCAGCCTGCAAGTTACAGAGGACTAAAGTAAGAATTGTTACTGACTGAGATGAATGGCTTAGTTTTTAGTAATTTCTGGATTTACTTGACCGTCCTTAAGAGTAAAGACAATGTTGAAATAGCTTTAAGGTTTAGGAACGTAGTGGATGAAAAGTAAGATTTATGGTTGATTCTAGAAATACTGTAAGCTAAAATGAGGGCACATATAGCCTCTGACTCATGTCAGCTTGGTGATGAATAAGACTACCAGGAGCAACTATATTTTGAAAGATAGTAAGAGGGTTCTTCCCTCTAGTCCAAGCAACAATTGTAGCCATGGGATATATACTTGCTGAAGAATCAGACTGGTCTGCTAGTGGCGGTTTGAGAGAAAGAATTTCTTCTGCCAAGTGTTTGAGCTCCTGCCAAGACAGATAAGATTAGTATTAGAGTAAGGCTGTGCTGGATTTCAGGATAGGCTTATTCTTTGGAACAGTTGTAACTGAGTAGCAAGGTCTGTTCAAAGATCTGGTAAAACCCAGAAGAGCCTGGCAAAATCTCAAAAGTATCCTAAAATTATGTGTAATATTAAGACACAGAGACTGAAGAGCTAGATTTTTTTTTTTTCCCCTTTGTACAGTGCAAATTCAGCAGGCTAGGGTAAGGATTGCTGCCAGAAATGATTGCTGGAAGTTTATGAGAAATACAGAGACAGATTTGATTTCCAGGATAAATTTCCAGTTAGTTCCTTTCAAAGGGAGTTTGGAAAAGTAGGAACTGCAAATGAAATGAACGTTGATTCCTTAAAAATCCACTGTGAATGTTAAGAAAAAGGTGTGGATCATGAGGAATGGTGTAATTAAAGACAATTATTTAAGACAGAAGTAGGTAGGGTTCCCTGAATTATGCTAAACATAATTTAAAAGGCAGAAAATAGGAATTCACTATTTAAAAAAAAAAAAAGATCAAGAACTAGATGTGATGTGCTTTCCTACACTGTCCAATCTTGGACACTCTTGTCAAAGTGGAAGACATATATTTAGTAAATATAGTCATGACATTTAAAATTTTTAATTAGATAATTGACGTATCAAAATGTAGCTGTTATCTGTATGTAGGTAATCCAACTGACTGCTAGGACAGCCCTCTTCCACCACCCCTGCCATGTGCATTGCTATAAACGTTTGAAAACAGCAGCCACAACTATTAGTACCATAGTTTTCCAAGTTTACACAGCGATTGTCTGCTAAAGCACTCACAGAAATATTCCCTCCATTGCATTTCTGTTCAGATGTACCAGGATGAGACTGAATGCCATTCATTTCTTCACACTGGGTAGGCTCTGAACACAGAGTCATAAAAACCTGGTACGACGCGGCATGAGGGATGGAGTGCTCCTCCACCAAAACCACTTAGGGATATTGGGGATTTCTTGCTCTTAATGAAACACCTAGCTTGCAACGTGCCAGATGTGGGACTTCCAGAGAAAGAGAGAAGAAAACTCTTTTTTCTTTTCTTTTTTTTTTTTTTTTGTTTTCCCAGGAGTCATTATGCAAACCTGAAGCAGGAGACCAGAGTGATCAGAACAGTCCAATTACACATCACACCATTTAACCACTGCATTTTTCTGAGCAGCTGCTCTACAGAAGGGAAATTACTGAGTTTCAAGACAACAAACTTTTTTTTTCTTCTTTTTCTTCTACTTTTTGGTTTTCTCTCTCTTTTTCTTGGAGAAAAGTGGTCGTGCTTACACTGAATGGCAAGTAAATGTCAGTAGAGCAACATGGATTTCTGGTTTTCAACACATCTGGCTG
>WAAD01005360.1:37778-49271 GCA_013389945.1 Fregata magnificens
TGCACACGTGTGCGAGGACGGGGGTTGACGTGTGCAAAGGGACCACGTGGGTGTGCTCCCAGCCCCGGGTTGCCACCTCCAAAGAGGGACCCTCACGGCTCCAGGGTGGGGGACGCCGCCCCTGGAGGACACCACCGCACCGGAGGTCCCCAGGGACCTACGTGCCACCTTCCTTTGGCACCCGGCGCCGGTTGCACGTCCCCGATGAGTAACGCCGCGGATGCGGTTGAGCCATGGGCGAGGCCACGTCCCGCTGCCAACCCGGCTGAGCCCTGCGAGTCGCTTCTGGTGAGTCAAGGGGTCACCAGGGATGGAAGGGGAGGGGGGGTGCCACTTGTGTCTGTCCCCCCCCCCCCACCTGGACACTGTCCCCAACCCCGGAGGTGTGTCACCTCGCCTTCCTCGTTCCCCCAGCCCCAACGGCACGGGGCTCTGGAGGGTCTCCAAGGTGGGAGTGACCACCCCATGCCCAGAGATGGTGACCCAGGTGCAATCGGTGTCACCCACCATCCCCAGGGCCACCTGGGGCGTCTCCGCCCCGGGGCGATGGCATCAGCTGAGGACCCCGACATCTCCCGGCCCTTCCTGGGGCGGGTTTCGCGTGCGTGCCGGGGCGTGAGCCAGGCACCGGGCGGACGGGACGGGCGGCCCCCAAAATTCCTGCTGAGTTCAGCAACGGTCGCCAGCCCCCGGCACCTCTTTCCGGGAGGTTCAAGCCACCTTCACCGCTGGTTCTCCTCCCCTGGGAGAGCTGCGCTCGAGCTCCGGCACGTCCTGCAGCGGGAAGGTCTCAAAAGGATTTTAGGCACCGATGGGTCCTCTAAAGCCGCCCCAGCCTGGCCATCCTCGATGCTGGTGGGACCAAAGTTGCAACGGGGGTGCGAGGAGCTCCAGGGGTGGTGTGAAGGCACCTCTGTGCCTCTTCAACGGCTCCTTCAACAGGGCCGGGAGAGGAGATGAAGCTGGGAGCAGCTCAAGGCAATTAACAGCCTGCCGAGCAATTAAGGGCGGAGAAGCCCAGGAGCTGAGTCCTGATGAAAGGAAAGGCCGGGTTGGGATGAATCACGGTTTGGAGATGCTGATCTCGCTCTCTGCTGGTGGCAAGAGGAAGCCTGGGGCTGGGTTTGGTCCTAAATGTGGAGGTGAAGCTGGAGATCCTGGAAGGGCAACTGTCCCAGCAGATCCGTGGACATCTGGTCCGCGGAGATCCTCAACGAAGAGGTTGCGGCCTTGAGGAGCCCATCTGGGGAGGCCCGGCCCATGGAGATCTCACTGACCAGGATGCCATCCCCTGGAGATCCCATCCCGTGGAGGTCTGGTCCACGGAGACGTAAGCCACCAGGCTAATCCCTGGAGATCCGGTCCACAAAGATCCCATCCACCAGGATCCCAGCCCAGTCCGCTAAGATCACATCCACGGAGATCTGGTCCGTGGAAATCCCATCCGTGCAGGCCTGGTCCACGGAGACGTCAGCTACAGGGACGTTGTCTGCGGAGATCCTGTCCGTGGAGCGGTCAGCTGCAGAGATCATCCGTGGACATCCCATCCATCGGGGATCCCTTCTACAGAGCACCTGGGCCGTGGTGATCCTGGTGGAGAGGTCTGGTGGGCAGAGATCTCATCCACTGGGATCCTCTCCATGGAGATGCCACCCGCGAAGGGATCGGACGTGGTGATCCCAGGCCACGGAGGTCAATTCCACAAGGCTTCAAACCACGGGGATCCCATCCTTGGGGATCCCCCGCCTACGGGGATCCACCCTACAGACACCATCAGCTGTGGAGACGTGGTCCACGGAGATCCCATCCGCGGGGATCCCGTCCACGGGGATCTGCTCGGTAGACATCCTCGGCCATGAAGGTCCACAGAGATCTCATCCGTGAGGATCCCTGATCCCCTGGGGACATGAGGGGACTGGGGGGGGCTGCGCAAGGTGACACGGAGGCTCCCACGGGGAACAGAGATCCTGGGTGGGGACACGTGAGGGGAGAGGAGAGCTCATGGCGGGGGGGCGGTGACATGAGGTACCCAAGGGGACACGAAGGGACGCGGGGGCACGTGAGGGGACAAGGAGCTCGTGAGGGGACACCGGGGGCATGTGAGGGGACACGGGGGCACGTGAGGGGACAGGGAGCTCGTGAGGGGACACGGGGGCACGTGAGGGGACACGGGGGCACGTTGCGGGACTTGAGAGCACGAGAAGCCACGAGGGGACGTGGGTGGACATGGGGGGGCCCATGAGGACAGATGGGGACATACGGGGGGGTCATGAGGGGACACGGGGANATGGTGGGGGGTCGTGAGGGGACAGGAGAGCAACGTGATGGGGACACAGGCACATGAAGGGACGTGGCGGGACACAGGGGGACATGAGGGGACGTAGGGGCACATGAAGGGACATTGCGGGGGGATGTGGGGGGTCCCAGGAGCCCGCGGGGGAACATGGCGGGGGGGCATATGAGGGGACGTGGGGCACAGAAGGGGAGAAGAGGTGACATGGAGAAACACGAGGGGACATGAGGGGACGTGGGGACACCGAAGGGGACACAAGTAGGGACACAGGGGGGACTTATGGGGGAGCCCATGAGGGGCCCCAGAGCCCCACGGAGATGGGGGGGGGGGGACACACGATGACGTCAGCACAGCGCTGGGGGCTGGGGCTGGGTCCAACCAGTTCTCCCAGTTCCTCAGCTCCCATCTCGGTGGCATAATTAGCGCTAATTACCTAATTACCCTGCGGGCCCAGGCAGAGCCAGCCTGGGCCTGCCACCCACTTCCAGGGCCACCCAGGACCTCCTGGCCCCCCTGTCAGCTTACAGTGGCAGGGAGGGGACATGCCACGCCCCATCCCCATCCCCCGTCCCCTCCCAGATGTCCTCACAGCCCTGGGAGCGCTGTGTCCAGGGTGGCCCCGGGTGACACAAGAGGTGGCGGTGCCCTGGGTGACGTGGTAGGTGGCCCTGGTTGACAGACGGAGTGACAGCACCGTGGGTGGCAGTGCCCTGGGTGACACAAGGGGGTGGCAGTGCCCCGGGTGACCTGGGGGGTGGCCCCCTGGGTGATGCACGGGCTGGCAGCACCGTGGGTGGCAGTGCCCTGGGTGACACAGGGGGTGGCTCAGGGGACACGGGTGACACAGGAGCGGTGTTGACGGGTGCCAGCGGTGCCGGTTTCGTGGACACGGCGGCAGTGGCCACACTCACGCTGTTCCTGGCATGGTTCAATGTCACCTCCACGGACACGGTGACTTAACAGACTCCATGGAGCTGCCTGTGCCACCGACACCCCCACGAACATCTTGGCTTGACCCCAAGGGCTGCATTGACCAGACCTCCACGGCCTTGTGGTGTAGACCCCACCAATGTGATGCCCAACCCTCCGTGGGCACAGGGGGTAGACCTCTTCAGACCTCCGTAGACGTGGTAGGTAGACCCCGATGGCTGCCTTGACTGTGCCTTCATAAACACATTGATAGATCCCAGTGGACACATTGACCAGGCCTCCATGGACACGTTGACCAGGCCTCCATGGACACGTTGACCAGACCTCCATGGACATGTTGACCAGGCCTCCGTGGACACATTGACCAGACCTCCACGACCATGTTGACCAGACCTCCATGGCCACGTTGAGCAGATCTCCACGACCATGTTGACCAGACCTCCACGGCTACATTGACCAGACCTCCGTGGCCATGTTGACCAGACCTCCATGGACACGTTGACCAGACCTCCATGGACACATTGACCAGACCTCCATGGACACGTTGACCAGACCTCCATGGCCATGTTGACCAGGCCTCCATGGCCACATCGACCAGGCCTCCATGAACACGTTGACCAGACCTCCATGGCCACATTGACCAGGCCTCCATGGACACGTTGACCAGACCTCCATGGCCACATTGACCAGGCCTCCATGAACACGTTGACCAGACCTCCATGGCCATGTTGACCAGACCTCCGTGGCCACATTGACCAGCCCTCCATGAACACGTTGATGAGATCCCAGTAGGCCCCTTGACCAGCCCTCCATGGCTGATGGACGAGCTGGAGTTGCCCGTGCTGGAACCCGATGTGGCAGCCCACCACAGCTGACGGCCACCAACGTGGGACCCTCCAAGTCAAACCTCCTTCACGGGATGGCTGAAAGATGGTTGAACCTTCCCGTGAAACGCTGGGCGAGAGCTGGAAGTCACCAGTGGCCACCGTTGGGCCCCAGCAGTGACGGACAATTGCTCCTCCACCTCCCTGGGGATTTGGACCTGGACCAAAACCTCTTTCCCCACCTCGGCAGCCAGACAAGGCCCACACCCTCCAACGCGCCGGGCCTCGGCCACGTGGGGGGAAGAGGGAGGGTGACACCTTGCGCAAGGCCACCGGCGTCGCTCCCTGCCCCGCTGAGCCACGGGGGACGACACGTGACGGTCTGACCTTGCCAGGTCTCCTTTCGTAGCGGGGAAGATACCGAGGTGCTTTTGCAGCCCTCCACCGACCCCGCCGCCACGTCCTGTAGACGCGTCACGGTGAAGCCAGGCTGGCACCGCTCTCCATCCCGCCCCACCGCCAAGACGGCATCATGATGACCCCGTGGAGGGGAAAAATCCCACCCCCTCCTGCAAAACAGAGGCCTCAGCTCCATGTGAACGGATAAATTTGGCCTCCAGCGGGTGATTTCTTCTCGCTCACGAGCCAGCGTGGCCTGGGTGGATGCTCCCCGTCGGGGAGGCGGAACAGCCCTGATCTGCTGCCAGGTTACCCCAGGTGGGGAAATTTGGCCCCTTCTGCTCCCGCTGAGTCACGGGGAAATTTTTTCCTTCTGGGGCTGGGAAATCCTCCCCTGGTCACACGGTGGCCCCCGGAGCCGGGGCTGGGATGGAGGCACCAAGAAGGAAGGTCTGGCTCCGGGGCGTCGCAAGGGCTTGTTGCTCTTGTGGGGCGGGGGGGACACCAAGCTGGATTTTGTCATCGTGTCGTCCCCCCCCGCCGGTGGTGCAGAGTCCTGGGTGACCCCAAAGCAGCCAACGGATCTGCCCCATAGCGGGGCCAACAGGTCTGCCCCATAGCGGGGTCACCAGACCTACCTGCAGTAGGGTCAAGGGGTCTGCCCCATAGCGGGGCCAACAGGTCTGCCCCATGGTGGGGCCAACAGGTCTACCTGCAGGAGGGTCAAGGGGTCTACCCCATGGCAGGGCCATCAGATCTGCCCCATAGCGGGGCCAAGGGGTCTGCCCCATGGCGGGGTCACCAGGTCTACCTGCAGTAGGGTCAAGGGGTCTACCCCATGGTGGGGCCAACAGGTCTGCCCCATAGCAGGGCCGACAGGTCTGCCCCATAGCGGGGCCGACAGGTCTGCCTGCAGTAGGGTCAAGGGGTCTACCCCATGGCGGGGCCAACAGGTCTGCCCCATAGCGGGGTCACCAGGTCTACCTGCAGTAGGGTCAAGGGGTCTACCCCATGGTGGGGCCAACAGGTCTGCCCCATAGCAGGGCCGACAGGTCTGCCCCATAGCGGGGCCGACAGGTCTGCCTGCAGTAGGGTCAAGGGGTCTACCCCATGGCGGGGCCAACAGGTCTGCCCCATAGCGGGGTCACCAGACCTACCTGCAGTAGGGTCAAGGGGTCTACCCCATGGTGGGGCCAACAGGTCTGCCCCATAGCAGGGCCGACAGGTCTGCCCCATAGCGGGGCCAACAGGTCTACCTGCAGTAGGGTCAAGGGGTCTACCCCATGGCGGGGCCAACAGGTCTACCTGCAGTAGGGTCACCAGGTCTGCCCCACGGCCAGGGCAACGAATCTACCCCACGGCGGCATCAACAGGTCAACCCCGTGACAGGGCCAACAGATCCACCCGAAAGATGGTGAGCTGGGTCTTCTCCTGCCCCCGGGAGATGTGGGGCAACTCAGGGCACCTCGACCCGCCCGAGCTCTGCTCCACCCGTTAAAGACATGGTGAAAAGCCACGTCAAAAAACTTTATTCGTCGATATCTCAACGAGGCCCCGTGGTCAACCCTCGCCCCCCCCCCTCCCCACCGCCAGGGCACGTGCCCCAGTGCTCGGACCGGCCGGCTCTGGGGATCTTCATCAAGGAGGAGGAGGAGGAGGAGCTGTGGGGTCCATCCCACGGCCGTTGGGGCTGGGGGTGGATTGGGGACGGGGGCTCAGTTCCTTCTCATGGTCTCCTGGAGCCACCGGGTGTATTTGCAGAGGTTGACGTAGACGCCGGGTTTCTTGGGGTCCCCACAGACGCCCGGGCCCCAAGAGACAATACCCTGGAGCCGCCCGTCACACATGAGGGGTCCCCCGGAGTCACCCTGATGAGGCAAGAGGGAGGGCGTGGGACTCATGGCTCACCCCAAAGAATCCCCCCAAATCTGGGGCCGTTTCAGGGCCGGCCTGGCATCTCCACCCACAAAATCCCACCAAGGAGACGCTCTCCTCTCCCCTCCGCGTGGCACCGTCTCACCTCCCACCCAAACCTCCTCTAGGCGCCGCCGGCTGCACCGAATTGTGCCCGTTCTCAGCCTAAAGACCTTCCCTCCTGGGATTTCACCCGGGGGTCCCCGAACGGCTGCGCGTTGCACCCACCTGGCAGGAGTCAGCCCGACTGCGGGACTCGCCCGCGCACACCATGTTGGAGGTGATGGAGCTGGGGTAGATGCGTCGGCACTCCTCTTCCGACACGATGGTGACCTTGGCGCAGTGGAGGTCCTCAGGGAAGGTGACTGCGGGTGATGGAGGGCACGAGGTCACCCGGGGCGGGGATGGACCACGTGATCCAGCCCGGACCCAGCTCGGACCTCTTGTCCTCTTTGCCCTGGAGCTCATCTCCGCTATTCCTCTCATTGGCACCGAGCGGGAGCCCCAGGGCTTCCTAGTGTCCTGACCACGTCACCCAGACGTTCCGTCAGGGGTGCCTAAGGGTTAGAGAGGGCTCAAACGGGAGCGGGAGGGGGGCTTTGGGGGAGCCCGGACCCCCGGGTCCCTGGGGAGGGGACACACGTTTAGGGGTTACGGGCGCACCCCAGATGTCTGGCTCCCCAGGTGACCGCCTTCGTACCTTCAGGGCTAGTGGTGGACCCCCAACCTGAGATCTGGCAGGTCTTGCCGGGCACGGGGCAGCGAGAAGCCAGCGGCAGCGGCTTCACCTGCTTGTTGATGTGGACGGGCAGGAGGAACTTGATGAGCATCAGGTCGCCGTCCTTGCTGGTCTCGTTGTAGTGCGGGTACTTGAAGACCTTGGCCGAGCGGCGCCGCTGCTCGCCGCCGCCCGAGTCCTTGTGGCTCCGGCCCCCCAGCCGTATGTCGACGAAGCTGATGGAGCCAAAGGGCATCAGGGTTGGCGGGGTGTGCGTGGTGGGGTCCACGTCAGACACGGGGGGCCACGGGGACCCACGCAAAGCAGGGGCAGGGGCAGAGCCGTGGTCCCGGAAGGTGGTGATAAGGGCGGAGGAAGCAAAAGGAGAAAAGGGCAGAGTTAAGGTTACGGCTTCCCCCCAGAAAAAGGGCGGAGTTTAGGTTATACGTGGGCAGAAAAGGGGCAGAGCGAAGCCCACTGAGATGCCATCAACCCTCCCAACCTGCTTGGCTGGAGAGCAGGACCCCAGGTGCCACCTGGACCAAGTCCTGGTTGGCCTCGGCCCGTTGACACCAAACCCACCAGGCACCGCCGCCCCCACGGCCTCCTACCCCGGGACGTGGCAGTGGGCGGCCGTCAGCACCCACTTCTTGTCCACCAGTGTCCCCCCGCAGAGGAACTTCTCCCCTTTGAAGAGGGCAGCCTGCCAGGGCAGGTCGCAGGAGGTCCCCTCGATCACCCACAGGACGTTCCTCGAGTCTGGGGGGGACAAAGGAACGTGACAGAGAGGACACGGGTGCTCTGGGACCCTCTCTGACGTCACCCACCCCAGGGACGTGGGACACGGGTAGGCTGGGACCCTCTGGTGTGACACGGCCACCCCTGGTGGCCCCATCCCCATGTCCCCTGAGACCAGGAGGTCCGTGGGGTGGACAGGGGACACCTGGGAGAGATGGGGGTCCCTGGGGCGAATGGGGAGAGGTCCCACGGGTGGGCATGGGACCCCTGGGGCGGACACGGGGGTCCTGAAGATGGATGTGGGGGTCCCGCAGGTGGCTGTGGGGGTCCCTGAGGCAGACATGGGGCACCTAGGGCAGACGTGGGGCCGCTGGGGAGGAGGCAGAGGTCCCACAGGTAGACGTGGAGCATCCAAGGTGGACGTGGGAGGTCCCATGGGTGGAACCAGGACCCCTGGGGAAGACATGAGACCCCCTTGGAGAAGACACGGAGGCCCCGCAGCTGGACGTGGGGCATCCGAGATGGCCATGAGGGTCCCACAGGTGGATGTGGGTCCTACAAGGTGGGCCTGGGGGTCCAGTGGCGGGACATGGGTGATCCAAGGTGGGTGTGGGGGTCCTGCCTGTGGCAATGGGTCATCCCAGGTAGACGTGGGGGGTGGGGGGGGGTCCCACGTGCAGATGTGGGACCCCTGGGGAAGATACCTGACCCCTTGGGATGGATGTGGGGGTCCCACAGAAGGACACGGGGCATCCAGGATGGACGTGGTGGTCCCATGGGAGGACACGGGGCATCCCAAGGTGGGTGTGGGGGTTCCCCAGGTGGACTTGGGTGGACACAGGACCCTCCGGGGCAGAAATGGGGGTCCCACGGGTGGACACGGGGGTCCCAGGGCCTCTCCTACCTGTGGCTACCAGCGCCAGGAGCATCACGAGCAGGACCTTCATGCTGGAGGGCCGGGAGCTGCAGGGAGATGGCGAGGGGGNGTGTCAGGAGGAGAGGAGGGAAATGAGGATAGGGAGGAAGGAGGGAAGGGAGGACGGGAAAGGGGGAAGGGAAGGGAGGGGAGGGCGAGAAAGGCCAGAGGGCGAGGGAGAGGGCAGGGGGAGGGACGGGAGAAGCGAGGGAAGGCCAGGAGCCACCCTGACCCCCCCTCGGGACACTCCAGGCACCCCCCGCCCCCATCTCCCAGTAGGTGCCACCCAAACCCCCACCCCAACCCCAGGGCCCCATCTTCCTACCGGGGGGGGGGCTGGCGCGGGACCGCGCAGCCACGGGGAGATGAGGCTCCACCCGAGCTGGTGAAGCGCCGCGGCCGCGTCTTCCTACTGCCACCGCCAACCCCGGGTTTTTATCTGGGGCCGGAGGAGGAAACGGTTTCCTCCGCCTTCTCCTCTAATCCGGCCACGGTGCCGGCACCTTCCGCCAGGCTCTGGGAAAGCCGTGCCGTGGGGTGGCCCCGCTGGGTGGGCAGACAGGGCTGGGATGGGGAAGGTCGGGAGGGCACTGGGATGTGGCTCTGGTGGGATCAAACCCAAAACGTGGCTCCTTGATGGGTACCGGAACCTGGGGCTGGACCAGAATGGTTGAGAGGACACCGGGGCACATCTCCGGTGGGGTCAACCCCGAAACGTGGCTCCTCGCTAGAAACAGGACCTGTGGTTGGACAGTTGAGAGGACACCGGGCCACATCTCCAGTGGGGTCAACCCCAAGACGTGGCTCCTTGACGGGTACCAGGACCTGGGGCTGGATGAAGATGGTTGGTGAGGGCACCAGGCCACATCTCCAATGGGGTGAACCCCAAAACGTGGCTCCTCACCGGACACAGGACCCGAGGTCGGAGGACAGTTAAGAGGATCTTAATGGGCCCCAACCTAAAACGTGGCTCCTCATTGGCCACGAGACTTTGGGTTGAACAAGTGCAGTCGAGAGGGCACCAGGACACGTCTCCGCTGGGGTCAACCACAAAACGTGGGTGGGTGCAAGACCTGAGGAGGGTAGAGAGGAGGCTGGGACACAGCTCTGATGGGACCGAACCCGAAATGTGGTTCCTCGTTGGACGCGGAAACCAAGGATGGGCGAAACTGGTCAAGAGGGCACCGGGATGTGGCTCCAATGTGGTCAGACCCCAAAAACGTGGCTCTTTGTTGGGTGTGGGAACCCACAGTTAGATGAGGACGGTGAAGAGGGCATCAGGACACGTATCTGGTGTGGTGAACCCCAAAACGGAGCTCCCTGTTCAGTGCAAGACCGGGGGTTGGATGAGGGTGGTTGAGAAAGCACCGGGACACGGCTCTGGTGGGATCAAACCCAAAACGTGGATCCTCAGTGGACGCAGGACCTTGGGTTGGATGAGGACGGTTGGGAGGGCGGCAGGACACATCTCGGACTGGGTTGGACCACAAAATGTGGCTCCTCAACTGGTTGTAAGACCCTGGGTTGGATGAGGATGGTTGAGGGGCACCAGGACGTGTCTGATGGGGTCGGACTCCAAAACGTGGCTCCTTGATGGACGCAGGACCCAGGGATAGCGAAGGTGGTCAAGAGGCCACTGGGACGTGTCTCCAGTCGGGCTCAAGCCCAAAACGTGGCTTCTCATTGGGTGCAGGACCAGGGTTGGCCAAGAGACGGTGGCACGTGTTCTGACGAGGGTCAACCTTGAACCGTGGCACCTCCACGGACGCAGAGCGTGGGGTTGGCCAAGAGACGGTGGCACGTGTCTCTGATGAGGGTCAACCTTGAACCGTGGCACCTCCACGGACGCAGAGCGTGGGGTTGGCCAAGAGACGGTGGCACGTGTTCCGACGAGGGTCAACCTTGAACCGTGGCACCTCCACGGACGCAGAGTGTGGGGTTGGCCAAGAGACGGTGGCACGTGTCTCTGATGAGGGTCAACCTTGAACCGTGGCACCTCCACGGACACAGAGCGTGGGGTTGGCCGAGAGACGGTGGCACGTGTCCCGACGAGGGTCAACCTTGAACCGTGGCACCTCCACGGACGCAGAGCGTGGGGTTGGCCAAGAGACGGTGGCACGTGTTCCGACGAGGGTCAACCTTGAACCGCGGCTCCTCCACGGACGCAGAGTGTGGGGTTGGCCGAGAGACGGTGGCACGTGTTCCGACGAGGGTCAACCTTGAACCGTGGCTCCTCAGGGATGTGGCCATCATCAGACACCCCCATTTCTCTTGGTCCCTCCAGAAGAAGAGGAGACGTTCCTACATCCTCCTCCTCCTCTTCCTCCGCACCACGGCAGGGAGCCTCCCAGTTCCTCCCAGTTCAACCCCGGAGGAACCCCGTGGAACCTCCCAGATCCCGCCACACCTCGGGGGCAGGGAGCCGCCGCNCCCCCCCCCCCCGGGGGGCGGGGACCCGCCGCTGGAGCGGGTCCTTCCAGTTCACTGGAAATCCCAGTTTAACCCTGCCCCGTCACTGGGGCGGACTGGGCCGGGCCGGGCTGACTCAGCCCCTCCCGGGTTGCCTCGACTTGCCCTGGGCCCATCGTTACCCAATCAGCTCTGGGCTCATCAAGAGGCCCCTTAATGAGCTCAGGTGTTAATTGAGCTCCAGGCAAGTCGTCAAGGTCATAATTACTCGGCTCTAATTAACCTGGGCTGTCCCAGCCTGCGCGGAGCTCCCATAATGCTTTGCGCCAGGGAGATTGGGGGGGGGGGAGCC
>WAAD01005364.1:853-18746 GCA_013389945.1 Fregata magnificens
TTAAAAAATCCTCTCACTGTATCCAAAACTTAAATTGAAGCAAATTACTTCCTCAGTATAAATTAAATAAATTCCCAGTGTTAGGTGACTTGGGGGACAGGATTGCAAGATTTCTTTTATTCACAGGTTTTCCAGCATTTAGCAGGTGCTATTGGGAAAGGCATTGCCCCTCCCAGTGTCTTAGTTTATCCATATTAGGAGGAGATTGGTTTACTTTTCAAAACACTGTATTCTTATAAGAATTATAAGATATTTTCCAGTTTGGTCCTGTCGTCTCAAGGGAAGTTTCTAAGGAAGAAAGTCCAAGTGCAAAATCGTGACAATTATAAGAATATAATACAAGAATAAGAAACTCTTCAACTGTAAGAATAAAGAGCAAAGTAGTGGTATTAACAGTGTTTCTAAAAACTGCTGTGCTTTTTTTAGTTTCCTGTAGTTCTGTTTCTTCAGTGCATGAAAAAGACCATATTCTCTAAATCTTTCCTCAGTCACATATAGCAATTGACTGCAATGAAACTAGACTTTACTGGAAGGCATTATTCAGTATGAGTTTGTATGGCAAATCTCACTCTTGCTTACTCAGTCATTCTAGCCCATGTTTTTCATCCATTTTACCATCAGTACTTGACTCTAAACAGCACAGACATGGAAAAAAAGGAAAGTAGGTTATCTGAAATCCCTTTTTCTTCTTTTTTTTTTACAAAACCAGTGTTTTAACTGAATATCCCTTTAGACACATATTAGCTGTTGCAAACTGATAACGGGCAATTTAAGCTGGAAATATTGTTGGAACATTTAGATAGCATTATTTAAAGTACATTAAAGTATGTATGACCTAAGCCTACTCTAACCAATTGCTCACATCTCTCTTTATAGTCTTTCTTTTCATTATATGTGACAAGATTTATAGACCCTGTCTGCTGCCATTAGGCTCTGGAGCATTGTTTTACCAGCTATAACACAGACAGCATGTTGCTGATTTTTATCTTTTCTTTTTTTCCTTTACAGTCTATTATTTTGTAGGACAACATCCTGCAAAGAGAAGTAAACTGATATCACTGGGGCCCCACCCAGCCTCCACCACCTCCAATTCAGTGAAAACTCAATGCACTTAATTGTGATTTATATCTGTTAACTTCCATCTATTATATTTTTTCCTGAAGAGAAATGCCTTTTCAAAACACAGTTGCCTTAGATAATATGCAGTAAAGTAGTTGGTTTTGCTTTACTAGTTGGGAGACTTAAATTACTTTATCACATGTTTAGCTCGTTTACTTCCTTTAGCAAATATGGCAAAACCTTTTTGGATATTCATGACACCTTTCCTGGTTGTTTTCTGTATTTGCTACCTTTGCAGTCACAGTGTTTCCTACTCCTTCAAAGTCCAAACCCTGTAATTTTTAAAGGAATAACATACACATGCACACCTGTGAAATATCAATTGGTAATACCTGTTTCTATGACTGTGCTGCCGTCATACCCATAATATGGGTGGTGTCTAGCAGGGGGAAGGAAGAAAAAGCACCAGCATGCACCAGCTATTTAGCCACCTTTGCCAAATTATGATTGGGCATATCAAGGAGATTTTGAAAGTGAAAATGTCTCTGCTTCGATCTGCAGGTGAACTTTGAGCCCAGAGCACACTGCCTGTCTTTGTCTTGAGTCAGTGAGAAGGTGCGGTGGAAAATTCAAGCTGTTTAAAAGTTAGACAAGAAAACCCTGTTGAGAGGTATGAGCGCCGTATCAACAGGAAAGGCAATTCAGTCAGTAGAGACGACTCAGCTCTTCGACTTTGGCCAAGATAACCCCCTGTATCAAAATGAAGTCAGTTCTGAATGTGAAGGTAATAGACCAACAAAAAGCCAGATTTCTTTTCTGGAATTGTGAAAAGAAAGCCCAAGATATATTTGCTGTGACAACAAACAGATTTTTGTTCCTGGTGGGTGATGATTGTGTGGAGATTTGTGTTTTTTCTAAAGAAATTTTTACTTACATCCTCGCAAGAAATGCAAACAACATGTTTGGGAACTTGGCACAAAATAGACCTTTTTCTCCCTGTTTCTTCAAATTCCACCATCTAGGGTCCAGCAGTCACTCCTGAATGCTACTCTTCATCTAGCTGAAGTCTACTTTAGTTAAAAACAAAAAATGTCATCAAAATACTTTCAGTGATGGGGCTGTTAGAACAAGTTTGGTTCCAAGTATGTATACAAATAGTATTTGCCCTTGGAATTTCATCCGCCAGGGTGGGAAAAAAAGAGCATAATGAGTCGTTGTGTCTGTGATAAAGAAGTGCAACTACTCTGCTGTGTACAGAGCATTAGCACACTGCACAAATAGTGTCCTCCAGTCAATGTACATAATATTTTTTGGACTATAATAGGGCTCTTTTTTGGTCTCCAGAATCAACTCTCTCACAATTATATCCCATGAGTTTGTTTATTGTGGGTAGGTCTTCTGATGCATGCTAAGCAGCTCCTATGTGTAGGTGGGGGTGAAATCTTTCTGTTTCCAAATTAAAACCTCATGAGAGATCCAGTTAATTAAATTTATAGCCTGAAAGTCACCAGTGCCCTATCTTTGATTCTTGTTCAATGGTTTCATACATTTTTTACAAAGCTGACACATTTTTTTTCTTTAAAATCCCTTTGTTTTCAGCAGTACTTTTTTTCTGCTCTCACTTTCAAACCAATTGTTCTCCCAGCTGAGAGGTATTTTTTCCAAAGATTTCCAGTTGTTAACTGTGCTTTTCATATCTTTCAAAATTTCCCAGACTGTATATATATTCTCCCTTAATGCTGAAACCTTTGGTTAACTTTCTAACAAGCTTCCTTCTGATGTTCCAAATGCACTTGAGAAGGTATCAGCCTGACAGTTTCTTTAGATCTGGTCCAAAACCTTTCTAAACCACTGAAAAGATTTCTAAAGACTGTGTTCTTCCTGGTTTCTTTACAACTTCACGAAAATTCAAATTTTGTGTAAATTCTGCATGTCTTGTGCCTGACTGTTCATGAATGTTGCCAACCTGTATTTTAGGCCGTGTTGGTTTCTGGTTTGGTTAGTATTACAGAATTCAACACTGAGAAGTTTTTTCATAGTTTCTTGAGCAAGTTGCTTGCTGTTCAAAGGATGAGGACCTTGCTTTTCTCTCTAAAGATAACTAGATTTTTGCAGGTGTATTCTTCTGTACTAAAATGGCAAGCCAACAGATATAAACCTCGGAGGTGGGGATTTATGTGCAGTTGAAAATGACAAATTCAGTGCGTTCTTTTCTGACAAGGGTGTCAGCACAATTATTGCTGTCCACGTGATTATCAAACCGGTACTGACAGTCTCTCAGTTCAAAAGCTACTGAAATGTCGACCTCAAGTGGAACAGCCAACATCTAAGATAAAAAAAGGCTTTTATCTGCATATCAGTTATGTCAACAGAGAATGATCTTTCTTTTGCAAAATAGTACTGATTAACTGGATATAGGAAAAGGTAAATGGATTAGGGTTAAAGGTGGAGGAGACAAGCAACATTGGTATATATTCCAAAAAACTGTTTTACTGATTGGTAAGGCTGGTCTTGATGAGGGTTGAGCAGCAACAGACAGAGGTTAAATTAGACTACTTTTGAAAATCCTGTGCTTAAATTTTTCTTATGTAGACTTTAAAATCTTCACTTTGGGGATCCACCATACTGCTTAAGTACCAAGTGCACTGCTGGTGCTATGTACATTACTACATTTCTTCCTTTATGTTTACTGGCCATTCAAAGTTTGTTGAAAACTAGTATTTTTAGATGAGATGTAACCTAACCCAGTGAAATGAGCAGGAAAGCTAGATGTAACTCCTAACTCAGCCATTATTTTTCCCACTGTGATGTGTTTATTTCAACAGTTTGTACTTCTGATAGGTCAAGAGTGGATGGGTCACCAATGGAAGCTGAGTAGTCATCTGTGCAGTCTTCCAGAACACTACTCGTGACCAAGTAGAAGTAGAAAAGGTGACAGTATGTGTTTAAACAGATTGGAAATAAGAATAAATTTTGAGTTTAAAAAGAATTATATATGTGACCAGTGTGACATGTGATGGGTAGTTTGCATATCATGCTTTCTGAAACAGGGCAAGCATTTTTCTAGCAAGCAGTGCAACAGAATGAGAACTTGTAGGTGAAGGAAAGTCAATGTAAAGCCACAGACGAAAATCAGCTTCGGTTCACTTGGTAAGTAAGTACCCTGTAACCAATTGCCCTGAGCTGAAAAAATGGGGTTTTTTTGTCAGAAAAAGAATCAGAAAACTGACTTTGCTTGCAGATGAAACATATCCTAAAAATTTCCTTGCAGTTAATTGAGTATTTTTCCTTAACATTTTTTTGCATTTAGTATCCCCTTTATCTTCTATAGTCTCCTTCGGTCTTGTTTATTTAGGCTATAAACTCTTCGGGAATTGAATTATTATGCTATATACTTTTACAGAATTTTGCACAACTAAATTTTAAACCTGCTTATGGTACAAATTTTTTACTATGAGAGTGGTGAAACACTGGAACAGGTTGCCCAGAGAGGTTGTAGATGCCCCATCCCTGGAAACATTCAAGATCAGATTGGATGGGGCTCTGAGCAACCTGATCTAGTTGAAGACGTCCCTGCTCATTGCAGGGGGGTTGGACTAGATGACCTTTAAAGGTCCCTTCCAACCCATATCATTCTATGATTCTATGACTCTATGGTATTATTTTTGGTATTATTAAAGTACAAGTAATTAATCCTGAAGAATAATACCTGCAGTAATGCCATAGTTTAATGCTAACATTTTTGTATGAGTAAACAACATTCTAAGTCCTTTTTTTCCAAGACTGAAAAAGTAAAGTTCATTATTGCTGCATTTCGTACTTCACATCATTCCTAAGAAGCTACGACTTTTTGTTATCCTTATGTTTCATTCGTTCTAGATGTAGAAGCAAAGGAAGTAGACGAATTCCACCCTTTCACTACCTTGAACGAGTTGCTTATTGCTATGCGCCCTGTGTATATTTTAAATGGGTTACAGTTGCAGCATCTTAAAAAGCGGATCATGGAAAGGACTATATGCTTTTACCTGCCTTAGAAAATCTACAAATGAACACACAAATAGATTAGTGTAAGCAACAAAATAGCCAGGTGGGACTTTAATGGGCCATTAAAATAAACCTTTAGGCCTAAAACCCAGCTACAAGAAACAGATGCAAGCTTCAGTCATTCACAAATGATAAGCACAATACCGTTTAGCAACCACATCATACATAAGGTTGTTTCTCTGGCAAAAGCTCCCAACAGACTATTCTAGTTCCCTACAGGAGACAATAACAATACCAAAGCAATTGGAAGGACAGAAAAAGGGCTTTGCTCCATTTACTGACATGTTATACCTTTGTGATTAAAAAGAGTTTTTCAGTTCCTGTCCAAGGCTGTATGGAGTTGGGTGTCCAATAGATGGAGACACCTAAAAAGGTAACCCAAAGGCTCCTCAACCCATGTTCTCTGTTCTTGTCTCAGAAAAATTATATTTCACAATTAATCTAGCCAGATGAAGTTTACAAATACAAGAAAAAAGGAAGAGCAAGCTCTAATACTGAATGCTACTTTTGGACAAATAGAAAAGGAAGTCCTTTTGGAGCAATCTACTTGACTCAGTGTTTCTATATATACTTTACAATTCCCTCCACACAGTTCTGCCATGGTTCAGTATCCCAGTATGCCTGTTGTTGTTCTCACCCTTGGATACAGGGTACTGAATTTGATATTGTCTTTGCTGATTAGAATCATCACCTGGAACACAGAATCACAAAATCAGAGAATAGTTTGGGTTGGAAGGGACATTCAAAGATCACCTACTCCCCCTGCCATGGGCAGGAACACCTTTCACCAGATCAGGTTGATCAAAGCCATGTCCAAAACTGCATCTTGGTTGCAGTCTCCTGGGAGATGTGGTATGTAAGTATTCTCACATCAACTGTAGGAGAAAAACTTGTTCCAAACTGGAAATGACTAAGCTGACCTAGTCAAATTATGTTAAAAATGCAGTGAAGAAAAGACATGTTAGGTTTTTATTCTAATTATCTCTAAACTTAAGTTTAACCTGCCAACTCAAAATAATGCCCAAGTGTCTCGTCTTCACCGTTATTTTAACCAAGTTTATCTAGATGAAGATCACATAGCTTTTCCCTTTTTTTTTAATGACTCTACTAGAATACCCCTAGCCTACACTGTAGGTGTGCCAGCTTTTAAATATTTATGAAAATAATACCAGCTGAATTGCTTTGTATTATGACAGGCATAATAGCTTGTACTCATTACCATAAATGTATGCATAAAACTCCTTAGGTTAAAAAAAGTTCCCCTTGATGATAAATAGGTTTTGAAAATCTATTCAAAAGTCAGGTTGATCCACTTCAAACACTGAAATTTTAGAAGGGCATTTCATCTGCTGCGTGTAATTGAAATACTATATAAGGTGAAGAGAAACATTAAATGAAAAGGGGTCTGTGAAGAGTTTCACTGAAATCATAAGGACACAATAATATGAGACACACACAAGGATGCTACTGAACCAAAGCAAATGCTGTTCAGATATGGTGGATGAATAGTATCTCATGCTGTTCACATTTCCTTTCTTTTAATTGTTTTGTTAGTTTAATCATGTGAATGATTAGAAATGGGGGGAAAATAATATTGCAAATCTGCAAGTTCCATAAATCACAATGTATTTGAAAGAGGAAATAATACTCACTTCTGTGCAAAATGCAAAGGCTACAAAATCAGATCATTATCCAGGGTAGCTTTTGAAAGCTATTCTATGGAATCATTTCCAGGCACAATATTTCAAAGTTTGTGAAGAAGGTCAGCCTCAGATAGTGCAGTTTTCTTATTTCTCTGCTCATGCACACAAATTTTCACACTCTAGGCCAGATCCCATGAGTGATCTAGGCAACTGAATTAAGAACCTAAACACAAATTACAGTCCTCGAATCTCCCATTCAACTGCTGCATAAAACTGGAGTGCTAAAATAATGTTTCCATGCCTCTTTTCTGTTGGCATATTTTCCAGGGACCTGGGGTTTTCACCTGTTTTTCTCAGAACTACCCCGGTTTTGAGAGAGTTGAGGGTTTTTCTCCGTCACCCAAGTCATGGGTATGCCCAGCTACCATCTCTAAAGAAATTGTTCCTTTAATTGTTCTGTAATCCTACAGACTGTAATACATCTAACCCCTGCAGGATCAGATGTATCAGAAAATGCAGTTATACTTTTGTATTTTGCAATCATTAGATATGTTTCTTAGGGCAAATCTTGCATTGTCCGATCTGCTTTTCCTTTGGCAGACTGAATAATTTTTATTTTTTGTTTTTAACGTGATGTTGAAAATGGAGGAGACAGTTCCTGCACATAAAATAGCCTGCCACTTGGAGTGGGGTTGCACCAGCGTGGTTTGCAGACCCCTCCCCACATATATCACAGAACTGCAGCATCACAGAAGGGTTGAGATTGGAAGGGAACTCTGGAGGTCATCTAGTCCAACCCCCCTGTCAAGTAGGGCCACCTAGAGCTGGTTACCCAGGACCATGTCCTTGTGGCTTTTGAATATCTCCAGGGATGGCAACTCCACATCCCCTCTGGGCAACCTGTGGCAGTGCTCAGTCACCCTCACAGTAAAAAAGTGTTTCCTGATGTTCAGAGGGAACCTCCTGTCTTTCAGTTGGTGCCCATTGCCTCTGGTCCTGTCACTGGGCACCACTGAAAGGAGCCTGGCTCCGTCCTTTTTGCACCCTCCCTTCAGGTATTTATATGCATTGATGAGATCCCCCTGAGCCTTCTCTTCTCCAGGCTGAACAGTCCCAGCTCTCTCAGCCTTTCCTCACAAGAGAGCTCTCCAGTCCCTTAATCACCTTTGTGGCTCTTTACTGGACTGTCTCCAGTACGTCCATGTCCTGTACTGCCGAGCCCAGAATTGGACACAGTACTGCAGGTGTGGCCTCACCAGTGCTGAGCAGAAGAAAAGGTTCACCTCCCTCAACCTGCTGGCAGAACTTCTCCCAATGCATCCCAGGACACCATTAGCCTTTTTTGCCACAAGGCCACATCACTGGCTTATGCTCAATTTGGGGTCCACCAGGACCCACCAGGTCCATTTCTGCGAAGCTGCTTTCCAGCTGGGTGGCCCCCAGCATATATTGGTGCATGAGATGGTGCACGCGATCCCTGCACCATCAGGGATGGTACTTGAGTTTCCTACGTCCTCAGAAAATGCTCTCATCACTTTTTGGATTATCGCTGCTACCTCTTCCCACCAGGTCCTTGGAGAAAGTCCCCTGGGACTCTGAGGGAAAAAAAAAAATTACCTACAGGTGAGAATTTTGAATGCTTAGTCAATAGGGCATTTCTCTTCAGTATTTGCTTGGTGGGTAGGTCTGTCTTGTAGACACACTGACCTCCAGAAGCACCTTGCTGGCGGCAGGGGATGTTGCAAATCTCACTGAAGAGGTCTGTCAGTCACACATATATCTTGAATGTAAAGGCCCAAAAATTATGAGCTGGGCGTAAAACTGTGTAGAGCTGATGGAAAATATGCAGTCGACTTCTTTAACCTCTGGATTCAGCCCTGTAGGATATGTTTCCACTGAAATCAGGGGAATTTTTCTTAGGCAGTCCGATGAGTAGAGCTGGCCACCATGAGGCAGAATTCATCGCTGGGCACTTGGGGCTAAAGGGAGTGGAAGATCCCTCCCAGCTTTTGGTGAATTCGGTGCGGGGCCAAAAGAGTACATCAGCGCTGGACAAAACTGTAAAATCTACTTGTAAAAATAAACACAGGTTTCATCACTGTGATGGTAGTTGAATGTTCCTACGGATTTTTTATTTTAATGTTAGTATCGCCTTGCCTTCCCTAAAATCCTTTGGAAATCCTTTAGGAAATCCTTTAGAAAAATGCATTTGTCCTTTAGCGTCACCTGATACCTTTGCAGTAATCTTGCAGTGACCTTTCTCCCACTTAACTGGAATATGTAAACTGCGCAGACTACCATGTTGTCTTGCTAAGCAGGATTAGGGGAAGAAAAATAGCACTTAACCTTGTTTAGAGAAGTGAGATATATTTCAGACTAGAGGATAAGACCCAATCTGTAATAGATGTAGTCAGGCTTGTACGTACTCAGTCTAGAGTTAAAAACAACGGTAAGCTCTCCTTAGAGTAATGCGTCTCTGCGCTTTAAAATGCTATCAGCACTGAGGAGGGGAAGCATTCTCAGGGATTAACTGCTAAGGTGCTACAAAAATAGCTGTACCAAATATACAATTAACTTTTTAGGCATGCAGACTTATATTTAAACTACTGAATTTTTCATGATTTTTGCAAACAAAACTTGTGAGAAAAAATGCCTACTTTTAAATAAAATCCAAGCATCATTTTTATCTTGTTGCAAAAAAATGAGAGGATCCTTATGAGTCTCTTCCAACTAGACATATTCCATATTCTATGAGATTTTTAATTTCACCTGGAGGTTTTTAAAGAAACAACCTAATTTTCAACTGTAATGTTGACCGATAAGCAAACAGGTTGTTGAGCAAGTAAATGAAAACACAAAAAACAAAGGAAGACTCTGTGTGAAAGGTATGAGATGTAGTGTTAGTAACATCACCACCCGACCACATAACTCTCAACTTGTCTCACATGAGGAAAAATGTAAAATGTTTCCTGTTCTTGTCTTTAAAAAAAAAAATCAAGCTTCTCTACATTTACAAACATACACACTCACATGCACGCACACACACACACACACACACATGCAGGAACCCCTGTAATATTTGGGGTTGTTCTTAAGGCTCCTACTTTTGCTCAGAAAATTTTGTGTTTCCCCTAATCTTTAGTAAGAACAGTAACACTTATCTCTTAAAATTCCTTTTGAGTACACAATCTCTCTTTCACACCTGCACGCACACAAACACACGCACAGTGTGTAAGCAGGAAGAAAGAATGAGACAAGAAAAGAATTAAGTTGCTTTACTAAGCTGAATTTCCAGTTCATCTATTTACAGTAACAGTGGGGCATAAGCTAAATAGCATTATGCAGGTTTATGCAAATTGTTTAGGATGAAAGGGGAGCACAGGTGACAAGAAAATAAATATAGCATTGAAGGCCACTGGAAAACTGTCTTAATGTTGAGCAATAGTCTGACTAAAGGAGTAGTAAACATAGCACAACATAAAGTTGTCTTTTTACTTTTAACACCCAGCAGTTGTTACCTTAAAGAGGAGGGTAGCTCCATCTTGAGGGTTTAAACTCAAAATAGATCCAGTAACATATGTGCTGTTAATTTGATCTAATTAGTTGTTGCCAGTTGCAGGACTTACATGAAGAATCTCATTACATAGATTAGATATAAAATAGTGGGAATCTTGGCCCTTGGTGGAGATCCAGTGGAACAGCACTTTAATATCTGATACATGCTGTTTCTGGGTACTCTGGTCTTTGCAAGGGGTTTTTAGAGGAGGTGAATCTCTAGTGTCTTCTGCGACTTAGCCTTCTGTAACAAGTTTATCTTTCTATTTGAAAAGCATCATTAAGATATTTATTTAAAATTCCACTGGTTTGGGGGGTTGTTTCCTTGGGTTTATAAAAAAAGCAAACGACTATATCTGTATTCACTTCAGTGATGAAGTGCAAGTACTAATTGGCAGGGAACACACTGGTTGTGTGTAGTACGCTATGTCTTGAAGCTACTGTTAGCTTCATAGTTATAATCAGAAAGCAGTAAAATTAGTATAAAAGAGCAATTTTTTCCTCCAGTGGGAACGGACTACAAATATCTTACTTTTTGTTGTTGTTAAATTCATATTGTCAGTGTACTTTTCACTCTTTGACAGGAGGCTCTGCAAATGAAAATATGCAGGCTTTTGGAAGACTTACTCAAGAAAAACTCCCAAATGAAATCAGTGTGGACTTCTGCCCAAATCAGAAGTCCAGAAGGGAGCCTCAGGTCTGGCATTTGAAGAAGCTGTTTATGGAACTGCTAATGAGTGCGCTGTGATGGAAAGGCATAGCGGAGCACGTCCTGAATACTACCAAGAGTGAAAACTTGACATAACGAAAACATATATGGGATAAAAATAAATCTTAAGCAACT
Organism: Fregata magnificens; assembly: GCA_013389945.1. Lineage (NCBI taxonomy): Eukaryota > Metazoa > Chordata > Aves > Suliformes > Fregatidae > Fregata > Fregata magnificens. Next base: position 11,999 of record WAAD01005364.1, read on the forward strand.
GACAACCTTCATTTAAAACAAAAACAAAACAAAACGAAAAAGCTGTTTACTAAACTTTCAGTTCATAAATAATAATACCATGCTTCAGCATAACTGATCCAAGAATATGCGTGCAGTATAACTTAGAGATGAGCAAAAATAGGAGGAGATCAGATCTGGTGAATATGAATTACTATTTAATGTATATTTTTTAAAAATGCGTGTATCAGAAATATGGCTAGGAGTGAACTGTGGAATTCAGCTATAATTTCTGTCTTTATTTTTGCTTACATCTTGGCTTTTACTTTTCAAGGGATTCAAGGAATTACACTAAGCAAAATGCTTGTCCTTACACACACTCTGGAATACATCTAAACTACTTTTCATTAGGCAAACAAGAACGCTATAGGCTCTGAACAGAGCCAAGCTCTTGCCTTAGAAAACTGCAGTATGAATACAAAAAGGAACAGAAACCTTCCTTGGAAAATAAGCACGGTTATAATATCAGGGCTAATAGAGCTGCAGTGAATACCAAAACTTCCCTCGATTTCATGGAACAGGATCAGCTCGGTGTAATGTTGTCAAACACTGCCAGCACCCTGATGCTAGGCATTTGCAGAACTCCTAAAATGAGAATTGAATGCTTGACATGGAAGCAAGGAGAATTAAAAATATTTTCTTCCAAGTGGTCTCGATTTTACTGAGCATGTTTTTACAGCTAAGGGATTTTAAAGAATGCCTTGGTCAATCAGATCACCTGCATAACAGAAATTGCTACCAAATCTGCTAACTGGTTTGGGAAATCTTCGTTGTTCTGTTGCATGGTCAAGTACTGAGATGTTGGGGGAGAAGGGTTGGGTTTGTTTTCTTTTCTTTGTTTTTCTGAAAAGATTTGCAAAAGGAAACTTGTGGGAACTTGACAATATTTGTATTTTGCCTGAGAACTGATCCACCTTTATATAATTGTGGGTTTTGTGAGATATCAACCGTGGAGTTGGCTCAGAAAAAGTCTTTTAACCAAGCTGACCAGGAAAGATAAAATAATAGCTTTACTGAAGCAAACAATCAAACACAACTGCTCGGGCTATATCCTGGCCTTGGATGGGAATGTGATTCTAAAGATACCAATGTATTGAAAGATCTGCCTTACTGAAAGGAAAGAAGGGAAAAGGTTGTCAGCTGCTGCAGGCTAACATGTGATATTTCTAGTCTCCAGACTGCAGTGCAAAGATCCCAAGGCAGCCCTCAACAAGCTGTCTCCAGACCTGGTTACTGCACAACCATGTAAACATAGCATGAAGCCTGAGCTGGTAAGCTCTGACACAAGTGCAAGGCCACGTAACGTGCAGCTACATGGGTTTCAGTAACTGACCTGGTACCTCTGCATGGAGCTGCATTGCACCATGAGGGAGTACCAGAACATTCATAGCCAACTGAGAGTAGCTGCATCATACCCTCTTGTGCGCTATTCTCCACTGAAAAAGAGTAGGCTCTAACTTACACATCTAAACTGAAAGAATGAAAGTAGATGGTGTGAGTGCTGTGTAGGTTTTGCAGGTGGTTTGTGATTTCTTGTTTTGCTGTTGGATTTTTTAATCAATATATATCACTGTTGTACACCCCTTGGCAAAGTATGCAGCAAACTGTTTTGAACAGGCTTTGAAACCTTTCCTGTGTCATTTCCATGCCGGTACCGTCCACAGGCTCATGAAGGAAAAATCCTGACATTTCCCTGAGGTAACAGAGAGGATGCAGTAGGGAATGGTGACACAGAAGTACGGCCAGATGGGGTGTGGTATTTGGGGAAGCTCCTGAGAACTATGGCTTACTAGACATCATAAAAGAAACAGTCAATGTATTCCTCATAAAAATGCACCAACCCCCTTTCCTGAAATTTTGCCTATATAATAGTCTTTAGATGGCTCTAATTTTAGATGAAGAATAGATAAATCAGAGTTGATGCAGCACTGATGGAGGAAATGAATGACCTGTCAAAAGCTGGAAGGATCCAGCTGACCTGCTATAAATCCGTGCTGGCTGAAAAGCACGTTGCTTGCTCACTGGAGAGATTCATTAGTATTAATATAGAAGTTCAGTAGGTCACAGAAGTCTCATGCTCTCCTGGAAGGCTTAGAATAGAAGAGAGAGGTAAAGGATTCAAACGCTCTTAATGTCTGTACTCTCTGCTCAGCAGAGGACTGGAGAGAACCCATCCCCGTTCTCTGCTGGCAAATTAGCCACTTTAACCATATTATTTTTTGGTCAAATCTCCTAATTGCTTCAGCAGCAGTCTTGTCTGACAAGCCACTTGAGGTCAAGGTCTTAATGTAATTTTCTTCTGATCTGATTTTTTTTCTTCAATACATTACACAACTAAATAGACTTCTGTACAGATAGAATTGTGATTAAAATAGTCTGAGTGCAAAAACGCTGTACGGTCCAAAGGAAACTGAGCGAGCAAAAGGGCTGTTGTTAGACCTAAGCAGAAGCTAAGGCACAGGTTTGTCATTGAGTGATTAGTGATATAACCTAAGTTTACCCTTGAAGGACTCAGCTCTGTTCTGGGTGCCTTAGGTAATTGCTCGTCTCTTAAAACTGGTTCTTGTATGAAGAAGCACAAAGGAAAAGTTTAAACCAAGGAGTTGTCTTGGAGAACAGTGTTGAGGTTAAACGCTAATGTTTCCTAACAACTGAACTTGTAGGTGTTGTAAGGCTTTCACTTACTGTCGCGGGGCAAAGCTCATTTCAGCGCTGTAGTACAAACTCTCTAGTTAAGTGAGTTCAAACTTGCAGCTAAAGTTGTTTAGCTGTGGAAGTGGTATGTATACATCAGAACTATCTATTTCATTTGTTTTCCATCAGAATGCATGCAACGTAAATTAAACTTTAAAATCACAGTTAATTTTACGGAACAGTTATTACGATGGTCACGAGATCCATACAAACAGTATTTCAGTAGCCTTACAGAAATCTAGTCTATATTTCTTGAAATAGGAATGTGAATGGAGTCCCCACACTGATTCCAAATGAAATCTGTGCATGATTTGGAAAAACATACTTCCATTTTTTTCAAACCGTGGCTTTCCTCAAAATCTAGAAAAAACAGTGAATATATTTCAGAGATCCATGAGAGGAGGAAAACACTCTGTTGAATTTTTATGTTTAAGCCTGGCCATTCGTACCATTTTCTGCAGGACCTCTTCTGTCCTGCCCACATCACTGCTTTTCTCTCTTTAGGCACATTTCTGTGGTGGCATTAACAAGCTGTGCCTGCTAGAATGAGTCTGCAGAAATTTCTCAATAGCTTTATGCAGAGTCCTTACTCTTACTGTCAGAGGGGGTGAGAAGAAAAAAGATTTCTGTCCCTGTCTCAGACGATAGAGCATGGCATTCTGTTACAAGTACACAATACTAAATATAGATAAAAGATTAAGATCTTTGCAATCCTTACTCAGACAAAAATTAACCCAAGACAAATATTCTACTGATGCCAAACTTTGATTATGCTTAAATCTAAAATTGAGATGAATCTGAAAAGCTCCAGTTCTATGAAAAGTATTGCTTCCAAAGATGATCTCCAGCCAATGCATCAGGCAGTGAATGCTTGAAACTGTTGGAGGTCAGGAGATACAAAAAGCAAATACCAAGTTCAGTAAAGTAAACCAAGATGGGCAGTGAAAAATAAATAATTATTAAATGGATAATCTATATGCACAAAGTAAATAAAAATAGATGTTCTGAAACTCTGAGTAGTCCTTTAATTCAAGACTACTCCTAAGGTCCAGTAAAAGGTAGAGAGACTTCTTGCTTAGTGTAACCTAGATCCATATACTGCCCAACTCTCCATGGAGAAATGTTTTCCACTTCCAGTGACTCAAACAACCAAGTCAGCTTGCCTCTTAGGAAAAGGCTGAAAAAACAGATAGGTTTGGCAATGCAAAAGGTGATAAAGCTGGGCTCGAATCGCCCTTTCCTGTCAATACTACATTTATTCCCAGAGTAGTCTCTGCTTCCAAATGCAAGGGCATTCAACAGGAAGAGCTGGCTTGGATCTGGCCAACATCCAGAACTTTAAGGGTATTATATATCAAAACTAACCATGTTACCTTCTTAGATATGAGCCAGAAGGGCACTGCAGACCACAAAGTGTTGTTCACAGTTCACAAAACCCCAACCAGGCTGCTGTCATCTGCAGCGGATAAGTTTGGTCAGAAAATACAGCACTGTGTCAAGTGCATTCCAGCAGTTTTATAGCTGGTTATGTGCTTTGATAAGATGCCTGTTTCAGACAAATGTTCTGAGGTTCCTTCTTTATATTTGCGACATCAGGTGGTAAAAATTGGGCTCTTCACTATGCACGGTAAGGTGAGGTATTTGCCGTGTGATGGGAAACAGTGTATAAAGGATGGAAGAGTTTCACTAACCACTGTGTGGCATTTCCGTATTCCTACAGTGTCTAAGGAAGATGAAGCTTCAACAGTTCACTGCTTCCCCTTGACCTAATAAGAATGGAGATGTGTATGTCTCATACATACGGGCCTTCTCTGCTGTATGTGTGTACTAACTAACCCAACCTGAGGCTGTAAGAAGCATGAAAATGATCTAAACCACAGGGTACCTTGTAGGGAATTACTCACCTTCCATTTTCCCAGCAGCAAGCTGAGAGCCAGTAGAAAGAAATTATAACTGCTAGCATGGCAACTCTTTCAGTGGATTGTTCCTAGGGCTGGGCAGCCAGGTGCCACCTCTTATGCAGTGTGAGATGTGAAATATTAATTTATCCCTCAGGATATATGAGCTCAGTAGAAAGCTGAGGACAGGTGAAAATATAACAGTGTGTCTTTGTTTAATATATGTGTGACTGAAGTGAATTTATGCACCAAAGTGAAGAAGGAGATGAATTTTATTAGCTTTCCAAACACACTAGAGATACTGCAAAACAAAGGAAGCTTTTTTTGTTGGATTCAATTTCATTTCAGCTAAACATCTCTTCCTGTTTCCAGCACTCGGGCCAGCAGATCCAACCCTTTTATTTTCTTCCTGAAGGAAGTTACAGAAATCTAAATACCAGCTATTTTTACAGTTCTGCAGTGTTTGAGGGTCTAAGTCACAGTCTAGCAAACTGCCATGAGTGGCATCACATGAACACAGAGTAAGTAACAGTCATTGTCTCAACTGTGAAATATTTTGAATCTGTAGCACACAAACTCCAGCAATGTTGATCCATTCCCTTTTCCTAATGAGGCCTGTACAGCTTCAAAAGAATGACTGCATACTGAGTCTGGAGGGCTAAGACTAACGTAAAATACTAAAATATTAACGTTAAAAACTATGTCGCTTTAGATCATGTATCAGAGATTTTTTTAAAAGCTACTTTACTATCCAGAAGTGAAGTACCAACATCATTCACAGCTGTAACAAATCTTAAAGAATCCCTGCCTGCTGTTGATCTTAAGGCTCTTCAGCCCAAATCTGGAACCAGAATCTGACATCACTGACACAAAAATCAGCAATTAGGTCTTCAACATACCCATGATAATAGGATTCTGCTTTGATTCTGGAAAGTATTCCTGCCCTACCTTTGAAAAGCCAAATGTTTGTGATCCATTAAAGTCTTCTATTTTGACATTTTCCTAGCCCTGATTCTTACAAACGCTTGGTCCAAAGCCAAAAGAAACATTGGAGTCCTTTCTCTAGTCTTTAGTGAGTTCGAAATCAGTCTCATAATCCCAAAACTAGATGAAATGGTTACAGAAAAGAATACTGTATTGTATTTGGTAATAGTGGTATGTGGTAGCAGCATTACAGGCAGAAGTGGAAGGTTTTTTTTTCAAAAACGACACAGAGACTCCCGACTCAAGTTTCTGATGAGGCACTGAGTGCAATTTTGTGGGGGATGATAATTAACTCCTGTCACACAAGTAGCCCTCCGCAGCCACTGACTGATTGCACTCCCAGACAGGCAGAAGTGTGCGCAGAAACGTGTTTTCTTGAAAATTTTCTCATTCACTGCACTTTTCCCAACTGTTTCAGAGTCTAGGAGGCAAAAACCGAGTAAAATCAGCACGTTTATTCAGGCAGATAAGACTGTATTTCTCAAAGGAAGGAGGATTCACCTACGGGCATAGGTTTATATAGATTTACGTATTCGCAGAAGCAAGTCTATTCACACGCATTTCTACGTCTTCCTATCTAGATTTTGTATATCTATTTAAACAGATGCGAGGGCGGCCGGGCAACGCCAGGCTGCCAGCGAGCAGCCGCAGCCCGCAGGCGTGTGCAGCCAGCCGGCCGGAGGGCGCCGGNGCCGAGATGCTCTCGGACGCGGGAAGGGGATCGCCCTGCCTTTCCCTGCCTCCTGCCTTCTCTCCGGCCCCTCTGCCCCACTTTTCCTCCCCTTAGCCCAGTCCCCTGGCTGGGTTTCATTATTTTTTTTTTCCCCTTGTCGTTATTTTTTTTTTAATGCTGCCCCCTCCCCGGGAGCCCGTTTGCCACCTGCTTTCCGCAGCTCCCGCTCCTCCAAACAGCGGTATCTGAAGGGAGACCCGCCTGTTGATCATCCCCCACTCCCCTTCTCTCCGCTTCCACCCACCCTCTGCCCCCACCCCTCCCTCCGCTTGATTTCAGACCTTTGGATGGTGTTTTGGTGTCATTAGGAGATTAACATCCCCGGAGTACCAGGGGAGGAGGAGAAGGAGGAGGAGGGTGGAGGGGGAGAGAGAGACAGCAGGCGGGAAGGTTGGCATATTAACACGAGTGAGGCTCTCCT
>WAAD01005364.1:27632-93109 GCA_013389945.1 Fregata magnificens
CTTCCCTTCCCTTCCCTTCCCTTCCCTTCCCTTTCCCTTCCATTCCCTTCCCTTCCCTTTCTCTCTTTTTCTCTTTTTCTTTCTTTTTCTTTCCTTTTCTTTCTTTTTCTCTTTCTTTCTTTTTCTTTCTTTTTCTCTTTCTTTCTTTCTCACTTTCTCTCTCGCTTTCTCGCTTTCTCTCTTTCTCTCTTGCTTTCTCGCTTTTTCTCACTTTCTCTTTTCTGAACGTGTAATTTTGGATGCACTCAGTGCTAAACTAATATGAGAAAATTTTGAGAATAGGGAATAGTTGTCCTTGATGTGATCTGCCATTTCTTCTTCTGCATTCAAACTTCAATTTTTTTTTCCCATCTTGTTTTCCTTAGTTATTATTATAGTGCAGTGCCTGGCTGGACGGAACCAGTGTAATACAACATCTAGCTAGTGCAGGTTTCAATTTCTTGTCGTCTACTTTAAACACAGCCCTGAATGTCTGCATGTCTATATTAGATGGCCCTTACTAACTAGAGCAGATGTTTTCTTTCTAGCTTTTTCTTACCTTATTCTGTCTGTATAGATGCATTGCATTCTTACGTGCTAAATTCTGCTCTTGCCATTTCAGAAAACATCAACTAGCATAAAATAATGTTTTCTGTCTATCACAGTTAGTTATTGTCTTGTACTTTCTTAGATTCTAAAGGCCATATACTCCTGTCTTCCCTACAGGAATAAAATAGTACAAAACATAACTAAATGCAGATGGCATGTATGGAAAGAGGGAGATGAGCCAGAACAGCATCGTTCCTTGTTGCTTGTAAGCTCTTGGTTGTGTCATTATGGAATAATTGTTAGAAAGTCTTTTATGAGTGTGGCAAAGGGATGGCATGGTTTCATGCAGCTGTCATGTTCTGATAAATTCATAATATGTTATAAGAAAATTTCATCTAGGACTTAAAATATTCATGGTTTACAGCTCTTGAACATTGCTGACAGGAAGAAGTCAGGCAGTATTAACTCCAGCAAGACCCTTGCTATTGGGAAGGGGAGGAAGAGGCTGTTTCAAGCTTTGGGGCTGAGCTCTGTCTTTGGCTTGCTATGATGGATGGGTCTGAGAGACCATCAAAGAGTATAATGTAACACTTTTTTTTTTTTTAATTTCTAAAGTATGTGATTTCCTTTCTTACTTTCTTCCTCTGGGAAGCTTTTCATGGAAGAAATTGGCTTTGCTTCAAATTTTTAAGGTATGTACCTGGAGGAGTTTGAGGAAACAACATAGTTACTACTCTGTCCACCTGTTTGTTCTGTATTTGGAATAACCAAAGACAATAGCATTACCTTTCATTTACTCAAGTGTAATCTGGGCAAAGCGCTTCTCTTCAATGCAGGTTAATATATAAATTTTAATTCATATAAATGTACAATAAATATAATACAGGAATATTTATTCTGGAAGAACTTTCCACATGAGCTGATTCCTGAAAGAAAGAAATTAACCAAAGACATTATACATACAGAAAAGCTGTTTTCTCTAGCAGGATTTGAAATAGTGAAAAATCCCAGAAATGTGGATCTAGTGGGGCTCTAGGGCAGGCAATAAAGTGCGACAAAGCTGTTAAGAAATATAGTTATTTCTTTAATTGTGGTTCACAAATAACAGAAGTCCTTTGTCATCCAGAGATGCATGTTGCAAGAAATCATCTAAGTGTGACTAATATAAAAGTTGTTGCAGAACCATATTGCACTATAACACCACCTTTCAGACATTCATTCTGGAACAAGGTGTTCATTATTGGATTCAGTAACAAGTGGTTGTGCATTCTCCTATACAACTTTATAGAAGTAAACATAATTAACCGTTCTTTACAGTGGTTAACACATAAAATTAAGGAGTGCCTATAGCCAACCTGACAGTTTTTATTTTTGCATAGGTTGCTCATTCATACACTACAATAGCAGAGAAGTATTTTTTGTTTTCCATAAATCTGCTTATGATTATCTCTTAGAAGATGAAAGTAATTATCCACCCACACAAAATTAGGAAATGACATAACACTAATAAACACAGTTGTAAAAGAGATTTACATAAAATATATCCTTAATTTGAAGTATCAACAGCCTGAAAAAGAATATTATGCTTGAGCAGAACTTGTGAAATTTGTTCATATGAAGTTGAGAATAGGCCTATGCCTTCTAAGTGAAGAGTGTCTTTCTTTCTGTACAGAGTTTGAGTTAATCTGTATAAAATACAATGTGGCAAAATGAAGCTTTGCGGTAAATTGACCAATGTTCATCCAAAGGTAAAGGATATAGGCCTGAGCCTCATGTCACTTTTAAACACCAAAAACCATCTCACAGGGCTTTGGGGAGATTTATGTGATGTGCCAAAAATTCTTCTTGCTTGTAATAATCTCATTCCAGAATGATTTAACTAAAAGGGCACACCATTTGAAGTGAACTATGTAGGAAGTCAAGATCTGTTTCTTTACCTCATGACATGAAAGTAGTAACGGCACTGGAAGGGAACCTCTCCTTATGGGCAAACAGGCCTGCAAGAGAGAGCAGCTATATCAGGATCAAATTCCCGCTGTTGCAAGTTGTCTCTGGAGACTGCTCTGCAGACTCCTGGTCACTGCTGTCATGGCTGTCAAAGATTGGATGCTACTCCTCACCTGGGGTTATGGGTCACAGAGCTTAGATGCCACGCTCTGGGTACCGAGGATGACCCCTCACGGATGTCCTGTGTGATTCCTGGTACTGCACTCTGCAGCCCTTGTGCTGATGTCTCTGCTGATCCATGCTGGTTTAAAGCAAATCAGCTGTAGCGGGGCTGTGGGAGTTGAAGGAGCCTAAGTTTTAAGTCCATGGTTGGATTTGCTATGATGAGTGCTCTATCTGTCGCTCATCTATGCTTGAAATATAAGGAATAATGATGCTTTTCAAAAGACGGAAACAAACTGAGCGTTATCTCCATGTTCAGTATGTGAGTTTCCTCTTCTCACCCCCAGTTATGTAAATGACAGTGGTTAATGATAGCTGCTTGACTTCCCCCAGATGGAAAGTTTACATATTAGCTTATTTGGCCTTCTCCATGCAGCCCTCTCTCTATTTTAGGCGGCAGTAGATTGAGGACATTGCAGCCGACTTAATTTGCCTCATCTGTTAGTCAAAATAAACTGCTTTATCAATAGTGCATTTCTTCTTGCTCACACTGTTAAAAAGATTAATCTGATTTTTCCCTTTGAAGAGACCACAGCCTGAAGAGGGGATTCCTATTCTAAACTGCACTTCACAATATTGGTTAATATTAACATAATGGCTGAAATGGCTTTGGTAGGAGGGTAATGTGCTTTTCTAACTGAGAGCGCATGCTCTTCTTATAACAGCTTCTGGAATATCCTTCACTGAAAGCAATGATGATGTTTAAGAGGAAAGAGCGAGCTTCATTTGCTGGGCTGTTAAATCAGGTCAATTGCTATTGCTAAATTTGAAATCTAGAAGAGGGTGATTGATAAAATTATTTGGCATGGCTTTTTTATCTGGATAGCTTTATATCTAAGCCTTATTTGATGTCTGACAGAAACATTAAGGGAATTGTGAATAAGTTCCTGAATACCCGCTGACTACTTAGTGCAAATCTTATGTGTAGTTAATGTATTTATTTGGTGGGCAATGTATAGGGTAAGCTATAGGATTTTCTTAGCTTGTCTATGGGCAAGGGACATGAAAAATGCACCTTTCTTACTCTTGGGTCTTAGGAGAATATGCTGAAAAATTTTACAGTTGGTATTTACAGTTGGTATTTTACAGTTAGGATGAACAGAAGTACTGAAATGGGCAATTACCACTTGCAAAGCTATGCATTATTCTCTATCCTTAACTGATATTTTTGTTGCGTTGCTAGTTTATCATCAGAGGACCTAATAATTTAAAAAAATGTTTTGCTTGCTTGCTTGTTTTCTTTTTCTGCTGCTGCTTTTGTGGAACCAGTCCCTGTCAGTTTTGTGCTGACTACTGCCGTTCTTGGTGCAGTGACCTCTACTGAACTTCCCCAAAAGAGAACATCAGCCAGATACAAAACATTCTTCTGGGATGGGGATGACTGCAGAAAGGAGGTTGATCTTTCCTGATTTCCCTAAGGGTGCACAACATTCAGTCCCAGGGCTTCATCTGTCTTGTTAGTTAGTGAGTCTACACTCATGAACCTTAGTCTCAAATCCCTATGGTATCATTTGCAAAAGCCCCATTTCTCCAGCACAATCGTATACTGAAGAACTGAGCTTGACTACTGATCATAATGATTTTTCCTTCTCTTGGGCAAAAGATATAATACCTAAACTACGGAGAAACCATCTTTCTTACAAAATGTCTTGCACGTCCCTGAAGTTGTCTTTTGAAGTTTACTTAGAGTTGCTGGTCCTCTGTAGAGGTAAGGATTTGACACGTATGTAATCCATTATCTAACATTCTCCAAGAAATTCTCTTCACAGGGAGATATCAGGTGCTATCTTGGCTTCTATTCCCTTGTATATGATAGTTGCTGCCATTCCACTCATAAAAACAAAAAGACTGAAAAATCAAAGACTTACAACTACTTTGTACGTGAGAGTTGAAAACCTTTTTCTGAAGTTGTAATTACAAAAAAAAAAGTAATCCTAAATATATATATCCTATATAATGCACTGCTGAGTTACAGTAATCTTACTGTGCACAGTCCTAAATGTAGATGGTTTTATTCAATGGTACAAACCTTGGAAAAGATTTTTTTTTTTTTTCCTTATTGCAACTAAGGGGTTCAAGAGTGGAGCTGTATGAGGGAAAGGTCTTTTCTTCTTTGGAGTCACAGTTCAAATTTAGGTTGCCAAAGTTCAAGTTTCTTTACTATCTAAAGATATTTTGATGACCTACCAAAATGTGTAAGAAAGAGTGATGCAGATAGTCCAGTTTCTGAGATGCAAATGTGAGGTTTTTATACAGCATCACTGTTGGTAACTCAGCAAGCCCAGGAGACTTAAAGTTGTTTTCTTAATCTGTGGGCAAACACAAGTGTTGTTTTGCTAAGACTGATTATGAGGTAATATGTATATCTTACATGGAATTGTAATGAAAGTTCACAGGGCCTCTGCATCGGTGGTATTAACATGTATAACAACAGAATCTGAGGCAAACATCCTTCCAGGGTATTACAGAGTCTGCTGCTGTGTTTGACTTTTAACATGTTGGGTAAATAACATGATTCTTACTGTGGCAGAAGTCACATTGACCCTAAGTCAGTCCCAAGTGAGAACCAAGGGCTTTGACTTGTCAGCAAATGACAGCGGTGCAACATGTAAGTAGACAGTGGCTACAGCATGAGCTCATTCTGTGGCATACTGCAATGAATGCAAAGTATTTTGAGGGTGTGGGTTTTTTCCTTTAAGGAACCCTTAAGTCATCTGGAAACTACCGGGTACAGTAGTTCAAAAGCTAGCACACAGCAGGCTGTCTTGGAGTAGCCGAAGAAGGGAAAACCATTAGGGGTCAGGTTACTTATCCTCAGAAGAAACATTTCTCTCTCTAGCATCTGGAAATCTCAGAGTTGTTTTCAGAGTTGGTTAAACTATCTCTTCTTGGAAAGCTTCTTGGGATCAGTGTAGATGTCAAAGGTCTACTGGTGGCCTAGACGTAATACAATATCACTCTATTACGTAGCTAGATGTAATATAATCAACAACTGTAGATGTTGATTGGTATTATCAGTCTGTAGACTGAGCAGTTTCTGGGTTAGGTTCTTTTAGGGAGTTTCATGTGACAAGAGTACTATAGGAAAAATAGGATCTAGTTAGCTTTGTCAGTCTTTGTCCAGTAGGTACAATGCTTCATGTCTTATACCTCTCCTGGCCTCTCTTCAGGAGTGAATTTCTAGTCCAGCACATGATTCCCTGAGCGTTGTGAAGAATGGAGGAAGTCTTTTTTCAAGATTACTGAGATGTAAACAGATACTAGACTTCCTTTTAACAATTAATAAGCAGCAGAGGCTTGGTTCCACCTTCCATTTTACGCATTAATTTAGTCCTTATTAAACTGATGGACACAGAACACTGTCAGTGTCAGTCAAACATAATGCCAAAGACAAGTAGCAAACTGCTCTTTGCACCAGCCTTTTGATGATGCCCTTGGGGTCCGAAGCACACTGTTCCAGCGTGGGGTGCTCCATGTACAAACCCTAACGCACGTTTGTGCCAGCTGTATAACGTGTGCAGACAGAATAGGAGCTCCAGCTAATACATTTTCTCCTCTGATTCAGTGAAACTGGAACACAAGTCTTTGTATTTAAAGAGGAGAGCCTTGGTGACACACCTTGGTGCACCATGTTCTGGTGCATTCACTTTCTGCACTATGGAGTCAGTCCTTCCATTCTAGGTCAGTTGTGCCTGTGCCTTTTGGTAAGGGTGGGTAGCATACTGTCCCACCTGAGGCATGCTTTTGGGAATCTGTCAGTCAAACTTAGTCACGTGAGCTTACAAACTCTGTCACACAGCCAGGTTCATTTTGGCAATACAGCCTTCTCTGTTGTAATCTCACCTCTGTGTGGATCATAAAGTGGTGTAAAAGTGCTAACACACAGGTCAGATAGCAGAGGAGGTAACAAAGCCTGGTGATAACTGGTGATATCACATCTGCTGTTCATGTCCTGAATAGTAAACCTGGAAACCATTCACAGGTGTGATGTCGTGTGATGCTCAAGTAATGCCCTCTGAACAGGAATCAGAAATCTCTAGTGTTGAAAAGCAGTGCCTAGACTTTGTTCGGACTCCAGGAACATCAGATATCCAGAGTCTAGTAGGAAGGAAGTCCCATAGGTGAGTGATTAGGGTTAGACAAATAATTAAAAGGCCAGCTATTTCCTTCTGGGTTTCCTAAAGCAGCTATTAGTGGCCTAGTTTTACTCTCAGGCCATATTTTAAGTCATCATTACCACTGAAAAAAGTAGTCCCGTGGATGTGGGTACGCACCCCTGTTCACCCATTTTCACCACCCAAACACAGTTGAAGCCCTGCACTGAATAGACCAGGGAGCTAATGCAGGTTAGAACCAGCCTGGTAGGATGGCTCCTGGACAGATGAGTTTGCTAGTCCTGTTCACGCCTGCATGGGCTTCTGTGCTGGCATGAAGAGGCTGGCAACAGGAAAGAGCAACCAGTGTAAAAAAGAGGGCAGAAATGGGTTTTGTACTGTTCTGTCAGTTTATGTCCTTGTGTTGTAACAGCAGCCGTGCAGTCTTCACTGCTAGGTGAACTTCAGTGGGAATAGCATTAGCCCGATGACATCTTTTGGAAATGCAGCCTAACTTTTCACCTTATAGCTAATCATATGTACATTAATTTAGATATGGATGTTTGGAAAATAGGTAAATCAGGTGATATAACTAAAGGTTGAGTTGATTTAGTATAGCTGCTAAAACAATGTTTTTCATTGATGGATCCTGGAACAGCTTTCAGCATAGGTGCCAAATCTTTGTAAGCCATTTGCAAACATAAATTACTGTTAAGGACCAACAGTCATATTCTCTTAGGTTTCAAAAACCCTTTAAAAGTAATTCAAGGATCCCCACTTAAGCCATTTATATAGAGGGACTAGTTTGTTAAATGGTGCCAAAAGAAGGAAATGACTTCTAAAGATGGCTAGAAGCAAATAAAATTTGTTTAAAGATTTTGAATTCCTACAAGGTGCCATTTTAGGCATCTTTAAATGCCCCAAAACTTTAAAAATTGCCTCAGTGTCCATAAAGAAGTTTTATATTTATAACCAGTATGGTGGACTCAATGAGTGAATCACGGAACCCGTTAGTTCTGGAGCAGGTAATGATGTGTCTGGTGCCAAGTACAGAAGATACTATATGGGATTTTGATATGGGAAATCAATGGGCTTTGCATATCATCATGGAAATGTTATGTGAATATGTTACTTCTTTCAGAATGGACAGAAACTATCTTCTCTGCATGCAAAATAGGCAGTTTCGATCTTATACTATTACTTTGGCTATATTTGGTTCTGAATACCTGAGTTACAAAGCAGGCACTCAAAAAAGCCCCTTAATTTTGATAGCAAAGATGATACCTTGTAATAAGCTGTGCTTTTCAGCACTGCTGCATCCAGTCACAGTCAAGAGTAGAAGGAGATTTACAGTATATTTAAATTTGTCTTGCAGTGTCTTTCAGGAAGAGGCCTTGCATAGTACTGTAGTTGCATGTATTCAAATAAAGATGTCTTGCAGCAAATTCATGGAAAACACAAAAGAGCGCTTGCTGAAAATTAATGATGCAGTGCCATGAAATACACTAATTGTATATCCTGAAACCAGTCTCACTTTGCAGTAATGTCTCAGGGAAGCACTGCTTGCTTAAGATGCTTCTTTTTCAATGACTGTTTTCTTGTTGCAGCTGAGAAAACAGTAACACAAAGCAAACAAGGGATTGCTTATGAACCTTACATATCAAATTCTAGGCTGAAATTCAGATTGTCTTATTATTGTTTACCAATGATGTTATGATAATGCCTACAAGTGTCAGCTTTGATTAGCTTCTCAACTTGCTGCTTGCTGTACAAGTGCGCAAATAAGAGGCAATCCATTGTCCTCTGCTAGACATGGCAAAGAACAGAAAAAAGACTAGAGATAGAGAAGCAAGATGATTTTCCAAAACTCAGAAGTCAATCAGAATAGATTGTGAGTCTCCTGACTCCAGCTGCAGTTGTCTGGGACAAGAATTTCATAAAGTAAAGACTTCATCTTAAGCATCGTAAAAGCCCCAAGGAATAGTTTAAAATATTTCCATTTACTCTGGGCTAAGCCATACTGTCGTGTTTTCTTCTTTTCCATTACTTTGAGATGAACCTTTTCCTCTGGTCTGCATGACTTGGGGCAGGATGTTCATAAAAGAGTGAGGAGTTTCATGTTACAGTTAAATGGAGCATGTTTATGAGCCACTTAATCTTTTTTTCGATGTATTTGCCTCAGTAACTTTGTTATTAACTGCATAAGATGTAGATGAAAGGTTGATTTTGTTTACCCAAAGCAATGACATGAATGTACACAACCAAGAATAGCTATTCATCTATATATTTTCCAACAATAGTTGGAATTGTTTCACTTCATTCTTTCTCTCTTGGGCAAAGTGAAGCTACAAATACATTTTTGAAAAATTTTCCATCACGTTTTAGAAGAAACCAGCCATAATTTGTACATTTTAATGGCTATTCATCATAATTCTGCATCCCAGATATAATGTTGAGATAAAGGTGAATGGAGTTATGCCAGAGCATATTGTATTTTAATTCTGATAACGGTAAGAAACTAACACTAAGCAATGTGAAATCTGAAAAACAAACATGGTCCTTAAATGCTGTTTTCTACAAAGATGATTTTATTTTCTGTTTGGCATTTCTAAGGAAATATTAATAGGCTTTTTGGAGGCAGTACACTGGTTTACCTGCAGAGGATTTTGGCTTCTTTTGGCTCCATGACATAAAAGAGAGAGATCTAAGATGTGTGTACCTGGCCAGGTTGAGAGGAAGCTTGAGGGAGTCAGTGGTTAGTCAAACCAAAAAGAAAAGGGAAGCTGTCCTGTAACCCATTGCGAACTGATGATAATTTGCAGGAGCAGCGTCACAAGCATGGTGAGTCAGAAAAATCTTGCCACGAACATTTTACCTGTAGCTGTATGTTTGACAGCACATGGTTGAAGCATACTTTAGCAGAACAAATCAAAATGATCAAAGAATACATAAAAAGGTTATGATGTGAGGCATGTAAGTGGCTTTGTTTTATAAAATATTGTGAAAAATTTCCATTTCCCTCCTCTTGTTTGCTTTCATTTGTGAAACTTTCACTGTGCTTGTTTTTTGCTATCTGAATATTACATTTGAATATTGCCACTGCTAGTCTAAAGTATACAATCGCCTACACAAAGATCTAGCAGATTTATTCTGAAAGTTATTGAAACAAGTATCCTGCCTGTTTTCTATTTTTTCTCTTTCCTCATTCAGTTTTTCCCTCCCAAAGGAAATGAGTCAGAGGACTCTTAATTTCTCATTCTGTCTGTCTCTTTTCCTTGTTAGTGTTCTTGCACAGACCTCTCAAAGATTTTTCCTCAACTCATCTCTAAGCATCTCCATGACTGGGGGAAGATATCTTTTTTTGATATCTTTTCTGGATTCTTTTATTACACAGGCCATAAATATAAATTTCTTCATCTTTGTCCTCAAAAGAGAAATTCATCTTGGTGCAGCTTGCATTCTTACACTTTTCAAGAGTAGAAATTGATGCAGAAATGAGAAAAATCAAAGGGCATCTCTTTGACTGTTCTGCTTCATCCTGGAATAAGCAATTCACCCAGTGACTTCAGTGGTGGGTTTGCTTGAGTATGAGCATCAAGACTGCTCCGTAGACTGGTTTTTTGGTATCTAAGTTCAGAAAACAGTAGGAAGTGTATTGGCTCTCTGCACGGTGTTTTGTACAACTTAAATTTGTGAACCTCTGATAGTAGCTGAAGGGTTGAGTTTTTTCCAGAATTTCTGGAAAAAATAAAGCTCTCCCTGCTCTGAAAATTAAGAGCATTTTGTCAATTAAGTATTTGAACTAAACTCAAGTTTTCCTGCCTGCTTAATTTTAGATTTCTGCATTTTATGCTTTTTCTAAGGAGATCTCCTTTACTCTATGACTACAGAGCGGGTCCTAATCTGATGGAGGTTTCTGGGTGCAACCTCAGGGTCTTTACTGAACAGCGGTAAACAGAAAAAGCTGACAGTACTTAAACTGTTGGTGTTCCTTTTTTTTTTTTCCCCCCTTCTATTTGGTTAGAAGTTATCTGTGTAACCCTGACCAGCAAGTGTAACATCCTAAGTGTGTTGCTCTTGACTTTCCGTAAACACATCACAAAAGCACAACTTCATGGGTTTTTTTGGTTTGTTTCTTGAAAGATCATTTATCATCAGCCAGGGAAAAAAAAATACACCACTCAACCTTCTTAAAGTGAAGTTTGCTTTTTTTTTTAATAAATACTCACTGACAGTTCTAATCTTCTGAAGCTTTGATGCAAATGTTAAAAGCCTCCGGGACAATATAAATTGTGGCCCTTTACAAATATAGTTTCCAGGGCAACTAAAGGGCCTGCTGTTTCATAAACAGTGTGCTCTCAAGCAGAAGCATTTGTCTGTCTGCTGGAAGATTATTTTACATTTAAAATCATATTCCCCTGTGAAAAAATACCTCTATCGTCCTCATTCAGGTCTGGACTATTTGAAAGTAAGGCATGGAAATATATTTACAACTGCACTTGCGAGTGAGGTTTGGGCTGTAAATATGACTAGTGTGGTGTGATATAAGCAAGCTGGCGGATTTCCTCATGTGCTGCAGCAGTATCCTTCCTCTACCACCCAGCCAGGGACTGACACGCAGCCCCGTCTCAGTGCGACGTGCTTTGCTGCTCCTGTCTGTTGGAAGATCACTGTTAAATCCCAGGTGAGGCTTTTATTGCCATTCAGGTGTGGAAAGGGTGATTTTTTTTGGTTGACAGAATATATTTGGGTTGTAGCTATGAAAAAATTTATACTTTGCTATTGACTTCAACATGTGTACTTTCCGTGCGAAAAAAGTGATTGTGTTAATGAGCTTGTTTCAGAAACTCCGTATGCACTCATATACCACTTGACCAACATCCTCCTTAAACAATTTAATCATTTGCAATGACCAGCACCATTTTCCACCTTTAGGCTCTGAATCAAATTCTTTGTTGTTGTTCTGCTTTTTTGTGATATACTACTCCATGTGATTACATCATTACAAGTTTGGCTTTTGCATGACCTATTTAAGTATTAATGCAGGACCAATAGACCATATGTAAACCCTACCCTTATATGCTGTAACCAATGTAGTATATGAACACCTAATTAATTGACTTGGCTGGACTTAAATTACTTGTCTATAGATTAAAAGTCAAGTCTAAAATAAAGACGCAAAAAACTATTTGCATGCCTTTCTATTGTGCTTTGGGTAATGTATTTGCAGTATTTGCAGTGTGATTAGTCTTGATGAGATTTAGAGAACATGGTAAATACTGTGGTAACATTAGTTACTTTTCTTGTGCAACTGAAGAGGTGTTTTAGGCACAGTAATTCTGGAAAACAAAGCAGATCTTGTCCTCAGCTACATTTGCATAACTCTTCCTGATTTCTGCACCAAATGCATTCATGCATATCTGAGTACTAGAGAGAACAATGACCTAGATTAGAAGCTTGTTTTAATTATGTATACTCAATTTAGTACATTTTAAAGAGTTACTCCATTTTTTTACTATTTTTAAATGAGATGAGAATTTGTGCTTATTTGTTAAGACATCTGTCTCCAATGAAGTTAGTTCACACAGGGTTAGAGACTCCATTATTTCCTATGTTTTTATCTGTTTGTCTGTCCATTCATTTCTTTCTTTCTTTTGTTCTTTCTTTTTCATTTTTTTCTTTGTTTTCTTTTTTCCCTTCATGCTTTTTTATTCTTTTTCTTTTGTTTTCTTTCTCCCTTTCTCTTTTTCTTACTTTCTCTCATTCTCTCATTCCCTCTTTCCCTCTTTCTTTCACTCCCTCTTACTTTGATTCCCTCTTTCTTTCTTTCCATATTTATCTCTTTCACTCTCTCTTTCTCTCTTTCTCAGGTGATAGGAGAAAGAAAATAAACACTACTTATTTTCTTCATTTATTTTCTTCCCTCAGGTACAAATGTTGACTTCACTCTGTTCATGCAGACTGCTCAGATGATGATTAACACAAGATTAGAACACTGGAAAATCTGTAGAGAACTGTACAGGGCTAGAGCCTGTGACCTTCTGTAGGAATGTGTTCTATGTCCGACTTCACTGGGGATTTTGACTAGAAAAGCCTAAGGAAAAGTAAAGTTCAGATTTCAAGATTTGCTCTTCTGGCTGCTTGTAGTCTTTCATGGATTAGAGCATTTTAACTTTTGAGGCTTGAAACAAGTTCTTAGGTTTTTTTGCACAGAGAGGCAGTGACCTAGTCAGGTCTCATCACCAAACTGGTCAGTAAACGTAAAGACATTTAAGCATAAATTTGTAAAGGTATCCTCTACTCACTGTAATGAAGGCTAAATATCCCTTTAGAAATAATTTAAGACATGGTGGTGACTATATTGTATATTGAATACTACATTATCCATATACTCAATGAGACTTGAACTGTGGAGCACAGGTCCTCTCAAGTATTTATGTCTCAGAACCCCTAGGTTGATTTTAGGGACAATTCGGCACCTAAATATGTGTGTGGGTTTGCACCCAAGTCAACCCATGGCTGACTGCTTTCAGCTGCCTCATAGTGATTTCTCCACAACCAGGTTTTACTAGCAGACACCTCGAAAACCTTGGATGCTGGTGGAAGCTCTCATTCAGATGGAAGCAAGTGCTAAGAATAGGCAGGAAATAACTTTTTTTACCAGTAGGGCTTAGTTTGATGAATGTTGACTCAGGAGTCGCTTGCTATTTGTCAGACTCTACATCAGGAGGGACACATACAAGCTGTGAAGTACAAATGAACGCAGATAAAAATGGTTCAGTATGTCCCTGTTACCTTGGGCATTCACTGGGCACAGCAAAGCAAAGGTGGTTAAACTCTGAGAAATGGCTTTAAATGCCTTTCCTCTGCAGAAGGAGGTCCGACTCTCCCTGTTCCATGACAGAAGACCTTGGGCTTCCAGCTTGGGCCTGAGGTGGATACCCCTGGATGACTTGTGCTGCAGAAGCTGTGTTGCAATAACGCTCCAGCTGTGCCAGGAGTACTTGCCTGAACACCTTTCAGGATTGCGTACTGAAAATGTCCTAGCTGTTGAATTCAATTTGGGCTGAAACATCCGCAAGGTACCTAGTCATGCAACTCCCCATGATCTCGGTAGAATCAAGCCTCTAACTCTAGGCATTAGTTCTTGCAACTGAATAGAGTGGTGCAGAAAGAATTTTATAAGCCTGAGCTCTTGTTTTACATAGGAAGGTTGTGGCAGCTTCGCAGGACTGAGTTCCTGCTGCACGGCCATTTGAGTCACACTGTGGTCCCTATGGGCATCTCCATGAGCACCACAGGCTGGTGATTCCCTAAATGTGCACGTGAACTGCGCACTGCACAATTAGTCAGTTTGTGATAGGCCTTTGTTAATTATTAGACTGTAGTAAGACGTTGTGTTTCAAAGGTCAAAATAGGAACCACTGGTACCAAACAGACAATCAAAAGTGCACACTAAAATGCACAACTGTTTCCTCAGACACTGGCAGTAAAAACATAGTGATAGGTGCTTCATTAATTATGAAAGCCTATGCAAACAGGAGAGAGAGGTTTATTTATACATTCTACAATTAAGAATCGAACTTTATTCCCTGATCCAGAGTATACTTATCACCATAGCTCCAGTGACTTTAGCTTATATAAACTGAAAATCTATCCCCTGATGTTTTTTGCTTTGTTAATTCTGTGTTTGTTTATAACTATTTATCAAATAACCACAGAATACATTTACCATCATTGAATTAGTCCTCTGGAAATGTTTTAAAAGAGGCATTTTAAGACTTTTCTTGTGCCCATATGCTCAGTAACAGGAATATTATATTTTGCTATGATGAGATCATACACAGAGGAGAAAGAAAGATATGATCAGACAGAATCACACAGATAAGTGCTATCTGTGTTACCAGGAAGGATCATGGCTGGGCTATCATGTGTTTATAACTGCACAGCTTAGGTTTTTGTTCTTAATCACACTGATGAGCACAAGCAATACAGCATCAGGGCCAGGGATTTCCAGAGCATTAGCAATCGCTGAAGACAGAGCATATGAGATGCACATGCTAAGTTTTCATGCTAAGAAGTCTGACAAATCTGTGGGAAGTGGAGGTCTGGATGAGTTAAGTTGGTATGAAGATGTTTTCCCTTTAGAAAAAGAATAAAAAATCTTCTTAGAATTTTCTTTAGCTCCACTTAAAAGCAGCATTATGGCCTGTATACTCCTGAAAGGGGAAGGTTTCTTAAGACAACATGGCATGTAGGTTGTCTTAAAATAGAGGCTGTTCCTTAGTCGCCTCCCACTCGACTGTCAGATTATATAGCACCACCCCTCGTATTAGTAACGTCTATGAAAATTAATGCCATGCAGAGAAAAAAAAGGGGAAGGGGGGGTCAGGCAGAGCTTAATCAGACAGGCAAATCAACTCCCCAAAACTTTCCACTCTCCTTTCTCCAATACCTCTTTAGCACTTTTGCCCAGAAAACTAAATTTAATAAAATAAATTTTAAAAAATCCCCCAGCAATGACATGCATCAGGATTTTGTTGAACTGGGTGGTGTGTTAGTGCAAAACAGAAAGATGGTCCCTGCCTCCTCCCAAATAAATGTATTGTTATTGTGCTTGATAGTAAACAGTAAATATTAAGGCACTGAATTAGGATAACAACTTATCATAGCAATTGTATTACTAATGCATCCATGTTGCCTTAAGGTACATGTGAGTACATTTAGAAAGAAGCTGATTTCAGGGAAGGTAAGGAACTGTCCCATCTGTTCAAAAGCTTTCTGTGTCTTCTGGAAACAATTCTTCCTGCCTTTATTGCTAGTCACTGTGACACTGTGTCCCTTACCTTCCTCTGAAGGTATGCTTTTGGTAGTGAGCACTCCAGCAGAGGACTTCTAGTCCTGTTGAAGGGTTTGCTGCATGTGTATGTCTCTTGCACTGATCTGTTCCAGGAAAAGAGTCTCTCCTCGTGGCTCAAGGAATGGTCACAGCTGCCTGTCATAAATACAGGGACTTACACAGCAGAAAGTGAGGCCAAATACTCTATAAAAGTAAAAGGATTATAGCAGAGAGAGGGAAAGCTGAGCTCAAACTGAGAGTGGTGTAAGGGAAGCATCCAAGAAACCAACTGAATTAGAGGACTGCAGCACTCTGCTGTTTTTCTGCTTGGTGTGAAGTGAGCCTCACTTCAGGTGTTTGCTCTGCGTACAACAGCCGAGGGAGATCTTTAGTCATCTCTTACAGAAGGGGAATCTCTCTGTGCTTTCTGTGTGTGTCAGTGTAGCTGCTTTCTGGATACTTGTGTGGATATCTAGACTTCCATATCACAGTTACCTTCATGGAGATTATGGTCAAGAATATGGGACATTTAATTATCAAAGAAACTCTTATTTTATGGCCTGTTACCCACTTACAATTTTATACTTGCTTCACTGTGCCTAGTGCCTGGGGCACATTCAGCGATGTTCTCAGTAGAGCATTTTCTTAGAGATTTTACTGATGCCCATGCTGTTGGTAGCAGGTTTGGGAAATTGCATCCCACTGCCTTATTTTTTTCTCTCTGTTCCCCTTCTCTCTACATCAGAGTGCGATGATCTCTCAGTAAAGTTAATTCAGGCCCTTGAATTATGTCAGGCTGTGGGAAACCATGTGCTGTGATCTACAAGGCTAACAAAAGTTAGATGCAGTTACAGTTCTGCATATCTAATGGTAAGAAATGACTGATTTAGCGATAATCTTGCCCATAATCATCACACAGTTACCACTTGCTGGCCGTTCAGTCCAGTAATTAAAATGAACTGGCATTCCCCTTGCAGATTGGCCACACTGATGCTCGTACCGGCAGGGCAAGTGGGACAGAGCATGACTGTATCAGACCCATGGTGCCAGGTTGCTCGCCACGGTTGTTGCTGCCCCTCAGATGGAGGTCAGTGGTGGGGCAGGTACTGTCTTCGCCCTGCGGTGGCTCAGCTTCAAGGACTACCAAACCAGCTCATACTTTTGATGTGCTGTGAACTTCACTTTTTTGCACTGTGGATTGTATTCTGTTCAAATTCACAGCAAGTCCTTGGAAGGGTCAACACCTGAGCACAACAAACTCAAACTGGAGAGTCCTCTGCAGACAATGCTGCAATGCTGCTCTCTTCACCCTGACTAGAAGTCCTCTGGTCTTCCACATTAGAAGTAAGGGTAGAACTCAGAGTCACGGTTCATTTGAGTGAGTGGATAGTTGCTGTATAAAAATGGGACCTTATTTAATGATAAGTACACTGTGAATCACTTGGCAATGGGTATATCTTTGAGTAACTGTTTAAAGCAGAATTGCATGAAAATTGTAAATTCACATTACTTCTGGTTCTAGTTTGGCAAACACTGCCCTTATTCCACCTATTTTTTTATTAATACTTAGTAAAGAACCATGTTGATGAAAATGTTAAATCCCTGTTGTAAACATTTTGGTGCTTTCTGATAATTAATGCCATCTGCATTTGGGAGGTAGGAGGTTTGCATGTGTGTTTCCAGGAAGGTGGGAGTCATTTGCAGGTGTGGAGAAGCATGATGTACACTCACAGAGTTACATGTGTCCATATTGCTGTGTGGGTTGGCTAAGCACTTAATTAGAAAAACAAATAAAGCATGTCAAGGGGTATTTTGTATGGAATTACATCAGAGCGTTAGCATCTCTTGCTCGCTTGCAAAGCTGTGAAGCATTGGCTACATGAAGTGAGAGTGGGCAATATGGCAAGGCTGCATGGAAATTTGGGTTGAGTTGTAATTAGAAGTAATCAAGGACTATTGCATCAATGTTTTATAAGTTTTGGTTTTATGATAATATTTGGGATGACTTTTTCAGTCATTCTAAAGTGGAACTAGGAACATACATGTGTAGAGAGATATATATCTATATAATATAGATATGTATATATATTATATATACATATATAAAACATATAAAAACATATACAGATGTCACACACACATATATATACACACACACACGTATCATTTTGCAATGGATGATTTTGGAAACAGGTTTAAATTTAAAGTCCTTTAAGTAGGTTAAGATATTCCAGTTATCTGATCAGTGGAATACAGTCACTGACCTACATTTGTGAGGGAATAATTTTTCTGAAAATGCTGTTGTAACTTTGAAAGGATCATTAATGGAACATATCTGGCAGCCTAATTTGCATTTTAGATAACTCAGAATTATTAATTATCATGTTATACCCAGGCAAATTTCTACTTTCTACAGAGAAGTATCTAGGCCTTTACAGCTTGACAGGAGACAGCCAAAACCAACTATGCAACAAGGGATAACTGTACAGGATGAAAGGGATTTGCTCTCCTATGGATTTCCTACTGCGCTATTTCGAATCTCTTGACAGGGTTACAGGGTTAGCCTCATTTCTTTCTCCCTGATCTATTTTTGGTTTTGGTCTTGGTGCTTTGCCACGTAGTGTCTTACAGTGGCGTTTTGGGATTCTTTCATATATTTGTACATATACATAAAATATCTCCAGAGTGAAAACATCAGGTTGGCTATACAAACCACTGTGAAACCAAATCTGGTTTTTTTCAGAGCTAGTGTCTCACACCTCTTCGCTGCAGCGCTTTGTGCAGTGACACACAGGCAGGGATGTGCGTAGCTGCCTGGTGTGCATCAGCCACCTTTCGCACCACCAGTTTAGCCGAGGTCCCTTTCCTATAACGGCTTGCTCTGTGAATGGCTTCTCTTTCAGGTGATGAGAACAGAAGAAACCTCGTATTTTTCCATGGATTATTCTTCCAACTTAATTATTCTGCAGAGCATTGCATGCCACTGTTCCCAACGATTGCTTGTGAGAGCCTGGGGAGTGCTCTACCTGGCTCTGCTTGGTTCAGTCTGTTCCACTGGTAGTTTGGTTTGGTTCGTGTTTTCTCACTCAGCAGAACTGTTGAGCAGGGGCGTGCAACAGAGAAAACCAAACAGGGCAACCTATCACTTGAGCTGCTAGATCCATTCAGTCAGTGTCGTCATCAGTGCTGTGATGCCTGCGTCCTTCTTGGGGGCCAGGGTGCCGAAACTGCCTCATCCCATCTCAGGAGTCAAAGGCATAATCATGTTTTGGATAAAGGCAAAAATACAAAGTTCTTGCATGTATTCCTGGTCATATTTCATCATAGGCCCCGTCAACTACTTTTAACTGCACATGACAAAATAATAGCTTGTGCAGTAGTTTTAATGCCACAGCTGGTGGGCTTGTCATTAGCTTTCTTTAACGGTTCCCACCCAGGCTCTGTCTCACAGCACATCTGAATTCCTCACCAGGTTTGCCAGAGTGCCATTGCGAGGTAAAAACTTCCAGAGCAAACTGCTGTTTGACAAAGAAAGCCAGAGGTGTGGAAAAAGGTGGTTTGGTTTTTTTTTTTTAATAAAAGGGGTTGTGCAGCAGTTGAATTAAATATTGCTGAATCAGAACTGTGTGACAAATCTTTGCAAGAGACATTTGATATTTGTACTCCTCTCCTGGGGTGCTTATTTAAATAAAAAAATGTTATCAAAATACTGCACGATACTCATAACCTTCAGCAACTGCTGAAAAGATTGATTTTGAACTTTGATCTTTTGTGAAGAATTATTCCATCTGGGAACAGTGGGTTTGGCTGTTTCACTTCTTAACTCTTCATGTGATCTCTGTGGTGGGTGGGCATCTGTTCACTAGGTACTGCAGTAGCTGGGTCATCCCTTAGTCTTCTGTTTGGTTCTGGTAGTCCTAGAAAGTGATGGCTGATTTGCCTTGTTTCCTAGCTGGCTGCTGCCAATACCTTTTCCATCATCTATATCGAATGGTTGATTTGTGGTTCTTGGATTTTGGTTACCTGATTGGGTTTTTCAAATAAACACTAGCTAACTGGCAGTATTGTTCTTGTCCATCTGTCTTTAGGCCTTAAAAGTAGGCAGGCTGCCTACTGCTTGTCTGCCTATCTACGCTTAGAGCATGGACATGAATATTTCTGTGTTTGCAACTGTCCCTTTTACTCTTTACTTGCAGCTTTGTGACTGCAGACTTGATGGTAGTCTCTGTAGCTTTCAAATACTTGTGTCTGTCATTTTTGCACCTTTAATATTTTTTCACTGAACCTGTAAACATCATCATGAACATAGTATGGCCCACCTTTATTAGAATGGCACTTTGTGTGTATGTACTTTACAATAATGGTATGAAATATTTAGAGTCTTTATGAAAAAATAAAATATTACCTGGTAACTTTATTTCTACTTTGGGCCCAACCGTATTCTCACTTGTAATCCAGTAATGAAATTTCCTCTGCTTTCAGCTGGGGATAAAAAAACCCGCAAAACAAACAAAAAAAACCCAACAGATTGAAAACCTAAACATCTTTTCTCTGAGCTTTCTTCCCTGAAGCATCTACCTTTTTTTAAGGAAATACTATTCTGTTTTTCTCCCTTGTACTCTAATTCTGTGCAATTTCCCAAAGCTTTCTGCTGTAGCCCTTGGCACCTTCAGACTGCAACTCTGATACAAACTGTTCTTTCTCATTGTAGTGAACTATTTTGCTGCATATTTAGGACCTTTCAGGAGAGCCTTTAGCACCTTTCAGAGCATGGTTCCAGTGCAGTGGATCCCAAACTTTCCCAGTCCATAGACAACATACTGGCAGTAGACAATGGCTGTACTTAGTCTATAGTTGGTCTCCGTTTGGAGGCTAGAGGTATTTACCCGCCATACCTCTTTCTACATGGGCAGCATGGATGAGAGCTGTGTGGTTGGGGGACCAGATCTCTAAGAAATCACTGTCAGGTTCAGAATGTAGGTTTATTATCGACCCAAGACAGCCTGAACTATTTTCCTGAAGTGGATGTTCTTGACAGAGCTGAGGCTTAGCAGAGAATATTGGTTCCATCTTACTGGTTTGTACCTCTTCTGTTAAATAACCTTGGTGTTTGAAGTCCTTTTCTAGGTTCTTTTGCCACTGTAACTGCACTATGCATCTTCAAAGTCAGCACCTTCATAATTGTCACCAGCCTCCCTGTGGAAATAATCAGGGCCAACATTTTACGACTTAATACAAATACGTGTGGCATCTTGCTTTATTAATTTTGTTTAGCTGGAACAAGTTTCCATGCAGTGGTGCATCTCATTTTGCTTACTGTTGAAAAACATGCAATCTCTTAAGGGGCATAATTTTGAAAAATAAGACTATTTGTAAAGAGTGGGTTGGTTTTGGCCAGGTGAGTTCCCAAAGCCAGTTAAACATGTGACTGCTGGCACAGGGTAGGAACAAGAGTCAGCAGAACGGAAAGTAGCATCAGGGCAGTCTCTGCTTTAGCTGGCTCAAGCTGCCTTGGTGCCCTCTGCCTGCCACTCCCCATTTAATGTGTGTGTAGCAGCACTAATGAGGACATAGTGCAGAGCTTACAGAATCCATTCAAGCACTGAAAGCAGAAGCAATATGGCCACAATAGCACAGCATTGCACCCGGAAGGATAAACTCTCTTAAGAGAGAGTTTCAAGTCTCTCAGGCAGAGAGACTGCACTGTTGTGGATAGGCAGCTTTCAGAGCTCAGCTGGTGTTGTCTTTGCAGCACTGTGCTGTGCTCAGGAGACATATAAGCACTGGTCAACCTTAGGACATGTGCCTTTGAAGGGTGTTAGGTCACTGGCTTTCTATTTGGACTATGCAAAGAAGTCTAACTCCCTAAATAAACTGACTCATTAAATTATGCAATCTCTTTTGCCAAAAAGTTGCATTGCTAGATCAAATTATTGATCCACTTATACTTGGATCCTACTCCTATCAGTAGTCTTGTCTTGATTACTCAAAATGCTATGCCATATTGTGCATGCACTTACTAAAAAAACCACAGAGAACTGATGGTGTTCCCTACCAGTAACTCAAAGGACTGCCGCGGTGAGCTCTACCACGCTTAGTTGTTGCTGCATAATGTTGTATTACTGGAGACAGCAACAGATAGTTTTCATTAATTGTGTAATTGTACAGATGATAAGTTAGATTTTTACATATACTGGTCTGTTGGAAAGCATGGTGAGACTTTACAGACTTCGAGGAATTATTTTGCCTAATGCATTGCTGAAAAACCACTGCTCGAGGTGAAACACAGTAGCTGCTTAACAGCTGGCAGATTCCTATAATCAAGTGAACCTACAGGGGTAATTTAGGCAGGCAAAAATGTAATTACTTGGTATATTTCCTACACTGAACTAATTATGCAGTACCTTACGCTGGAAAAATGTCTCACTCAATGTCCCTATCAGCACAGGTCTCTAAGGGTAGAATTGTATACAATTTATATAATCTGAACACAATTACAAACATATACTAACATGTATAAAGTTATTTAGAGTTCTTTCTAAAACTTTAATCTCAGTCCTTGCCTCAGTTCTTGTGCTTAGTTAATTCTGACTATAACAATAGACCCTTTAGTTACTCAATATGAAAATCTGCCTATTTTAAAGAAATGGGGTTTTTTCAACATGCCAAAGCAAGGTAATATAGCAAATGCAACAGTACACAACACTGAATTTAAAATAAATTTCAAAATATTAGAGATATGTAGATAGGCTGGCAATAGTGACATATCTGCAATAACTCTTTAGATTACAGTGTGGAAGCCTAAGCTATTAAGGCAGAAAGCATGCTATCATTCTGACTTTCATGTAGATAAGCAAGTGAACCAGATTGTGTGAAGTGACTACTGACGGAATTTAGTCCACTGATTATAGACTATGCATTTGGGGTCTTAGAGGTAGTCAAAATAATTGCACTGGGGCAATCGTTATGTCTCAGTGTAGAGTAGGGTTGTATCTCTAAAGCTGTCAGGACTTTGAATGAACGTCATGGATTTTTGTCTCTTACTAGTGTTTTAGCTGGCATTTGGACTTACTGAAAAGTACTGCTAGAAGTTGCTGGAGACACCTAAAAGACAACAGAAGTAGTGTTCCTATGCTTGGTGCTTGTGTTAGTTCAGATTAATTTTTAAATAAAAATACATACTGAGACAGACCTGATGTTCACAGACATACCTTTCCTCTAAAATCACAGAATCACAGAATGGTTGGGGTTGGAAAGGACCTCTGGAGATCATCTTGTCCAACCTCCCTGCTTGAGCAGGTACACCTAGAGCAGAGTGCATAAGACTGCGTCCAGGCAGTCCAGAGGAGGAGACTCCACAACCTCTCTGGGCAATCACTGTATTCACTTTTCCCTGACTATGCTTTTTCTACAGATTCTGTTGTTTTTCATAGTTTCTACCACCTTGCTCAATATAAAAGCAATAGTTCAGTAATGTCATACTGGGGTTTTGTACGAATGGCTAGCAGAATATGGCCTGGTTCTGGCAATCTGATCCCCCTCATTTGGGGATTTGTTTTAGAACCTGTTTTACAGATAATTCAATCTAACACTTGGGGATTTGTTTTAGAACCTGTTTTACAGATAATTCAATCTAAGAGAGATTCCCTGATATGTTCCTTGTAAATAACAATAGTTCCTCCTTCTGAAATCAAACACTACTGTAGATTTTCTGTTTGTTTTGTTTTGTGGGGTTTTTTTCTTTTTTCTTTTTGCCCTGCAAGGGTACCTCTAAGTACTTTGTGCTTACTTGTACTTTGAAGGTTACATTTTGAACCAGGTATTAGGAAAGAGGTCGGGAAAACTTTCAGGAGTGCTTCTCCTCCTCTTAGTTCCCCATTTAGCTGCTTCAGGAAGCAGTCATTTATGGGATCTAAAAGTTAGCTCAGTTTCATGGTCCAGGGTAATAGTTACTGAGTCGGCATGGGAATGATAGGAGCCTCCCTGTAGTCTATATCCTGCAGCGACAGCCTCTCTGAGAGCTTGCAAGTGAACCATACTCCCTCCTTCCATCCTCCTCAGGCTGGGATAGTATTGCCCTATTAATATGCTTTTCCTACATAAGCATCAAATTTTAATCCATGGAGATTCTGTTACGTCTCAATACAGTTAACTTAATCACCTGGTTGGGCTGCATGCTTCCTTTAATGCATAGCATCACTCCTGTGACCTTGCCTCTTGTTTTTCCCCCGTATATTTTGCACCTTGGAAATACAGTGTCCCACTGATTATTTTCTTTCTAGTATCCTTCTAATATGATTTCTTATTCAATATTCAGCTTTAATTCATCCCAGTTCCCCCTTCTTTATTGGCACAGAAGCACATACCCATTTGGTTTGACTACCTACTTTCTACACTAACTACACTAAACTACAGTTTAGATAGGACTCGACTGGTTCAAGCTGTTCTTTGTTGTTTCTCCCTGCAGCCGTCCTTAGTCTAAGTAATCTTTTCTTACTTCACCTGCAAAGGATGTGTACTTTTGAACTGTGTGATCTTCCACCTTGTCAAAACTCCTCAGTTCTTAGTTTTGTTTTGACCCATTTTTTTATTTCTATGAAGTTCATCCTGCTGGCAAAAACTCATCCTGTTCCAAAATTGCTAATTCAACACCTCCATTTTTTTAAGGGTCTTCACTGAACTTCTGCTATCACCTCAACTTTCAAGTACCCCATGACACAGTGTTCTTTCAAGAAGTACTTCAGATGACTTCATTAAGGGAGTTAGGATCACATCACTGGTATTTAGTTCTGAAGGCAGGAGAACTCTCCCTAATGAATCTGTTTGTGTAAGTTAGGATTTCTTACAAAAGGGTTTGTGAACAGCTAACGTGGATACTTTGTCAGAGCATTTGGGGCAATCACCCAAGAGATACTCAGTGCATCAGAACCTGGCCAAGAAAATTTTTGAAGGATTTGACATAGAAGATTTTTTTTTCATTTTGTTATTATCTTCACATCAGTAACATATATAAAAAAGAGTGTAATAACTATAACAGTAAAGCAAACTCTTCATTAGCGTAATCTAATATGTACATTTCTTTACAGAGTCATGAAAATGAATATAACTAGTATTATGCTGTTGTTGCAAGAATGTATGTTTTACATATATTTTTGTTCTTAAGTACAGAAAGGGGAAAAAAAGGAGAAAAATGGAGAAGTGTACTCTGAAATTATATTTTCTTACTTATATTTCTGGTCTAAAAAAAATCAAAATATCTGTAAAGTTATTATGAAGCTTTAATTCAATACCACATATCTCATTTTTAAATCCCCTCTTATAGACTTTTAATTTCCAGGATTGTTTCTGACATCATCTTATAATGATTTAGGAACTACTTATTTCAGGAGACTACTATTATCAGGAGACATTAGAAAATAGTAAAATGGTTGACAAGTTATTGAATGAATAGGTGATTAAAATTTTATTCTTTCTGTAGGTAGAAAAGCTTTGCCATCGAGTAATAAGCATCTGCCAGACTTTTGTGTATATTGTAGCTTGCTCATATACACATGGTATAATCAACAGTGCTGTATTTGCTTTTATTATGAGCCCCTTTTAAACACATTTATGCTTAGCATGATTCAGCACATATCGCTGTGATGTAAGTGCCGTCTTGTCCTGTACCTGTGCAGTCTTTATGATACAAGTCCTTTGAGACTTACAGGGTAGTGGATCATTTAAAAAAAGTAATCTCTATTTTTTGCTGTATTGGGGGAAAGAAAAAGAAAAAGCCTGAGTCTCTTGTCTGTATTCTGGTAATGTGCCTTGTGCCTTTAAGACCAGAGACTTCAGTGGAAAGTGGACTAACTGGTGTTCGGACCACAGGACCAAGCTAGAGCTGGTCCAAAGTAACCTCTCCCAAAATGCGCATAGTGTGGGCATCCTGACCACCACCTCTTTCCAGCTGCAAGTCCACATCTGCTGGGTGTTTTTCTTGCTGTTGCAAATGTAGTCAAATACAGTCCTCGATTTATCTTGTGTCTTTGGGGTCAGACAAAGAAGAAGCAGAGCCCATGCCCGAAGAAAGCAAAAATACAGCAGCACAGAAGAGTACATGTCCTATTCCATACTTGTTATTTATTCATTTTTTTGTGCAAAAAAGAATGCAGTCAGCAAACCCTTAAGAGAGGATTTGTGTACAGTTAAGAAAGATGTAATATGACATAATATGACATATTACAGTAGTTGCAATTGACTCTTATTATTTTTTTACCAGTGAACAACTTGCTTTGGGGCTTAACATATTGTCTCCCCTGTCTCATTTGTTTTGAAGCAGAATAAGAAATTACTGATGTGTTTTGTTTTCCTCTGTAATTTTCAGAATTCTCAATAACTGAGTTAAATCCCACTCTTGTCTTTTCCAGGGCATAAAATCCTGCTGTTTGCAATCTCTTGTAGTATGTACATGGAAATAGCACCATCTCTCTTAAGATTGAATATTCTTAATTTGATGGACAGGCTTAAGCTAACCAGAACTGACAAGACATTCAAAGCAAAAAATAGACCCACCAGACAGTTTGTAGGAAGGAGGACTTTCATTGTTTAAATGAAAGTTGGGATGAGTTTCTGAATATTTTGGTAGCTGTAGGAGCAAAAAAAATCCCAGGAAGGCACCTCATTCACAATTCAAAGAATAGCAGTCCATGATCCTTACCTATCATCTCTTGCAATCAAATAAAAAAAACCCAAACCCCTCTCTAATGAGGCAGAACAAAATATGACATTGGCAAAAGAAAAAGAAAAAAAAATTAGCCCAGTCTTCAAGATGATGCTAAATTTTCCCTAAATTTGGCATCATATCTGTAACTCTAGCCCTCTTATTATTCTTTTGTTCTTTTTTTCTGCCCAGAGTAGGCATGTTTCAGTTTCACTTTTATCATTATTTTCCTTCTTTCTTTTTTTATTTTCCCTTTGCCCCCATTTATTCCTCCTATTCCGAAAACATACTTGATTATGTCCTGTTGTCTCTTACCCTCCTCCAGGTCTGTGATTTAACACTTTGATTTATTTCTGCAGTTCAGCTCAGTGTTTTTAAATGCTTGGCATTCACAGTATTGTGGCTTTTTTCCAAAATCTTTTTTTTGCATTCAAATGATGTTACATTAAAACAGAACCAGAAAACCTACACACGACAAGAAGATCATATAACCCAAGAAGTTATTAGTCATGTGCTCTCGTGATATGTATTTAAAAGCATCCTGCACTCACAAAATTGGCATGTTGTTTTTTCTAAGGTCCTGATCCAGCTATGAGGTTTGTATGAATCAGTTTGGAACACTACCCAAATTCTCAACCATGGAATCATGCCTCCATTTTTTAGCACACTCAGACTATTTTTAATCATGCAGCGTACAGATTCTGACAACAAACTTGAGTTTTAGGATCACTAACTGAAAATGAGTAGAGTTTGGTCTTTTGGTCCTAAATCTTTAGAATTTCTTTGGTTTCTCTTGACATCATTGACTGATGAATTCAGTTGTTTAATAGAGTCATTAAACAGAGGTGTATGCTCTTGTTTTCCTAATGTCTCTCAAGTGCAAATGTGACTGGAAATTTTTTTTTTAAATCTTCCATCAGTTTCTTGTTTGATCAGTTGCTTAGCGACATACTGTATAGCTGGTTTCTAATTGCAAAAATAATTTTCAAAGTTGAACAAGAAAATGGCTAGCATTCTTTATCTCTTCTGTTTAAATTGCTCCTTTGCAACTTTGACAGTATTAAAGCTCTCAAGTGCCAACACTGACAGAAGATACCATAGCTTAAACGACCCTGCAGAGTGAAAATCTTATTATCTGCAGAGACAGCTCTTGCAAGTTGTAAAGCACAATAGGAGAAAGGTAAACGGGCTCCATGTAATAGAACATAGCTTCCTCAAGGCAAACACTTTCATCTTTTCAGGACATTTGACCAGAAGTGACATCATTCACCAACTGCTTCAAATATCTGCATGGAGAGGAAAATAAGAGAAAAGAGATACAAGAGAACATTTGTCAAGTCCAGCAGGCAATCCTTCTGGTGGAAAGGGAAACTGACTGAGATCAGTTTAGGCCTAATGCAGTCATGTTTTCACTTAGCAGTACACAGGCAGCCAGAGCAACAGCATATGCACTTTTTCCTCTCTTTATCTCCGGCTGCCTTCATTCATCTGGAAAAGGACCAGGTGTTTTGTCAGTGAGTGAGAACCACGGCCTCGCAGTTTAGTCATTCAATTTAATTTGCAGGTGACTTGTTAGAAGACTTCTGTATGCTTCTTGACATTTTTGGGGCAAACTTTTTTTAGTGGCATAAAATAAATAGGAGGTCCCTTGCTTGATATGAAAAATGTGTACCTGACACTGCTTGGGTCACCAAAAATGACTTGAATTTTCTATATAGGACCTTAAGTAATACATTTCAGCATGATTTCCTAATGATGGGTTCATTACAGTGTAGTATTTGGACAGC
The DNA here is from genome assembly GCA_013389945.1 of Fregata magnificens. Taxonomy (NCBI): domain Eukaryota; kingdom Metazoa; phylum Chordata; class Aves; order Suliformes; family Fregatidae; genus Fregata; species Fregata magnificens. The sequence goes on from WAAD01005364.1 coordinate 55,749, forward strand.
TGCTTGAACTTAACCTGTGTTTATTTTGTCATCTGCGATATGCCTGTGATCATACCTCACTGACATACACCGACTTGGGAACCTGGTTGTACCCATGGCTGTCTCCCAGATTTTGAGAAAGTACCCTGAAGTTAAATTCAAAAAAGGCACTTAGAGGTTTTAAGCATGGGTGTTGCATTTCCTAGGTTTTATGCACCCAGCCTTCCAGGAGCAAAATTCAAGCCCTCTTTGGAAGTAGCCTGTGTAGAGCACAGAAGAGCACTATTTCAGTACCGAATAGATGGTGCAGTGTCTCAGCGGCATGTATAATAAGCCCTGGGGATAGTACTTTGTCTCCAGCAGCACAGTTCCTAGGCTTGACAAGACCAAGCTTGAACTGCTAGAGGACAGAGCTGGGACTTGGAAGACCCGTGTTTTGTTACCAGCTCCCTCACTGGCTGGCAGAATGAGCCCTCCACCCCGGCACAGTTTATTAGCAAAGCTTTGTAGAGCACTTCTGAGTTTTTACAGAAAATACTTTGACAACTGAACTAAAGCTGACAAGTGAGAGGTCCTGAGTGAAAAGCTGGAAGCATGTTCCAGCTGCCAGAATGTGCAGGAGCTCAGTGCATAGCTATCAGTCTTCAGTAAGCCAGGTCCCATAAGAGGCACGTTGTGGAGTAAGTTTTATGGGTATAACCAAATCATGCCACAGGAGCATGAGAAAGCAGTGAGTTCACTTGGCCAGTAGCACACAGTGGGTTGCAAAAGGAGCACGGCTGGGAGCACGGGAAGGAGGCTGTCCTGCTCAGACTGGGCAGTCTTCCTCCTGGGTTGTTTCAGGAGCAATCTGAAAACTTGTCGCCCCTTGTTGAACTGAAGCCACAGCCTCATTTTGTGTCTCTGTAGTCTAAGAGCTGTACACTAGATAAGAAATGCTTCCTGTCTACAGCAGCCAGGCGCCAGGCTGAGGTTGCTACATGCTGTTTCTCAGCCATGCACAGGACTCAAATGAAGAAAAATTGCATTTACTATCTGAAGGTCCAGTCACCCAGCAACTATAGTCCCACCAAAGGTTTCAAACTAGCTTGGATTGTGTATCCCCACAAGTCTTTATTTTTATGTATTCGATTAGTGCATTTAAAAAAAAAAAGTATTAAGATGTTCAGATGAATTTTTGTGGGGGAAGAAGTACTGGAAAGGAACCACGTGTTGCATACAGCAAATGCAAAAAAATTTTGGACAACAGATTACTGTACTATGCTCTAATTGCACAACATGGTGTTATACTAATAGGAAAAGGGGAGAAAGCTGCAGATTTTTGGTCAATGTAGAACAGCTTCAGGGGCTGATCACCTGGACCCTGTCAAGCAATTAAATAACATGCACAAATAAATAAAAATATTGGCCATAATTTCTATAGAAATTATTTCAAGTGGCTTTGGCAACATATTCCAAGTCTTTTGTGATAGATAGCAGCTATTCATAATGGTGGGAACAATTGCGGTGTCCAAAAAACTCCAAACCATAACAACCCACCCCAAAACCACAGAAGACCTGAGGGCTTATTTGTTCTATGGTGACTTACAACACGCCGTAAAAGAATGCAACAGCTAAATCAGGAAAGAACTATAAGTAACATTTGCCTCTCTCTTCTCAATGCAAAGAAATTTGTGGGATGTGACACGTAAGCCAGTTAGCAAGAATATTTTGACTTTTTTCTGGGTAGCTCATTGTGTCAGCTTTCCACAGATGGAAGTGACAGACCATATTATTATGTTTAAGGTATATGTTCTACTGTGAACCTGTTACACACTCTGGAGTGCAGTACCATAATATAACAGCAAGAGAAAGCTACAGCTGAGATACCATATCTCTCATATCTTATCTGAGGCATTCATAGCCTCTCGTATAGTGAAAAACCATGGAGATCAGCCAGTTCTCTTGTGTACCTAGGCTTGACTGATTAGTATGGATGACTAGGAAATTATTTTTGCTTCACATGTAATATTCTTCAGATATTCTCTTCTGTCTACAATAGCCCCAGCACTTCTGTGGGCTTTGGAGACAGTTTGTTGCCTTGTGTAAAAGTAACCTCCAATTATCTATCTGTAAGGTCTGGTTTGATGTATGGAAAGATTGCTGATACTAACCTCAACTGGGCTTAATGGATACAAATATGAAACCAAGAGAAATAATTAATATTGTTCACATGCTGTCAAGAACCAACTCACAGACGTGTATCAGTACATACATATTATGTATAAAACCAGGCTTTGGATGGAGACAAATCAGGGCATTTTCTTATTGCTTTTTTGAATTTCTGAAGTGTAACAGCCCATGCTATGCTTCGCAAGTTTCAGACATTACTGTTGCAGTTGCACCAACCAACCATTTCTAACAGAATACTGCTATGTGTTTCGGTCTTTTTTTTTTTTTTTCCAAAAATACAGCTTTTATGAAGTCATTCATTATTTGGAATGGTTTGAAGTGATTGAGAAGTTATGCTTGAAGGTATTTCAGCATGTATGCTGCTTGCAGTATTTTCCATCCAGTCCTTTATTTCTTATTTCTAAAATTTCATATATCAGTGCTCTGTTGTATATTATGTGTAAGTCCTCTGTCTGATATTTTTCCTATTCCCTAAAAATCAGCTGCCTTTTTTTTTTAATTAAACAAATGCAGATAAGAACAAAAGTTCTTGCACATAAGTGTTTCTTTCTGTCTTCCTAACAAATAAAAAATAAAAAATAAAACCCCAGAAGTCTTGGTACATCAAAATAAAGGTGTGATTTGTTGCTAATGTAAAAGGTAAAAATGATGGAATTGTGAGTTCCTTTCAGAAATTCACTAAGAAAGGCACAACAGTTCAGAATCTCAAAAATAGGAGTCTGAAATTAATGTCATAGATTCACGTTCCACACCTGAGTGAGAGTATTGATGGGCAGGCGGTTGACACTCTGGGTCTTCAGCAAAACAAATATTTGGTATCTTATGTAATCACAGATATCTTTATCAGAATGTTTTTAAGCTGCAGTACTACATAAAGTTTAGGATTCAAAATTTATGATTCAATCAGCCCTAGTTCTGATATTCCATCATAATTCTCTGCTACTTAATCTCAGAGGTAAGTGCTTCTGACACCAGATAAACAGCCAACAGTGTATAACGTGAAAGGGAGGTGCACTAACATTTCTCCTAGTGCATGTTTCCAAGTTAAAAGGACATGTCCTTCTGAGAAAGATGCAACGAATGAACTTTTTAACACTGGGGAGCTCGATAGCTCTCAAAGACTCTACTTTTGCAGGGGGCATTTTTTAGAAAGGTTTATGACAGGTATTTTAAACAGTGGTTATAAATTGTGTCTTGTACCTTGGTCAAACAGGTAGGGAAACAGAGGGAAAGACACAGAGTGGATTTCTGCAATAGCACATTGTGCACGTACACTTCAAAAAAACTGGCTGTGGTTAACGGACATGACATCCTAGATATGCTAAAAGTCTCTCTTCACTTGCATGGTTATAGACACCCCAGTGCTACTGTCTTTTCCTCAACAGTGACATCTGCGCTCATTCAACGCGTTATCACTGAAATAACTACTCACTAATCCCCTCTTAGAGTATGCTGTAGATTCAGGAGGGGTTTGAATGAAGACAGGATCCACAGAGAACAGCACAACAGAATAATATTTTCTTAGTACGTGGCATGAACCAGTTAGGACAAAAACTAACAAAAATAAGAGAGGGATGTTTATTCAAAGTGGGAATACGTTTATTTAATCTGGAGAAAATTTGTTTGGCTTCCTTCTCTGGTAGGAGGGTGTGCTTTTTGGGATGCAGTTGGGAACTAAGGAGAAGTTCCCTGCTCCTGTGTTATGCCACTTCAGCAAATGCAGGGACCAGATGTCGTAATTAAGTGTTCTCAAAAGGTTGTGAAGTGAGTGGATTAAGTGAATTACTAAACTTAACAAAACCACGTCAGGATCAAGAGGCAATTGTGCATTCTCTTTCATGCAGTCTTGTGCTGTAAATAAAGCACTGCTCTAATGGTAACATTTTCCGCAACAGGAAAAAGAGAAATGATTTTTGTTTAAACTTGTAAAAGGTCTTGTTCATGATATCAACAATTTTCATAAGCAGCACAGTCTTGCCTTGCTCTTCAAGAGTGTTAATGGTGGAAGTACTGACTCATTTTGGTAAGCTGTTCATGACTCTTTCCTTAAAGGCATGCCTCACAATAGACATTTGTATTCTACAATAATGCATTTCATTGCCATCTCTCAAAGTATTTTGACAGAATGAGTAAATGTTACATTGTCTGCATAACAGGAACAACAATAGTGGCACAGAAATTACTTTCAGTAAAAATCAGTTAACAGAGAAAACTGGAAGTAGGATTCAGGCCCTCCATACCTCTCGTCTTATCAGGTATCTGAGGGTTAAGACATACATGAACTGCACTGGTCTTGTCTTTTCTGCAAATTTCAACCTTCACCTGGGAATGCTGGCCACATTTCCTACATATTCCACTCTTCTCTACTTCATGGGATATCGTGAGAACTCATGCTGCTGAGAATAAATTGATGGATATTAGCCACTAAATTATAATCCTGGGAGTGGTAACTATTGAAATCCCATCTCAGTCCCACTCACACCACAAGCCCAGCTTTTAGAAAGCACAATAAAGTTCTGAGGGAGTCTCCTGAATTTTTCTTCTCTGGTAATTTATATTTCTCATTTAGTCGACTTCAGCTGGGTATTTCAATATCCGTCCACATGAATGCCACTTTGTAAAAAAGCCTTCAAATGATCCAGAAGTCATTTACACCTTTGTGAAATAGCCACATTTTTCTATGAGGCAATTTTGTGAGACAGAAAGCTACTCCACAATAAAAACCAGCCTCAGGTTTGAACCATCTACTGTGCAACTGTTTACCTGATAGCAGAATGAGTCTGCTGAGTAAGCAGAGTCCTCTCAAAAGGCAAATAATAACAGGTAGAAGAATTTTTCACCATTTATTTGAGGGAGAGCAAGTACATGCATGAATGCACACATGAGGATTCTTACTTTGAAGGGGAAAGACGTGGAGAATAAAACCTATCTGGAATAGAGAGAAAAGTTTCAAGACACTCTTCAAATGGAGTCTCTTAACTAATCCCAAAGGACACTCAAGAAGTAGGAGATCATTCTGGAGGAAAAAAAGGGGATCTTTAACTGAACTCTCCAAGCCATGTCTATGCGTATGCACGTTACATGCTTCTTACCTCCACAATTATTTTCTCACTCCTTCATGGGCATTGCTGTATTGCACAATTTGAGTTCCTTATCAAAACGAACTTGAGACCCAAGAAAGTCAATGAAGAAAAAACCAGGAGAGACAAAAATTTTGTTGAAATACCTGCTGTAGCTGCCAGTCCCTCTTCACTGACTGGGCAGCGCACAAGAAATAGCTCTCTGTGTTGGAAGTCTGCCTTTGGTAACAGCCTCTAGAGCTAGCACAAGGAACCATGCCAGAGTTCATCCAGTGATAGAAAGTGTACCCTATTAAGGACTAGACAAGCTTAAAGCTCAGGATGTTGGTACTGAAGTGCAGCAGATATACAGAATGCACAATACAAGATTCAGTGATAACAATAAATTAAAAAAAAAATTAAAAAAAAAAAGACTTTCATGACCCTGATGCCCTTTTTTTATTCTGGCTGACATGTAATCTCATTATGGAATGAGCGAATAACATTGTTTGAAAGAGGCTGCAGCATAAAAATGTCTTTGAGTCGCGTTGTGTTGCATTAAGTAAATTGTTCCTTTGGTAGTTCTGTAAATAGAAGGTGATGGCAAAACCTGAAGAGCACTCTTTTTTTCTACTAAGCAGTAGTATAGTGAATAATGTAGGAATGATTTAAAATTAAATTCCTTGATATTTCAGCAGTTCTGGATGCCTCACTACCTCTTCAAAGATGCTTAGTTTTAACAGCGAGTCTCTCAATCTTTCTTTGAGGTACAGCACATAATGTGTGTAAGTTATATATGTATGTATTTGTGTATATATAGAGGTACTTATTTACATATTAAAATGAAAGGGACCAGAAAATGGCATGCATTTGAGAAACCTAGAGAGAGAGATGTATGTAGTTTGCAATTGGGGAAAAAATAGTAATTAAGCAGAAAATCGGTTGTGGAGGGAAGGAACTCTTACCTCAGGAGACAATCTGCCCTACTTTCTTTTCTCACATTTTGAAATCTATGAATCTTTTACTTGCTTTATCACTTTTCCTGATTCCCTGCAGACCAGAGCTGACAGCTAAGCCTCTGTTTTATCTTAAACTGTTCAAAGCATGTCAGAAAATGACTTACCCTGCTGAGTCTGAAAGTGCTGCATGATCTGCATGATTCCAGGAACCCACCTACTGGTTACCCCCAGTCCAGGTCATCACCATTGCTTGAGTGAAATCATAATGGTAGTCCCAGAACAGCTGGCAGATTGTTACAATATATGGTCTTTTACTGCTTCCAGTTGAAGACCAGAAACTGAGTTGACTCTTTATTTTCTCTAGAAGTAATTATTTATGTCTTGGGCCACTTTGATATCAGTGCATAAAGATAGTATTAGTTTTTCACCCTGTGTTATTAACAGCTGTCTTGTATATGGACAGGGTCAAGCGGTTGCACTGTCTGTAACTGTCTTGACTGTTTATTTTGTGGGCTCTCTCTACCGCCTTTGAATATGGCCTTTACAAATCCTTTCTATTTTTATTCCATTGCACTTCTAAGAATTAGCTTTAAAATACACTGCTGTCACTACACTTCAGCATGATAAAATGCAGGGATAAGGCGAGTATGGCCACATTCATGTCTCTAAAAATAGGATTCTACTGGAATTTCTACAGTAATTTCATTTTAGTAAGCTTTAACCTGTGCTGAAAATTGATATACCTGAAACAGTTCTCTGTGATGAAGCAAAATAAAGCAGGATAGGAATTACAGCCTGTTTATGCTCAGCCTGTATCATGAAATGATATGCTCATGTACTGCTTTTCATCTTCAAAGTTTTACCATCTGCATTACCATCTCTGAGAAGTGACATGTAAGTAACTGGTATATGAGATCCTTAGGTTGAAATTCTTCTGACTGATGACACCTGAACCTGCATTTTGCAGTTCTCAGGAGGAAGCCGTAACACCATTCTTCACTGGTGTTAGCTCTTGTGAGATAACTGTTTCTTTTTGGGTATCTGAGGAGAAAGAAAACACTAATGCTAGGCACAGCTCCCTTTATTGTCACAGGGTATCTATCTTTTGATTTTGTGCTGGTGAGAATCTTTGCAGGGAAGTTGTTGTTAATATGCTGTTAACTAATAACAACCAGGCATGAAGGTGAAAGTTAGAGGACTTGTGAATCCGTGAAGGTCTGGAGAATGGACCCAGAATGAATCTTTCAATTCTCCCCAATATACTGAGATCACTGGAGATGGAGATGTATACTGCCATTAGTTACACACATCAGAAACTTCCTTCTTATTTTTGTAGGGTGAAACATTTCCCAAAGGCTCTCCAAAAACAGCAAGGAGTTTCTGGATGTCATTTTGGATCTTTGCTTACCATACTGGCTGAATTCAAGCCTTCAACCCTAGTCCCATTAGTCAGTAACCGTTCTCTACAATGATGTCAGTGGTTTGGTTCTTTTTTTAAGTTTGATTGTGGTGTTGGCATAGCTGGACTCACTATGCAGTGCAAACAAGGGCGGTGGACCCCAGTTTACACTAGCAGATCATGCAACAGGAGAGAGGTACTAGCTTGAAATGTACACCTTAAATTAAGAAATAAATGTCAGTTATATGATCTTCATGAACTATTTTAGCTGCATAGGAATTTAACATGAATTGTGTTACTTGCTGTAATGTCTGTCTTTGCTCTTATTACACCCAACCTTGGCCAATTTATGTGCCAGCTGATTTCTGAAATTTTGGAATTTATGAGTCCCGTGGATCCTTATCATGATGCTGTGGTAGTAACTAGAGTAAATATGGACAATGAGACTGGAAAGATATTGGGTAAACAGGCCTTATTGCCTCCTTTCTAAACAAACACTGCATCGCATTGCAGAATTTACCATCTGAAGATATGTTTCAGACATCAGAAATGTGGTGAGAGACTTGGACAGGATTGTCTTAGATAGGGAGGTTGCGTGCAAGCCACTGTTGCGTTATTTAGGTTAGTTAACTAACTTTATCACATATTGTAAAAACATTAAAAAAACCTAGAAGGGCAATTGGGTCATTTATGTGTCCTTCATCAAAGCACTGTTCATAGAAGTAATTCCAAAGTAATTCATTGTCCCTGCTTATAGCATTGCGGTGGGGCTTGGTTTGTGCCAAGGGCCATCATTTGAAAGCACTCAGCACCTTCTGAGAGGTCTGCTGCGGGACAGCATCAACAATATTTTGGATGATTTCTCAAAAAATATAGTATGGTCGCTAATAGTATAAGTATGGGAAGAGAAACAGATTTTCCAAGTGCAAACTGCACAATATGAAAGCTTGGGGTACCCAGGCACACATTTTGATTTAGTCACAGATTTTGTCAGTGCCTTGCTTCTCAACTGTAAAAAAAGGGACAATAATATCCCTACTTTATGAAGGCACAGGAAAATAATTTTGGTCTTCTGGGCATCTCACAATTGAACAAATGTTGAAGATACTGCTCTCCTTATTACATGGACAGATCTGCCGATGGGCTGATGAAAGAACCGATGCTGAATGAAAGTGATAAGCTACAGATCATCGTAAGAGAAATTAACTTCAGCAGATGTGAAGTTCTGTGTTATGCAATATTGCTTGCTCAGACTTGTGGTAGCAGCTATAATTGTTTCACTGCAGTTGGGTTATGGGAAGGGATATCAGTGACATGGCTAGCGAGGTAGAATTTTTAAAGACAGTGCTTTTTTTTTTTTTTTCCTTTTTTTTTAAATTTTGCTGAGTAGAAATGCAAAATAAAACTCTCTATTTTAAAATATTAATTTATTTTTCTTTCTTTCTTACAGCTTGTGGCCAATGCAATCCTTTTTGTCAGTGTAAATTTGTATGGTGTCTTTGTGAGGATTTTGACAGAAAGGGCTCAGAGGAAGGCGTTCCTTCAGGCCAGGAACTGCATTGAGGACAGGCTGAGGCTGGAGGATGAAAATGAAAAACAGGTCAGTTTCTACACCTGATTTCTTTTTCTCTGTTTCTTGTGAGATGACTCTAGTTATGTGAACCACAGGTCAGGACATTGCTGTTGAGTGCATGATAGGGTGTGTGTGTTTCCATTGTGAAGGAAGGGTGCTGCCTCCCCCCACCTGCTTCAGCTCTTCCTCCCCAGTGCATGCACGCTCTTCGCTCTTCATCTGCAGCACACACAGAAGGTGCAGGCTACTGTCAGCTCCAGCACCGGAGGGGATATGTTTTAGGGCTGAGGCAAAGCTAACATACTATTGCAATCTAAGATCCTGGGGTTTTTTCTGTATGGATGTTTTTGGGTGGATGTTAGATATGCTGTAAATACTTCTGTCCTGTCTGTGTGTAATATAACCTGTTTACATTCATGACACCTATAAACAAAAGTCTACATTTTGGGGAGAAGGGGCTGCACTGATATACATGAATAACTGTGATAACAATCTATTCCTTTTCTCAAAAGCCACCCTTAGTAGTTTGATGGTTTATTTCACACAATTTTATCGATCAATCTTCCAAGCAGATTTGGAAACAATGAGAAAAACTGTTATATTGTGGAGCTTGCTGTTGTTACTCACAGGTCTGAAACTTAAACCTACTAAGATCTGTTCGTCTGTAAGGTTTGGACTAGATTTTTCTTTCTGTCTAGGTGATAATAGAGGGCCACGCTGGAATACATAGATATAACTCCATTGACCTCTGTGGAATGATGGTAACTTATGCCAATAAACAACTTAAGCGGTATTCAAACCTTCCTATACAAGATGTTGGGGTCCTCGAAGCTTGTGTACCTCGCGCACTTTTACTTCCCTTCACCTGCAATTTCTCTAGCAAGTCTATTCCTATGTGCGAAATAACGCAGGTCCTTAAGTACTTTCTGTTATGGATTGAGTGAATGCATTTTTATGACCTGAACATACTCCGCAATAAGTAGACGTCTTCTTTGAACAACTGTGTATCTTTGCTGTCTGTGTAAAAATGGTATTAGGAGCAAAGCCTTTAGGTTTGATTCTGGTCTTTTGTAATCCAAAGCTGCAGATTTTCAAAGCCATAAATGTGCCATAAGTGAATTTTCATGGGATTTAGGCAACCCTGCCATTTGTGCCTTTGAAAACCCGCTTCTGGGATCCAACATGAAAATAATACTGATTTTTGTGTTTCTTTACATTGCAATCTGTTTCTGCACATTAGCAATCTGTCTTATTTTGTATTTTATCCATGCATATAGAAACACAAGAAAGCAAAAACGTTACACTTAAGTACCATTACTGTTGATAGTATACCTAGAGAATCCTGCAAATGTTTTTCCAGTGCAGTGTACAGGTCAGTGAAGAGAATATACTTTTCTCCTACACTTGTGAAATTAACTTTATGCAACACAGTGTAAAACTCAATACAGTGGTGAAATATGCTAATTAGCTGTCAAAAGTACCACCAAAACACTTTCTGTGGCTGCTCTCACACTACATCAGAGTACCTCTAAAACCAGGGTGAGAATTAAGACATGATTACAGGCTACAAAATTATTCTGCAGTTGCTGTGGCATAACGTAGCCCAAGTTTCCAGCTGGCAACACTCAACAGTGTTTGAGAGGAAAAGAGACGTTGCTGACCTAGTTCAATTTGTGATCATTCCTGCATTTTTGTTCTCTGAAGTATCAACATTACATGTTAAAAAGGACTGAATTGTTTCATCAGACTTTCTTGTCTCATTCAAATGCTCTGACCTAAATACCATAGCCCTTTTACATTGAGAATTGTAATCCAAGACGCTAAAACCTTTCCCTGGTATTTCTGTGCAAGTCTCTAATGGGAAAGGAAAGAACATGCTCTTGGCTTTTGAACATACACAGCCTTCTGGAGTCAAAGTGTTGACTGTGTGAGACATACAACAGCTGAAACTGTAAGTGAGATTTCCTCCTCTGTGTCCTACTTACAGTGATTCTCCTCATATGGGATGCATTTGTAGTAGTAGTCCTATGTGATAATTTTGATACATCTATTTTTATGAGCAAGAGCAAAGATCTCATGTTGTAGCATTTTTGGAGTCATCATGCAGGAGTTTGCAAGTAGGCTTTGAAAGTGTTGCTGGGGAGAAGGGGAGCAGGCAGACTCTGTTTATTTTAAAGTTCAGTTTAATGTTCACCCTGTTATCTATTCTCTGTGGTCACAACAAATAACTGGCCTCGATGGTGGCATCATCCGTTTGTTACGTTGCTGAATGTTAGACTACAATTCCAGAGTAACACCAGAAGCAAAGGTCAAGAACCAAATAAGTTTTAGACCGTGAGCGAATAATTATAATCATTCACCTGGGATAAGCTGCTTCTCATGTTGTCCATAAATCTCAGCAGCAAGACCATCCTCTGCAGCGCAAGCAGTTAAGAATAAATATTGTGAGGTGCGTCCTGTTCCCTGGAACTGCACTTGTTCTGTTCCTGCTCAGTCAGAGCACCTGAGCACTTCACCTTTACTTCCACTGCACCATCTCTCTGTGTCCACTTCATTAATTCCAGATCATCCTTTGCCCATACGGCAAGCAAGGCATTGTCACCCTGTTCCCTGGAGGGCTCCCAGTGTTAGATGTCCCTACCGATCCTGAGAGCAGCCTCCAGGCAGTGCTTCACCCCTTCCCAAGTGAGCAAGAAAGGAGCAAGCAGGGATGGGGAATAGGGGATGCATTCGGTGTAGAGAAAGAAGTAATCTGCTGCTGATTGAGGCTGCTTGCCATCTGATTCAGAGGGCAAACCAGTAAGGAAGTTGTGGCTCATCATGTATTAATTCCCAGTGTGGTGCTCCTGAAGTGATGCCGTGCTCCAAGGAAGTGGTAGCATTGTAATTCTGAGGCCATTTTAATTTGAAGTGCAACTGGACCACTGTGTTTAAAGGCCCGTAGACTCCCATTTTCCATTTTTCTAGTCTCTCTTTCAGCATGTGTGTAGTTTTGTCCTCCCCACAGTTTTGTGATGGTGATTTTCACTGGAATTATGCACTCTGTGAAACATAACTTCCTTTTATTTGTCATAGACTTGTTGTCTGATGACTTGATTGGGTGCTCTCCAGCTCTTGTTTTGTGACAAATTATGAGTAATCATTCTACAGTAACCTTTTCCATGCCACTCACAGCACTGTAGACTTCTCTCATAACCCTGCTCATCTCTCTTTCCAAGCTGAAGAATTGTAGCCTGTTTAGTCTCCTGATGTGTGGAAGCTATTTCCTACCCCAGTCTTGCCAACTTTGTAATGAACCTTACTCATGTTCTGTGCCCCCCCCCCCAGCAGTAAGAATATTTTTATGCATATTCATGGATTGGATTTGGAAATAAAGTGTATAATTTTGATCAGTGAAATGCACTTGCTGCAGCACAGGCTGATGTGAAAAGTGCCTGCTGTTTTCACATGAGGAAAGCTGGAAGAATGTTTGACTTCATGCAAACCTCCAAAGCCCACAAAAACAGCTTAGATATCTTCACTGGCTTTTAATTGCATAAGTACCTGTATGCAAATCTTTGCAAATAAAGACCATCTTTCAAGTAACTTGTTTAGATCTTTCCTTCCCTCCTAAATGTTACTTTTGTACTTGCTCACAATTAGAACATGATGGTGGGAAAACAACTGGAGAATAGCAAAGTGTCCAGAATGGGGGATTGCCTATCTTAAAAACTATTTGTGAATTCACACTTAGTCTGGAGAAATGTATTTAGTGGTGGCATCCACCTTTCATGAAATAGCTGTGTACTCCACTACAATGCATGAAATTTAAGTTTATTACAGGCTTTAACATAAGAAGCTGAAGGAAGCACTAAAAACTGCAGGGAGTTAGGAAGCACTGGGCTGAGAAAGCCAGCTCTGTGGCTAGCTTCAGGGCCAGAAGCATGGCACTCCAGCTAGTCTAATTAGTTTTGCCGAGAGGTAGGGTTGTTCACTTTGCTAGTACAACATCGTGCTACTGCAGTAATGCTGGTTCTGGGAGACGGACCTCGGTGTTGCTCTACAGTGCTTCCGTGCATGTTCACCAGATCATTTGAAGCTACCTAAATACTCTTTATTCAATGCTGAATTGTGCATACAAATGTCTGCGTGTATATGTGTATGCATTCCAAGTGTCTGCTGCATTTTAGAGCAATATCCTTAACATTGCGTATAGTGACTGGGACATCACTGAGTCAGAGATTTGATTAATAACTATTCATGGGAAATGAAACAGTGTCAGCAAAAGATACTACGAGTCTCAGTGGAAAATACTTTGAACTGCTGCTTAGAGCATTTTGGGTTCAAATTCCCTGCTGGGTTCAGATCACCCTTCAAAACAATTTAATCTAGGTATTATACATTTTGGTTATGTATACTACCTCCTGTACCTTTGGGTAAAAGGATGACACCCACAGCAACCCTCCAGTGGTTTTGTCCGGTATGTTTAATTTCAAGCATTTTATGAAAAAAGGAAAAAAAATACAACATTATGTTTGAAAAAAGCAAACCATGTTGGACTTTCATTTTAGTAATAGATAACAGGTTGCTGGGTTTTTTTCTTCCAATTCAGCAGCCAAACTGAAGAATTAGTTATTTGCACAGCCTCAGGCAGAAGTAATTTCTAGGGTGCCTGACAGCATGCTTATCAATGCATAATCAGGTTCTTCTCATGTTTCCCATACCTCTTATTCTCAGAATCTTGCATCTTTTTTCATTGCAGTGCAAAAGAAAATATGAAATTTATCATTAAAACACAGGCCCTGTTTCCATAATCATTCATACTGGCTCTGTGCATCAGCAAATTGCCCTGCAGCAAAAATTTCATCTGGATCATGTGTGAGCACAAAAACATGTTCTTGTCAAATGATCTAGTGCGCAACAGGGAGGTGATCCTGATTTTACACAAATTGCAGGGCGAGAGGTGATACCCAATCCTCTGCAAAAGCCAGCCAGTGCAATCTTTGAAAAACGTAGGTGGACTAACTGATTTTAGCTGACAGGGTGAGCCTGTACCACATTAGCGCTGTGTTCTATGTTACAAGGAGGCTTAAAATTCAATTTATAGTGTCATCAAACCACAACCTTACACAGGAAAGTCCACCTTCAAAAATCTATTTGCTCTTTTCTAGGATCAGGGAAAAGAGAAAATAAGGAGGGTTACAATTTCAGGCGCTCACTCATGCAGGCTGGCCAGCAATGCCTCTTAGCCAAATAGCAGCAGCAGCAGAGATGGGAACTTGTCCTGCTCTCTGCTTTGTTTGCCACCTTTGGCTGCTTAGATCCTTACACAGAGCTGAGATGAACTGTTGGCTACCTTTTTCCAGCTATGTGGCAGCCTTGGTCTGCCTTCCACCTTTCTCAGGTAAAAGGAATTGTGAACAGGCACATTTCTCTCTCCCACACAGCAGTAATTGCCCAGAAGCTTTCCACTGACTAGCATCTGTTAGCCCCCAGTCCTGCAATAGTCATGCACGTGTCTATCATTAATACAGCAAATAATAAAACTGAAGGCTACTCAGGTTAAATGCAAATGTTCAGGTGGAAGGCGTCAGCTTTGACCTGAAGCCATTAGGAACGGCTTGTTGCCCCTTGCAAGGCAGGATATAGCAAACAAATAAATGTGTTCTAATTTTATAGCTCTATTGCACCTCTTTTTACGCAGAATAAACATCTCATCTGAATGTGGTTAGTCCAGAAGCTGCATTGTTTGGCATACCATTGGGATTCTTCTTACCTAACTTTGGCCAAGTAGAAGTGAGGCTTGTAAACTAACCTTTTAACCTATAGGCAGTAATCCTTAGTAGCAACAGACACATACAAGGGTAGTTCATCCCTTCTGTCCTGAACACCTTGCTGAAGATGAGATGAGGTTTTTCCCTGGGAGTGGTTACAGGGGGACACCTAAGCTTAGGGCTACACAGCTGTATGATAAGAGAGAGAGGTGTTTTGCATCTGGACTTGAAATGTCAAAGTGTAGAAACTCAGTAACACGCAAGAAAAAACGTACAGTTGTATATCATACAAAGTATATATATTTTAATTGTGTTGTAATTGTATTACTTTACCCACATGCCTTTAATTTGCAAAATGTAACATATAGTATTATAGAAAAATCTATAAAAGCCTTTAAAAAGCCGCACTTATAACAGCAGGCCAGATCAGAACTATAACAATTTGGTTTAACTTTATTTCACCCCCTGAAAGCTTCTGGATGTTAGTAAGTATGTCAATTAAATTGGTTATCAGCTATTTCATTTTTTGACACAAGTTGTGAACTATGGCAACTGAACAGATTTCTGGAGAAGAAAATAGGGCATATGAACTTTGCTTTTTAGTATAAGTCTATGTAGTAACTCATACTCAATCTACAGGGGGATGTCTTGAGCTGCTCTTTGTTGCAGTTTGTTTTTTCTCATAGATATGTGTATGACATATAGTCCTGCCACCTACGTTAAGCTCTTATATGTTGTAATTGATGCTGGCTTACATCGAGTAGAGTAGAAAAACATAAATAGATAAGTTAAGAAATAGTAGTTGTGTCATTCTAAAACCTGTTGATACTTTGGCTGTTAGGAGTTTGGAAATAAATATTGGGAAATTTTGAATATGTTCTGCTTCAAACAACTGTCAATTAAATATGTTGGTGGTGTTTGACTCTTTGCGAATTTTTCAGTTTATTTTTCCTACTTGCACTGTGTATTTTCCATTAGAGAGAATGGAGGGGAAGGGACAAATAAGAGCACACAAACCTGTCATTAGATGATTAAAAATACACTAAAATACACAGTTTTCATCGTGGATAACAGTTGCTAAGGCAAATTATCAGAGGTAAGAACACTGGGTATAGTGTATCAAATCCTTAAGTTAAATAGTAAGACAAATATTTCAAAAGTAATTTCTTATGGCTGATTTCTAAATTTAGAGCAATATCCATGACACCAGTGCTGTGTGGACACTCATGCAATGTTTTTATGTATTTTAGTGGCTTGCCACAGTATAAAGTAATGCAACCTCAGGAGTGATTCCTGATGTTCTTCCCTCAGCAGTAGGAATTCACAAGGAGCTTTAAAATGTCATTAGGCAAATTCTCTTAAATGTGTTTTTATTGTTGTCCACAGAATTGTTTTCACTTCTAGAACTGTCTTAACTACATCAAAAAGCTAGCTAATGCTTTAACACAAGCTTGACACAACTTTTCCTGTGCCACTCTTCAAACACAAGGTGGTTCCACCATAGACCAGCAGCTCTGCCACATAGGTGCTTCACATTACAGTGGTGGCCTAGCCACATGTGCAGTTTGCCAAATGGTTCCTGAGTTGCTATGTTACTGCTTAAGCACAGATTATCAGCATGAACAGGACACTGAGCTGGGCACTTTGCTTTCATTCTAGTGTCTGACAGTATACGCTGTTTGTACACACGTACTCTCGTAGACATTTTGCCTGTTCCTTTTGGTCAACCTTCTCTGAAGGAAAAGAGCTAGACCACATCCCATTAACTGGCGAAAAAAATACATTCTAAGGTAATTTTTTTTTTTCCAGATTTGCCATTCTAGAGTGAACTTCTGTCTGTCACGTAATTTAAATTCTTTCCAAGGTTTCAGTTCCCCATTACCTCTTCAATATAAACTGATTTTGTTTGGAGTTTAGCTTCCCTTCAGGCACATTTGATTAGGAATTTCCCAGTTTGAGAAGGTAATAATGAACTAAATCTGAGTCACACTTGTTATTTTAAGTGAGTGAATACGCTCATTGCTTACCTTAGCCTGTTCTTGGTTGGTCCTTGTTTTTCCTCTTTGGAATGCAATGAGATTTTCTGCTGATAGGTTAGGCTCACTTCCCTGCTCTGTGAAGACAAAATGAGGACAGGTAGCAAAGGACAAAGGCTTTTAAATTTTTCTAATCTGTATTAGAAAAATTCTAGATTTTTCAAAGCAAAGTATTATATCTTAGTCTCTGGAGATATTGGCATCTATTCCTTTTTACTGTTTTGTGCTGTGATTTGCTTTCATATTGCTATAGTAAAGGTATCTCTGGTTTTTGAAAAAGGAAATGCTAACTGCTTACCACTTAATATGTCTTACTTAAGTTCTAAAATTATTGTTTCTGACTTGAGGTTTCTGGTTTTTTAAGATCCTAGTCTGCTTACACCCACTACTGAGCTCAGTTTCTATCACTAGCAATCAAAAAGTTTATCTTTATTGAAGAGTTCTTGCTTGTTCCATCACAGGCAAAAATCTGGAATATGAAAGGGCATGTACTGATACTGAGTGGCTGCTGCAGCTCTAAATGTATGCTGTATCAGACAGTAGCAATGTTGCGAAGGACCAGTACAGTAGTGCAGCAGTGTGCCCTTAATGTTCCTCTGATTCTTCGCCCGTTCTGGACCCTCTGCTGCGGAGTGTTTGCTCCAGCAGCGAGGAAAGAGGACTGGAGATATCTGCACCCTTTCTCCCCCCAGTCCCCTACGCTTGCCCCATTTCTCAGCAAGCTGCCAGAGCAGACCACGGCAGGTTTGCCACATATCTATATGGAGCTGGTGGAGATACCTGGGTTTTGGAGAAGGAGTTTGGTGAGGGAGGCTGTCATATCTCATGGGGCAGAGGAAAAGCAGAGAGTGCCACAGTCCCAGTACCATCTCGAGCTGTAACATGTAGCATGTTCTTCAAGAAAAATCCCACTAGCTAGGGACTGGAGGATTAGTGAGGGCAGAAGAGGGGGATGTGTCTACCTTGCCAAAGGTTGAGCTCTGTGACTTTCACTTCTTGAGGAATACATACATATCTAGCCCAAGTATTCAGTGTTACATTGGGGGAAAAAACTAGATATGGCTGTGGACTGGAAAGAGGTGAACCTGTAACTGTAGAGGAAACTTAGTACAGCAGGGGTCAACCAGCGAAGCTTTGTCTGCTCTTCCGTTTATCCTGGAAAGAGGTAGTGTCGGTGAAGCTGATGCTGCTTGTGATGCCATCTTCCTAGCATCTTCAGAAGAAAAGAAGAGAGAGAGATACCATGACAGGATTGTTGTCCCAGTCCAGTTCACGGTGGAACACATCGCTCTGTGCGGTGCTTCAGCCTCTAGCAAACCTGAGCTCACATGTGTCTCAGCTGCAGGCTTGCCTAGGAATTGCATTAGCACTTCCGTGTTCCCTCTGATCACGACATTGGCAGATGATTGGTACTCTTTCTGATCATTTTTAAGGCCTTTCTTTATTTGAATCAGAAAAGCCTTTTTATAAAGAAATTACATTTTTGGAACTTGTGCTTTAAGCCTGTTGTTTTGGTTTTCACATACATACCCAACACTTATGCATACTGTCAGTCCTACTAGGAGGGCATCATTTCACTGAAAGATGAAACCTGGCCTTCCTGACTCTGCAAAAGAATGGGCAAAATGTTTTCTTTCCACATAGGAAGATTTAGAATGGTATGTTCAGTGGCTGTTCTGTGCCAAAAAAAAGTTTCATCTTCATTGATATACCCTCAGGAACCCACTTATTAAAATCCTACTGGAGCTTGATAGATAGAAACAAGGACATTTATTAAACGAACATTTAATAAACAAGAAAAACTTTGAAAACTCCCATTTGACTTCGTTTTGGTTTTCCTAGCACATATTTTCAAGTATACCATATTACCATCTTCCCATACCCACTAACCTTCTCTAAATGCTTCCATGGTTGGTAGCATGTCTTTGCTGACCCATACATCTTTTGAACAGAACAGTGACCAAGACTAAAATAAGCAATTTGTGTTGAGACGATATGCTTCACCTCCTAAATCCAGTTCCTCAAAAGAAGAGCACCAAGTTGGAATATATTTGAAACGTGTGTTTTAAGGATATGATTCCATAATTGCTGATCGTTCTGTCACTGGTAGTTGCACCCAGGAAAGTTTTCAGACCTCTCTTTTCCTTCCTTGTGTTCATTGCAGAAAGAGAAAGAGTTTTCCCACTGCTTTGTTTTTTCCCTGCCTTGTCTTGTTTTCCTCCATCTGTTTCTGCCTTCGCCGAGCAGAAGAGACAAACAATGTGGTGCTCCATACCTAGTTTGAAGGGGTCACTTTGAAGAGATAATCACTGTTGGAGTTGAGAAATACCTGTCCCTAGCAATGTACTGCAGAAAAGCTACTCCTTCTTCCCAGCCAAGCATAAGGAGAGTTTCAAGTTATCTGCTCTAGAGAATGGTCTGATTATATCTGTATGGCTCCTTGCCTGCACTATAGTGAGGCAAATAAAGATGCCTTAAGTATAAAGGCGCTGTTTGGTTATGTGAATTTAGCTTCTCCTCGCTCAGGTTTGCTTCCAGTAGGAAGACTTCTATTAACTGAAATTAGTATCATCCTTCTCCTGTCAAGTTTTCTGTGATGGTTTTGTGGATACGTTGAATTTTGCAAGTTAGGTTTCAGAGCGAGTGAATACTAAGGATATGGGGTGAAAGTAAAAAGATGAATGGTAGGCTGATGCTGCAGTCATTTATTCATTGCCAGTTTATATGTGGTGTCAACACTGTTAACTTGCCTTTCTGAAGATTAATCCTTACTGATATATTTCTAGAGCTCTCTGATTTAATAGATATGAGGGCAACCAGGAAAACAGGCTACATTTTTTATACTTCTAGTTTCCCTGTTTATCCTCTTAGCCTTTCTCTTCTCTTGTTCCTGTTTGAACAAGATTTGTGGAGCTGATCTCAAGTTATCCTACTAGCAATCTTCCAGTCTGTTCTGGAATCACACTTGTCTTTTTAGGGAAGCATCACATAAATACTCCATAGCCATTCAGTGGTCAGTGAGTATCTGGGGCTTTTTTACATGCAGAGGTTTCCGACTCGTTTTATCTCATGTGTTTTTGTGGATGGTACCTAAAATGCACATTGTACTGCCGAGTTTTTCTCATTCTTATCATTCCACTTCTTGTATGCTGTCTTGTGAACTTTGTACCTTCGAGCAGTTTTATGATCTCTTTATGCCCACTCTCCAGCCCAATGCTTCTGCACTCCGTGCTCCCCATTGCTCTCTCTGTTTTAGCCAAGACTTCACCCTCCCCCAATTCTTTCACAAAGTCTTACCTTCTCCATTGTAACTAATAATCTTCCATGTGGAACCTATCAATGCCTCATTAAACACTATGCTGATGATATATCCTGCCTTTCCTTTATTTAAACAAAAATAATAAGTTAACCATAGAAAGATGTCAAATTGGTCTGGTGCAGGTCTACTCACCCTTAATCCACCTTGCAGTTCATACAGAGTATATTGATCATCTACCATAACTGTATGTTGTTAGCCATCTTCTTACTACTCAAAATCTGTGCATTAGATGGCAGATTTATGGATGGTCTTGACCGTAATAATGACTTACTGATAAATATAATTTTTCAAGAAATCTCAAGAACATTCTGAAACATTGCCACCTTGTGGCTTTTAAAAAATCACCACCTTTAACAGTGCTTTTTCTTGTACTTAGCTGGAAGAAAGGGCATAGCATCATTTAATTTAAAATAATTCACTAATGAAATCTGCTGTCTTTCTTTTCCAGCTTACAGGAAGTATCCTAGTGGTTTTACACAAAGTTGTTCTTCCATGCATTGTACTAGGCTTCTTTTCTCTCTCATTTTTTTGTTTTCCTTATAGGGAATTGAAATGTCTGTGCAGTGTAATACGGGGTGACAGAGACCATAAATCCACTAAGCAGTAGCTTTTAAAATTATGCAAGAGTGAACTTCTCAAGGTATAATTAGGTAGCAGGTGGTAATATTTAGGATGTACTTTGGAGTCCCAGCTGACTAAGTAGAAGCTGAATCTCAAAATTATATAGAAGAGTTGACTTTGAAACAGTCTTATTAATATTTTATATGCAAGTCTGATGCTTGTCTTCTCCAGGAAAAAAATGCTTTTTAAATGTGGAGGCACTTTCCCCTTAAGTATAGCAATAACAAAAGAAGATCTATGCAAAAATTGGTGGGTTAGATTTCATGTTTTGTATTGTAGAAAACCTTGTAGAGTACATGATCAAAATGCTTCTTTCTTTTGTGTGCTCCTTTTCCTATTTGTTGGAGTGTTACTATAACAAACAAACAAAAATATTCATATTTTATCAGCCAGGAAACAAAGGTGACAAACCTGGTTTTGTTACATGCTTCTTTTTTCTTTCTTTCTTTTTAAAGTCCCTATGAAAATGCAAAAAGCAGTGGACCATGGGCAGGCAGTCTATCCTGAATGCTGTGGTTCAGTGCCAGGGAGTGTGAGAAAGGACCAGGATCTGGAGTGCCATCCAGAGTTACTGCTTTCCCCAGCATGAGCTTGGGAACCTCTGAGTCCCATTTTGAGCAAGCTCCACGAGACAGAGCTCTCTGCCAAGCCAGGCGCAGGGCCCAGGCTCCCTGATGGGTGAGGGCAGCAGTGCCAGCAGGCTGGTGTAAGCAGCAGTTCAGGAGGAACCCAGCGAAGCTGACTAAAAGAGACTGAGCTGCATCCGTGACAGTCCTGTTCTCATGGGATTGAAAGACATGCAAAGCAGTACATTTTTCTGCATGGCGCTTCCGCAGGTCCAGACTGTAACTTCATTCTCAAAATGTATTCCACTAGATGTGTATATGCAGTAACATGAGAGGACAAGGAGCAATGAGGTTCAAAGAATCAGAGAAACATGAGAGCCCGCAGCTTTGAGGCGATGCTACAGTTCCTCTGATTGCTTCTCTTCTGTATCTCAGAAAAAAATGGCAACAACTGTTTCCTTTGATAAAATAGTCTGCACTGACTATAAATAAGATTTCCATTTTGTTTTCTATTTATCTGATATGATAATCTACAGGAATACAATTTAGCATGGAGAAGCACAGCAAGTGCATCCAGTTTATGGACAGAAAGTTGTGAGGGGTCATCCAACTGCACAGCAGGCAATGGGAAAGAAAGGAGAGGATGCTGGCTGGGAACATTAAGACATTTTTCTGCATTTCAGTCTTCCTTTCTGATGAAGGGAGAGTGGGTTCATAAATGATTTACAGCTTGCCGAAGGAATTTCAAAATGTATCACAGTCATTTCCCATACAGATGTCAAGATAAATAATTTTGTACAATAGGAATAGAATGTGGTATTGGACTGGGTAGTATGGTTTGCGGAGATGCATGAAATGATTGTAAATCAAGGTGAAAATTTCAAAGGGACTTTGAGAAAGTCAGAAGTGTTTGGAAGAAGCAGTAAAATAAGAAAGACAATGATTTTCAAGATGGGAGGGGAAGGGCATCTTCATTAGGAGACAGGTGCAAGAAATGTATTAGGAACATGCACTGGGGATTCCCATAAAAGCAGAGCTAGGGTGTGGGTGGGAGAAGCTGTCCAGGCCAGGGATGGGGGTAGAAGAGGGAGTTTTGCTGAGAAGCCTCCAAATCGGAGAAAGCTGAAGAGAGTGTTGGGGCAGAATAGAGCATGCAGATGATGGAAACTGTTGCTTCAACAGTCCCTGATATCTGCTTGCTTCTTTCTGCTTTCCCTCTCAGGAAAGAGCAATCACACTACTGCTAGAGGGTGCTGAGCCTTGAGCTCCCATGCTATTTTAGAATCCACACTTGTGTGTGGTAAGGTGGCAGGATGGCTTCAGGCTTCCCCAGGAAGCCACAGGCGCCCGCCATTCCTGATCCTTGTGCTGTTGTCCTCCTTGGTACACAACAGTCAGAAGAGACTTCTGGAGATCATCCAGTCCAACCACCCCCTCAAAGCAGGACAGCCAGCAACACCAGGTCTGGTCAACTGTGGCTTTCTCTAGCCAAGTCTTGAATAACTGCAAGACTATTAAAGTTTTTCCCCAGGTCCAACCCAGAGTGAGAACTGTAGTACAGGAGCTTGTACTTGCAATTAGGGTTGAGAATGTTCCAAACAACAAGCGGTAATATAGAGTCTTTTTGGCCATTAACAGTGGGAAACAATTTTTTTTTTTCATTTCTCTGCCTTTGCATATTTTCCTTCTTTGTCATGTGCATAATGGTGCTAGTTTTTTAATAGTGCCAAGGTAACACTGAGCAATTCCTAATTGGCTTGGTATGCATATTTTGACTTGCCTTGGAGTCAAATGAATGTTTGTTCCTTCCCTTATTTCTAGCAATGCTTCATTGCTGTGGGAGAAAGAAAACTGGATGTTTTTCTAAATCAAGTGTCCTTTTCAAAATTAACTAATTCTTCATTAATGGTGCAGAAATCCTCATTAATGAGGATAAGACAGTTGGTAGAGGCAGCCCAGTTTGGCATTCCAAATCCCAGGCTAGGACTGGCAATTTAAAATACAAATTTAATGAAAAATGCTGTGAATGAAGAAGATATATGTCCTCATCTGTCATTTTCTTTTCTTAGTGAGATTTGTGCAGGGACTGCAAAATCATCGACAGACAATTACAATCTCTGAAAAGAATCTTTTTTTTTCAGCATGCCATTTCACTTTAGACCATGTTAATGCTAAGTGAAGATTTACAGCAGGAGAAGAAGAGAGTACAAATTCCTAAAATAGCATAAGTTGGTCATAGGGCCAAGATTTCATTTTCTAGGTAGAAACCAGCTGTAATAAACCTAAGCAGCATTGTGGATCAGTGAGAAAGGTGAAAATGTGGAAACATTTTTCTGTCTACTAGGCCCTGTGTTTTGGAATATGCCACAAGTTGAGGCTACCTCAATACAACACCATTTGTCACCAGTAAGAAGGCCTGCAGCATGAGTGTTGTTTTGTTCTAGTCAAAGTTGTTGCTAATCGATTAGTGGTCCCTGTCTCGCTCTTTGAATTTTTTTCTGTCACCACCCGGCCCCGTCAGAGGCAACAACCACTCAAGCATGAATGTCACCACAAATGTGACCGGCCTTGCTTCAGTGCTGTCACTTGTTCCATTCAATGCACTATGCAGCCATGCACATGCAGTTTTCCTTTTAGTCTGGTTTTCAGATTATTTTTATAATCAGATAAGCCATACAGGAGCAAATGAAAAAAATCAGACAACAATGGTAGGACTTGCTGAATAGAGATCCAGGTGGAGCACTTTCCCAAATCTTCCAATGGCTGTATTTGGCATACATGAATTCACTCTTGCAGCTCCAAACCTCTGAGTCCTTGGTCATTCCTTAGGCTGACCTGAAGGCCAATACCGCTTTGCTTGACAGATGAGATTTTGCCCAAAATAAAAGAGACTTTCTTATATTTTTTCTAGAAAGCTAGAAGCTGTCTTTCATTTATTTTCAGTGCTTCGATAGTTTCCATTGTGGGGTTGTTTCTTACATTTTCCAGTCTCTCCTCCAGTGACAATTCTTTACAGCCACAATGCTGCTTCCCTTCTTGGCCTGAAAGGTCAGCAGTGGCTGCCCTTTGAGAAAGCCATAACTGAGTCTTTCCCCTCTCGGTGAGTCTGAGGCCGCTAACCCACTTTGTAAAGACTCTACAATTCTTCCTCAGTAATCCATCTTTTTGGGTTTTTTCACCTTTAATGAAAAAAGTAACCCACCACAAATTGATATAGGATTTTCATAAACTCCCTTCAGTTCTTCTAATAGTCAAGCTAACGTGTATAGGAATCACCATTTTTGTAGCCTCCCTTAATACATCTGACACCTCCAGGTTTCAACGCTGTCAAGTCCTGCGTCCTGCAGCTCTCCAGTGCTACCTTCACAGTGATGATTGTTATTACTTCCCTGACTTCTGTGCTATCTGCCATGCACTGCAGAAGTTATCTGTGAGGTTTTTATTCACATCTTGTATTGTAATTGTGTTTACAAGCCATAGAAGGCACTGGTGTCTGTAAGAGTCTGTCAGTATAATTTTTGTTTGGTTGGTTGTCTGTTTGTTTTAGTCTGACTTTCTAGGAAACAGAAGCTGAAACCCCACTCTTTCTCCATAACAACTTTGGAATTTACTCACCCATTTCAGCAAAATGGCAAAGATCTCGTTTAATACACTCACTTGAAGAGAAGATACAGTGAACATTTAGTCCTTATCAGACATCATAAAATTGGCATCCAGGATAATACTTATGAATTTCCAACATCCTTTGGAGTTTATACCATCCTAAGCACCAGAGAATTTAACCATCAGTCCAAACTTCTCTCTTGTGTAGATTCTCTGTTGTCTCATTTTACAACCTCAGTATACTTCAGTTAAAACAGTAAATCAACTGCAAGACACAAGTAGTGGGCAACAGAGCTTCGTAAGGTCCACTGTTGACAAAACTACTTGTTTAGGATTTTAACCCAACCTTTGGGTTACCCAAATATAATTCTGCTGCAGAGATATAAGCATACTTAATTAAATTGCATAAAGGTTATAGCAATGAACCACATTCTACTAAGATGTGAGACTGTTTGGTTAATCTGAAATTGATATATGCATAAACTGTTAACAAATATTCAATTCTATCATATTCTTTGCAATATTCTTAGTATACGTATGAGAACAATAACAAATAGACTGTTAATGAACCTCAGCCTCAAGTCCACGTGAGCTGCCACAAACATATGAAAGAACTTTAGTCTAAAGTAAGTACCAGGGCAGTTCTGCAAAGTTTAACTTATTCCTTGGTGACAGAAATATTCAGTGTGTCTTCTTCAAGAACAAACTGTAAAATTAGAAACCCTTTGAGTATTATTTGGTGGTTTTGGCTGGTGAATGTGTGCAGGTGAGCAACACGAAGTACTTGTCTGTACAGATACCCTCTTCTCAGTGTTAATTGTTGCTCCTTATTTATTTAATGTCATTTAAATAAATGGAGGATGCGGTTTGGCCAAGATCTGCACTTCTGTGATGTCTTGCAGCTGCCATTATGGTGGCTTTCAATCATCAGATAACAGAATCACAGAATAGTTGAGGTAGGAGGGGATCTCTGGAGGTTATCTGGTCCAACCACCCTGGATTCCAGGATGAGATGCTCCATCACTTTTCCAGGACTGAAGATGAAACCCACTGTCATGTAGTTCCCTGGGTCCTCCTTCTTGCCCTTCTTGAAGATAGGAGTGACATTTTCTTTCCTCCAGTCTTCAGGCACTTCTCCCAGTCACCATGTTTGATCAAAGATTATCAAGAGTGGCCTTGCAATGACATCTGCCAGCTCCCACAGTGCTTGTGGGTGTGTCCCATCAGGGCCCATGGACTTATGTATGTCCAGTTTGCTTAAGTATTCCCTGACCTGATCCTCTTCCACCAAGGGTACATCTTCCTTGCTCCAGTCTTTACCCGTGTTCTCTAGAACCTGGGATTCCTGAATCAGATCGGATGTGGTTATGTGAATTCATTCAGACTGTTGCCATAACTGAAGCTAGCAGGTCTGATGGATAAGGTTGGAACTGCATTTGAAATGGCAAATGTTTTCTGTGTGAAAACAAAACTTAAGTAAGTACCTAAGGACACCTTACAACACCTAAGAACACCTGCTCCAAGTTTTCCAGGAGGTACCTGTGAATGGGCCAGAATATGTAGAAAAACTACGTAGGCCTTTATAGTCAATACTGACAAGATTGAAAATGTTAGAGGTCCTTTTTATGCAGGTCAGTGATCCATGCTAAAAATCTCTCTGTGGATATAGCAAGAAGAGTGTGTTTAACCAGGGGTTTGTACTGATGCATTCCATTACTGAGCTGGCTGGAACAGACATTGCCACAGTGGATAAGATGCCATTAAAACTGTGCCTTTGTTACTGTTCTGCTGATTCAGACTGTGGATAAATCTATCATCTACTCTCGCTGCTTAATAACCAGCTGTCATAGTCCTTGTAATGTAACACTTTCATTAGATTCAGAAATAGGACACACAAAAGGATAGCAAATGATCCTGGAAAGCCTTTCCCAGACAGATAAATGTTACTAACAATAAAATAAGTTGTTATTACTAGCATTGTGATGTTAATGAAAATTATGGACAATTATCTGCTCTTGAAGCTGGGTCTTCCCTTTCTGTATAGTTTTTTGATTTTTTTTTTTTTTTTTTAGTGCAGAAGACTTAAAAAAGACACTGACACAGACTGCAGAACTTTGAGAGAAATGTTTCATATTATTTATGCAGCAGAAATTCTCAGGAAGTAGACTAGATTAGGAAAAGATTGTCTAGCTTGCTAGTTTAAAACTTTTGAATAATGGTCCTACTATACCACAAAACTGATGTTGTTTACATTTTCTTTTAGGAACGTCTCTTGATGAGTCTTTTGCCCAGGAATGTTGCAATGGAAATGAAGGAAGACTTTCTGAAGCCTCCTGAAAGGATTTTCCACAAGATTTACATTCAAAGGCATGACAACGTTAGGTAGGATTGATGTAGCCCATGAAATAATTTAAAGAAGAGGATATTTAGTACAAATACAGTGACGGGCAATTGCAGTCAGGTCTTAGAGAAAAAAAAAAAAAAGTAGTACAGTGAAGGTTTGTTATTTATGCAGAGGGGGAGAATGGGCCCACTAGGAAGACTTACTAGTCTTCTCAGAAGATAATGGTGAATCAATAAATGGCTTAGAATAGTAGTGCTGAGAGGGAAACAATTTTTTTCAAATGAGTAGTCATTCTTTTTGTACTGTA
This sequence comes from Fregata magnificens, assembly GCA_013389945.1. Lineage (NCBI taxonomy): Eukaryota > Metazoa > Chordata > Aves > Suliformes > Fregatidae > Fregata > Fregata magnificens. The sequence goes on from WAAD01005364.1 coordinate 83,439, forward strand.
TTACATTTTGGGTGAATAGGAGTATTTATTTCACATGGTAACTTTTACACATTTATATTTCCCTGATAGTAAGATGGATTACTTTTAATGCAATAGTTTTTCTGGGTAATAAAATGGAAATACAGAAAGAAAGTGTAGTGTAAACTTAAAAAATGTGTATCTGTCCCCATCATATGAGCATTCCTCCTCAGAGGTTATTGACTGAGGCTCAATTCTACTTCTTGCTCTTGTTCAGTAACAGGCTGTTGTGCAAGTGCTCTAATTTATACTGGTTGTTTGTAAAGTGCATTCTCATTTGCTCTGCTCCTTTGTCCCCCCAAACAAATTCCTTAAAGGCCTTGTCTGAATGGTGGTGTTCCATCATACTGCCTCTAGCTACTTTTTTTCCAAGTACCTTGCTTCCACACCAAAAACAGTGTCAGAGAGGTTTACTTGGTGCCACCCTTGCACTAAGCAAGGTGCAGGCTTAATAAGTGATGCCGCAGAGCTGCCTTGATTTGCACCGTGTACTCATGTGGCAAAGGAGTAAACTCCCTTAGCACTTCCTCCTCTCCCTCATCCATTGGTAAGTTCCTTCTCTTGGGGTTCAGTCTGTCTCCCATTGAGCTGACTCTAATATTTGCAAGGACCACTTCCTAGTGTCTAAGCTGTTGCAACTAAAAGCATTTATGTCAGTGAGGGAATCAGAAATGGCTGTGATGGGAGTGCTTAGAAGACTGACAAATTAGGTCAGTTTTACACTGTAAAATTAAACATTACTGAATTTATTCATTAGCAGCTCACTTCTTGCTAATGGTTAAATCTTACATAATGTTGATCATCATCACTATGTATACAAAACTCTTGGTCTTTAACAATCAATTTAAAGTTAGCTCTGAGTGTACAGTACCCCAGAGCTGATGCTGCAAAGTTAGCATTGTTGGTTGCAGTATTTGATGGTTCTCAATTGCCAAAGTCAGGCTTGAGAGCTCCCGAAGGAGAGAATTCAAGATCAAAGTGGGCTGTCTTCCTCCTCCAGTTTTCCTTGTTTTTATGTTTTTATGCTGTTGCCCCCCCACCAACACCATTTGTCTTTTTTTCTTTTTCTTGCCAATCTTCCATCTTTGGATGATGTCCTGTCTATTTGCAGTCACTTGTGCTTATCTTGTCTGCTGCCTGCCAGATTTTTGTTGCTTGGGTGCCTTCTACTATCTTTGGTTGTCCCTTTGGTGATCACATTGCTTATATACTTATAAAAATTGTGTCTAGTTATGCCGTCACAGTGCTATGAAATGTATGTATACTACTGTTGGTTGCACTTATATTCAGGTTCAAGGCAAGTCAATGATAATTATATCCTGATTAGTATATTTATACCTTGTATGTGTTACAGGTCTCCGCATTGGTTACAGTGTAGACAGTCTTCTTAAATGGCATTGCTTTGCAGCTGGACTGGTTGATTATAATGCTTCTGAGTCCTCTTTTGTGCTGAGCTCTTTTTGAAATGTAACCTCAAGAGTACCCTTTTTTTTTTCTACATGAAATGGTGTTTCACATAACCACTAATGATGCTGTGCCTTACTCACTGCTTCGATGTGGAGTTCATAAAAGATTTTGAACCTGAATACCTTGTCTGGAGAGGTGAATTCATTCTCTGACATTAAGAGGGTACTTTTGGGGCAAATGGAGGCAAAGTAAGATGGTCTCATTTTAATGTCAAAGGAAAGATCCTCAGGGAAGAGAACTGAAAACAGGAGACCTCCCCTCACCATCTGTACCGTAGGAAACTCTATTACCTTTTATTTCAGTAATGCAACTAGTGTATTAAAAAAAAAAGATGGGGGGAGGGGCATAGTGTCCCAGTAAATACCCAGCAAGCTGTTGCTAGCAGGTCCTGGTAGACCAGAGTTTCACCCCAGGAGCTGCGTGACTCTGCAGATCTGAATGATGCAGGGGAACTCCCTGCAGGTGCCACCCTGACACCAGTGTGGAGGACAGCACTACAGCATCCCTCCGGAAAGCGTCAATAACAAGATGTGTGCTTTACCTTCTTAAGGAGACAAAAACAACTTTTTTTTCTTTTGAGTAGTGGCAGTTCAGTGCTATACCAGGCAGACCTAAGAGACCATTGTCATATTCTCATGACTTGCCCTCTTCACACCAAGCATTCTGTAAAACACCACTACTAAAACAAGCAAACAAAAAGCCCCTCTATTGTTCTAAATTCCTGGAGTTTTTAACCCCAAAGCTACACAGTAGAAAATAGAAAACGAGCTGCACTTTTACCTTGCCTACTGCAACGCTTTCTTTTTCTCCCAGCAAATATCTGGAAGTGTCAGAGCATTATCCTCCAGAAAGGATAGGCTGGAAGAGGTAGGCATGCAATTAGTAAACTGCATGATTTTTACACTCCTCACCTATTTTAAAAAAACCAAACAAATAAAACCACCCCCCAACAACAACAAAAAAACTCACCAGCAACAAAACCCATCTGTTTCAGTCTTCTGAATAGCTGCCTGAAAAAAAACAGAGTCTTTAAGCACTAGATCTTGCATGTGAAAAATAAGAGATTCATACAGCTACCTTCTTTACCTTCTCCCAGAAAAACACAGGGAGATACATTACAGTGGATATATATATGTACCCCTGTAAGAAGTGTATGACGGACTGGGAAAAGATACTGGCATATTTCAGATACACCATGGCAACAGCCCTGGTTTATCAATTAGTTGGCAAATATTTTACCAACTATTAAATAGTTGTTGAATGGCTGCCTACAACTGACTGCGCCTCCGGAAGGGAATGGAAACATGCCTCTCCATGTTGAGGGCAGAGAGGAATTTATTTTGCTCACAGATAATTGTCTTCAGTTAGAAATCACTTTAGACCTCCACCTTAGTACCCAGGATTTTATTTTTCTTTCTGCAGTACAAAGCATTAAACTCCTTCAACATCAATTGAAGATTTCTGTGTAGAGAGGGGGCTAGTTTACACCTTACTTTATATTTCCATTTGCGACTGTTCTAAGGGCATCAATGAATACGGTTCATAAAAGAGCACTGAATAGATGGCTTCCTACACAGAATGACAGTGCCATCAAAGGAACTTGCAAGCACCCTGGGAACTGTAGTAGTTTGTGGAGAAAAACCCTTTTCTTCTCCAAAATGCTCACATTTAACAAACGAAAAATTCCTGCTCAGACAGAGATGTACAAGCTCATAACTCGGGGGAGGTCTGTTCTATAACTTAAGTGAAAGTGCCAGAAGTGCAGAGAAAGGCCGAAGGCTTGAACCCTTTATGGTCCTCCAATTCCAGAGCTTGAACTTTCACAATTTAGTTCCAATTAGAAGGACATCCTTTCCACGATGCTCATGCTTACTGCTTGAGTTTTGCAGAAACAAATACTGACAGTCCACAATCTGAAATGTTGTTTGGCCACTTGAGATATTTCTTTTCTTGTTCTGTAACTATTTATTTTTCATTTAGCTTTTATGTTTTTAAATTAATTGCTCTGAATATTTTGTTTATGTGAACTTTTTATCGCCTTTATTTAGATTTTTTCCCCTTCTTTTTATTTGGTTTCTCGTAATGCAGTTTTGTGGTGGTTCTGTCTTTTTTTTTTTTGCATTATTTGAAGATTAAATGAAACATATGGAAAGAACTGCTTTTTTCTCCTTTCTCACAATCCATTAACTGTTAACTTTTGAAAAGCATCAAAGCTCTCTGTTCAGCAGCAGTTTCATGTCAAAAGAGAAAGATCACTAGGCCCAAATTCACCTTACTTTTGGAAGTGAGATAATGCTACAAGAAAAGGTTGTTATCCATTCCAACACTCTATACGTATTTGTGCCTGTGCAAAAAGGAACAAGAAATCTTTCCCAGTCAAGTTTTATTATCTCCTGTGTACACTGTGCTAAAACAGAATGTATTTATCTGTAGAACCTTCCCAAAGAAGGCGTCGAAAGGAATTGTCACAAGTTGATGAAAATCAGTCCTTTGCCAACAAATTCTTCACTTACAGATATGCTGCTTCTTTTCCTATGTTTTGTGTGGAATACCTGAATATTACGCAATGATCTTGAAGAAGATACGACTTTTTTTGTCAAAGAGGAAGAATTGAGGCTTTTTGTATATCTGTTACCTTGTAAAGTTTTTGAACAGAATTGCTGTACAGTAGGAAATGAGTGCATGTGTTTTAAATGGAAACAAACAACTTAATGCAAATGCAATATGCAAAACAAGACATGCAAATACACATCCAAAATTATTATAGTGTGAACCCAGTGAGGACACTAAATTCAAGCATCAGTAAGGTAAAATAATTGCGACCAGTATAATATCTGTGCCCCATGAGAAAGAAATAGTCCATATACAGTTCAGGAGCCATTTCAACATAGTATAGGTGTTATCCTACTGGAGTAACCCCAGCCAAGGTCACAATGAAGGATGTGAGGACCAGATGTCAGCTTACATGTGAAGACTGCCCAACAGAACAGCTCTTCTGTGATGCTCATGAGTATGGTTTGTAACGTACAAGAGACAGCTCTTTCCTAAGATTAGGTTAAGTAATGTAGGATTAATATTTCCTTTTCTTATCCCTCGTCTGACCCTACAGGGTTGAGGAATTTACAGATTACATATATATGTGTGGTGGCTACTATAAAAACACACTAGTCCTGACTGAATTTCTCCATGCAGCTATAATTCAATTAAGTAATTTCAAAGTTGTGTTTCAGCTCAAAAATATGCCCTGTATGGAGCCCTCAACATATTTTGTTGTTTGGCTCTTTTGAAATGGACTTTTCCCACTCAATTAGATATTAATGAAACTGTTTCAACACACGCATGGATGAGGAAAGGGCTGACTTTTGGCATGTTAACAGATGACTTCTCACTCTGCTCTGTAACTCAAATAACGTTCAAGAGATAAACAGAAAGTGAACATCAAGCTGCTACCAATTTCTCGAGTCTCTGGTAAAGCAATTTCATTTAGCCTAATTTTTACAAGTGTAAAATAAAACTGGCTGCTTTCTAAGAAGAGATATTAATTTCAGGTAACACACTGCCTGATTCAAAGCTACCAATAAAAAGATTCCTCGTGGCCATTTAGTGGTTGTTGTGACCCAGTCTGAGGCTAGAGCACAGTCTGCAGCTATATGCAAATATTTCTGATCTGTCCTGTCTTCTAGAAAGCATCAGAACTCAAAACATTTTTGAATTCCACTTACCCATTCCAACGTTTTAAAAAGGAGTGATCATGACGCCTATGAGCATGCTTTTGTATGATGTGGGCTTTCTGAGCTCATAACTTCACAGTGAACTAGTTTTCATGAATGATTATTTTGTAAAAACAACCCTCCTTTTTTTTTAGTTTTAACAGTCCTCTTTAATTTTTTGAGAGCACTTGTTTCTTCATCATTGAAGTGAGCCACAGGTAAAATTATTAATAATTTTCCTTTATGGTTCATCTTTAAGGAAAATAAAAACAAACCCTACAGGTTCCTTTCTGAGGCAGCATGTGCCATTAAAATATAATTCTTATTATAAGTTGTACTCTAATTAAACAAATGACCCAAGAGGAAAGAAGAAACAGGGCATACAACCCCTCCTGGTTTTGCTGAGTATTTGTTTATTCAAGTGGCTCCATTGAAACCAGCACGACTATTCAAGTGCACAAAGCACATGAATGAACGCTGTTAAAGGTGAACATTTACCACCTACAAGCTCTTAAATATCTTGTGTAACTTGGCAGGATTTCTCCTTCTGAACGCCCCACAGAGTGACATAGAAAAGGATTGCTCCGTCAATACTCGCAGTTGGGAAGCAGCTTAAATCTCTTAAACCAAGCCACAGGCTTTCCACGCTCGGTTTTAGCAGGTGCAGCAGCTTTCTGCATGCCACGGGAGGGCTGCAGAGTCACCGGGCTGGTGCTGGCTATGCCTGCCTGCAGGGATCACAGGGGAGAAAACAGGAATACAGAAGGTCCTGGAGGGATGACTCAGGGCTTGTCAACACAGAAATGCTCCAGATAGTCAAGGAGTATGAGATAATCTTGTATGTAAGTTGTACGCCTGTGCTGAACGAGCTCAACTCCCTCTTTGTGACAGAGATAGAGAAATGGCTGATTATAACGCTTTCTTTCCTGAAATTGCTCACTACAGTGTTGCTTTGCTCTTATTCAGAATTTTTATACCAGAAGCAGTTAGAAATAGCTGTTTGTGTATCAAATCAAATGCTCCAGGTAACTTTGAAAAAAAGTCCTTAGGAAACCTCCATTAAAAATTAGAATAATGGAATCACAGAATGGTTTGGGTTGGAAGGAACCTTTAAAGATCATCTAGGCCAATCCCCCTGTCATGGTCAGGGACATCTCTCACTAGATAAGGTTGCTCAAAACCCTGACCAGCTTGACCTTGAATAGTTCCAGGGATGGGGCATCCACAGCTTCTCTGGGAAACCTGTTCCACCCTCATAGTAAAGAATTTCTTCCTTGTATCTAATCTAAATCTACCCTCTTTTAGTTCAAAACTGTTACTCCTTGTCCTGTCACTGCAGACCCTGGTAAAAAGTCTCTCTCCATTGTTCTTATAAGCCGCCTTTATATATTGAAAGGCCAATATTCCTTGGTCTCTCTGGAGCCGTCTCTTCTCCAGGCTGAACAACCGCAACTCTCTCAGCCTTTCTTCGTAGGAGAGGTGTTCCAACCCTCTGACCATTTTCATGACCCTCATCTGGACCCGCTCTATCAGGTCCATGTCTGTCTTGTGCTGGGGGCCCCAGAGCTGGACGCAGTGCTCCAGGTGGGGTCTCACAAGAGCGGAGTAGAAAGGGAGAATCATCTCCCTCGACCTGCTAGCCATGCTTCCCTTTATGTATCCTGGGATACAGTTGACTTTCTAGGCTGCAAACACACAGTGCCGATTCACGTCCGATATTTCATTCACCAGTACCCCCACGTCCTCCTCTGCAGGGCTACTCCCAGTCCATTCATCCCCCAGTCTGTAGTGATGTTGGGGATTGCCCAGACCCAGGTGCAGGACATTGCAACCTGGCCTTGTTGAACTTCATGAGGTTCACGTGGGTCCACTCCTCAAGCATGTAAAGGTCCCTCTGGATGACATCCCTTACCTGTAGCATTTCAACTGTACCACTCAGCCTGGTGCCATCCACAGACTTGCTGAGGGTGCACTCACTCCCTCTGTCTATGTCATTAATAAATTAGGAGGGAAACAAATAGTCAAAAGAAAAACACTGCTCTTTAATGCTTACCAATCTGTATTTAAACATCTGTATTTACAAATTAAGATACAGTTATCTATCATAAATGCTTTGCTGCAGTAGACTGTGGGGCATACAGTCTTGTACTAAATTTATGTGGATATTAGAGTTTAGGCATGTTGTCTGTGTGTGGAGCATCTAGCAGGAACTGTTCATCAGTAGTTGTAGATGCAATTACTGTACACTATAATTGGAGGAACTGTTTTTTCAAGCTTTTTTGAAAAAGTTATCTTTTCAGAAAGCTAGGTGTGTTTCATTAAGAAAGGAGGAAATGTTCTAAGATCAGAGGGAAAGATGTAGTGCATAACATCTGTAACAGGAAATGTTCTGTAACAAACTAAACTCCTTTGAAGAAATTTATTTGCAAATTTGGTGATTTTTGCAGTTGCAAATAATGTCTTGAGATTATGTATATTTCAGAATGTTTTGGACATAATTGTAAGATCATTTAGTATTACTGGTAACTGAAAGAAGCCATTTATGTCTAAAATATTATTAATGAAAAAATTGGGTAGCTTTCTGTCAGAAATAAGGTAATTTTCCTATCAAGTGTAGAAAGGTGACTATGTAAATGTTAGAAAGACAGGCCGTGTTTTCAGTGGGGACCATTTAAGCTACCTGTAGCAATCAATACATTTAAAAAAAAAGTTAAAACTGAAATATTACTATACAAAAAACCAAGTAGTTTTAAGCTTATTTTACTAAATGGGAGTAAGACCAGTTGAAAGTTTCAGAAAATAGCCACAGAAAAGCTAGAGTCAAAACTGGGTTTTAGCCTTGCTCTGGGAGCACTGCAAGAAGAAAGGCAATACTAACCCAGGTGCAGCTGCGGTTATTAGCTATGAGCAAGTGTTACAGGAGTGATGGGGCTTTTAAGTCATGGAAAGGGTAGCCATCGCTGTTACTGTGAGAGAGAAAACCAGTAACAAAAGTGTGTCTTGCATCTCAAAGCCATCAGAAGGAAAGATTTCAAACTAGTCTCCTGCTGCTGCTCTCTTGCGCTTTAGTAATACTCAATATATGTTCCTCTCATCTTTTGTAAGCAAGCAGGCAGCATTAGGAGCAAGCAAACCTCTAACCCAGGACAGCACTACTCCTGCAACACAATGGCATCATGCAGACTTTAAAATCAAGAGCAGAGCAGAAGTTTGGCAAAGCTCTGCTCAATAATTGATTATTTTTGCCCCTAGGATTTAATTACAATATTGACATGCTGTTGTAACTTATGACACTAATAACTTGTCTGTCTAAAAGCCAAAACGATTTAAGTTTTTACCAGATTAGCCAAATTTCCTGATCCTGTTAACTTACTAGTAAAATCTTGGTATGACTGAAAACTACAGGACAAATGCTGAATACCTCAAAGAGCATAGGACTGCAGAGTTTTTGGTATAGCCCACAAGCAAAGAGGATGATAGCTCCTTGGGGTGCCTTTGCTCAGTTGTGGGACAGAGGAGTAAGAGCATTGCTGAGTCCCTAGGCAATGAGGCAACACCAGGCTTAGCACTGTAATAACTACTTAGCCTTGCTAACCATCACATTTATACCACTTGTCACAGAGAGCAGTGCTTGAATCATGTGCAAGCTATGCTGTTGAACAAACAGAAGTAACCTTTGTCCTTTGTTTTGACTTTCTTTCCACTTTCACTTCTCTTCTTTCTTTAATAGTTGCAGTTTAGTTGAGATTGGTTTTTTTTGGTTTTTCACCAGAGTGCCCCAACGGCATTGTTAAGATTTCTGTGGAATTAAAGCAGGGAGAGTCATATCCCTGAATGGTCTTTAAAAGAAACAATTGTTAAAGGGTAGCTTCTCACTTCTTGTTTCTATATATGCTAATATATTTTTTTTTCATAAAATTACTTGACAATCACTGTGAATTGTCCCTTTGTATACCGTACCATTATGAGGACTCTTCCATGCATAAATAAGGTAGCCCTAGTTTACTCTAGTTTAATCCACTCTGAGGATGTGAACCTCCATGGCAATTAACAATTAAGTTACAGTGAACCAAGGCTACTTTGTTCTTGAATGAGTGCATCTACAGGAGTGATTAATGTGCCTTAACACTGGGATCACTCCTGTAGTTGCTTTGTCTTAACTTTTCTAAGTATATCAATGTTAGACATGGCCTACATTTAAGACTCTCATTATGTTTGTGTGAATAATATATCCATATCAAAGGAAAGGGATTTTCAGTGTTAATTTGTGTTCTGCTGAGAAACAGGTGGGGACTTGGAATTTGAAAATATTTGAATATATTTGAAAATCACAGAATCATAGAATCATTAAGGTTGGAAAAGACCTCTAAGATCATCAAGTCCAACCGTCAACCCAACACTACCATGTCTCCTAAACCAGGTCCCGAAGTGCTACATCTAGACCTTTTTTGAACACCTCCAGGGATGGTGACTCCA